>CABFWB010000312.1:174919-203272 GCA_902151455.1 Timema bartmani
ACAGACAGACAGACAGACGGAAATTCAAAAACCACTTTTTCGGATTCAGGAAGTCATGAAACGTCAAAATTCATCAAAATCTCGAGTTCGATTTTTTTGACGATCACAATACTTTCTCTACCTGTAAGATAGAGAGAAAGTAATAACTATGGAGACTTAGTGGCAGTTAAAAATGAACTATTTACCACTGAAATTTTCACCTGACCTGAAACAACTCTTTGTTGGGAAACATATTCAATACTCATCCTTCCCACTGACGGATGGATGTTTTAATGTTTTTAAAGTATTATACTCTACCCCCTCAGAATATAAAAAACAATAGTTTTACCGGTTGTTATCTCTGATTGTGAAATGTGGTTTCTTACCTTACATTACGAAAACAAATTTAGGGTGTTCGAAAACAAGGTGCTTAGGAAGATACTTGGTCCAAAAAGGGATGAATATACTGGGGAGTGGAGGAGGTTACATAATTATAAGTTACATACCCTGTACGTATCACAAGACATTGCTAGTTAAATCAAATCTCGCAGATTTCGGTGGGCAGAATATACAGCGCAAACGGAAGAATCCAGAACCTTGTTCAGGATATTGACTGTCAAACCCAATGGGAAGAAACCATTGGGAAGACCCAGACACAGATGGGAGGATAACATTAGAATGGACCTGAAAGAGATAGGGTGTAATGAGGTGGACTGGATATAACTAGCTCAAGATAGAGATAGGGTGTAAAGAGGTGGACTGGATAGAACTAGCTAAATATAGGAATAGGTAGCGTACTTTTGTTGAAACGGCAATGGACATTGGAGTTCCTACTGCCCTAGACTAAGTAGGCCCTAAGTACATCCGACCGGGATCCGAACCCCGATCTACCTATCACCGGCAATACAGTCAAACACGAGAGTGACGCGTTAGACCATGTGACCACCGATGCATGCGTGCGTACCCTTCTGACGACGTTCATCTAAGTAATTTGGATCTAAACCCAAATGGGGTCGAAGATATTTGTGAGGCTCTGGGTGTTCAGCAAATGTAAAAAAGAACCGGTGGTAATGACAGAAAATCCTGTAAGCTATATCGTCATTATATAATTATCTTTAAAAAAAGTAATTGCCCAGAAATTTTGACCGCTGCTGACATTACGGGATTTGGTGATTTGGTGGTGTTTTTGTGGTGGTGTTTTTTTGGTGGCGTTTTTTTGTTTTGTTTTTTATTAACGTGTCTCGGACAAGGATCAAACCGGCAACCTTTTAACGAGAACTAGTCGAGATCTAGTAACTGTTAACAGCTGGGTACAACGGCACTACGCTCACAGAAAGAGGAGAGATGAAAACAAAGTTTATAGAATCAACAGAGAAAGGTAAAGAGCGAAGCTGAAAAGCCAGCCACTTGAGAGAGATAACGTAGACGTATAATAGACCAGCCTCTTTACCCATCTTGTATATTGCGATAAAATTGCAATTCTTGACGTCATCACCTCTTTAAAGAAATGTATAGTGAGATTGAACAAGAAAGAGTCTTATCCAACTTTTTATAAAGTTACTCGGTTTTTCTTTCATGTGATCATACGCCAAGATATTTTGACAGCTGTAAGATAAATATAGGAAGCTTTGTTTAGTGTTGGTTATTCTAAATTATTTATCTACTATGCTCTAAGAAATTGTTACTATGACGATCCAGGTATAGAAAGTTGCGGCTTCCAAGTAGCTTAAGGCGTTAGACTCACGGTGCACTTGGTCACCATTGAGTTTACGGTTCGAATCCCAACGGGTCCCAATGGGGTGTTTCCCCATGTGGCCTACCATTGTGGTTTACCCATTCTCTATCTGTTCTGATATTGGTGCACTTCCTCTAAAACTACCTTTCGCTTCTCCTTGGATTAAGTTCGTGTGTTCGTGCATCTCGTCTTGTTATAATCATCCGGGCTAACCGCATTGAGACAGGAATTAAGAAGGTTGAATTTAGAGCAATAGTGCCCACATATGCGTGGAGGGAGAGTGAACCTCCATTTAAGGTTAAAAATCCTCAGAGCACCTGGTAGGGACTTAAACCTTGACCTCTTCATCACCAGTAAACCCGGTTAGATTAGGTTGACGCCTTAGCCCTCCCCTCCAACATTTATGGTACATCAATGGTGTTGCGGTGCAAAATAATTGTAAAATGGTGGTATACTTACATTTTTAATTGGGGTAGGGGGTTGGATGTGTCAACTGCAAAAAGAGTAATGTGACGTAGACCTCTGTGGTCTTGAGGTAAAGTGCTCACCTCAGGACCCGATGTCCGTGGGTTCAAAACCAGCCGGGATCGATGGATTTTGTTTGAGCGATGAATATCCGTAACCCAACTTCCTTCAGAGGGGAAGTAAAGCCGTCAGTCCCATGTCGATTGTGGCATGTAAAAGAACCCTGGAAGATATGTGAAAATACTTTTCCAGGCAACATTGGTAGGCCCTTTTGCTCTCGCTCACAAAACTTATCGTGTGCTGATATTATCATTTGGTTCAGAAAGTGGACGTTAAATACCTCAAATAAATAAATAAAAGTATAGTGATCAATTTTTTCCCCGATTTTTGGCGACAGACCCCGAAATAAGATTTAAGTCCCGGACTGATTGAAGGCACCCGACTTGTTGAGTAAATTAATATTATTTGAAAGAAGATACATACATTCTTCAGATAAATACCACTCCGATGCAAAGACCTCTTTTAAAAAATAACCAAACCTCAAGGTACTGTCGGCATGATTATGCCTTAAATATTGCATTAAAAGTACACTACTTTCTTATACAATATTCTATAATTTTTCTTTAAACTGCCAAAATTCACTAGCATATTCTGTGGATCGAAATAAGGAAAAAAAGTTATTATAAACATAGGTTGCAAAATGAGGTACAGCATCTGGAACGTTCTTTTTTTTTTAATTTATCAAGGGAAAAAATCGACTGTTGAGGAAAGGTTCATCAACAATAGAATAATACAAAGACAATAAAAGAAAATGAAATAACTTAGTTACTCTATGGCATTAAAATAAAATAGTATAATAAACACATTTTACTAAAACTTTTCTCCGCAATCATTTTGCTTTCAATTTTAGTTTTAATAATTACCTTCGTGTCAGACTTCTGTGCTGGGAGTCCGGGGTTCAATCCTTGGTCCCAGCACAGATTTATCTGATTGCCAAACCCTTCCTTTACCTCTGACAAGACGTGTATTAATCACAACTTGTGACTGTGAGGAATGCCAGGTTTCCACCATGGTTCGGATTCCACGTTAAACTGTAGGTCCTCCATTTCATCTCACAATCACCCTACTATTGCACAGTAGCGTAAGTGCGTATAACCCGAACGGGTAGTAAGACACGGTGCTAATAGTAATAATAATAATAATAATAATAATAATAATAATAATAATAATAATAACCTTGTTTTCTCATCAGTCTTTTTTTCCCAAGCTAAATTAAAAAGAAAGGTTTAATAACCTTTTAAATGGTTTAGCTCAAAAAGAAAGTGTATTGCAGCCTATTTTTTTTTAAACTTTTCTTCTTATTTCGAGTTTTAAAAATACGGTAGTGATGTTTGGCAGTTGAACTTGGGGACATCGCATTGCCTCAACTGTTCAATAACACGAATATAAAAATGTAGGATTATATTATGTATTATTTACCATTCAAATGACAATTACCTTCTACGGCTCCAGCGATGGGAGCTTAGAGGAAGATAAAAAAAAAAAGCTAAAAAAAATTTAGGAGTAAAAATATATCCATTTTAAATCCATCATCAACATTATTTTAAAAAATAACTTTTTTTTTAACTATTTAACTTTTAAACACAATCTTTATAGGCTACACGTTTTTTAATGATAACAGTCTCTCCTTAAAAAAAACTTGTGGAGCGTCCTGATAATATTAGTGCCTTGTTTAGTGTGCCGTAGGTTGAAACAGGTTGAAAATTTCTGCCCTATAGAATGCTCAGAAGAAAAAAAAAAGTCACGTCGTGTATGTAGAGCCGATATGCTACGTCTATGATCGGATGCGAGTGACGTGATACGGACTCATACCTGATCGGTCAGTTAGAGGCAGTTCCCCAGAGCGGTCAACACTGTGCTTAGTAGAGGATTACAGTAATCATCTTCACTCTCTCAGACTTCCTGCTCCTGGAATTCGCCGAGCAGTGGCAGCCCTGTAATTCATCCATCTTCTCCTTTGGACTTGTCAAAACAGTCCACGCGCGACTGGCGACACGAACGGGCGGGAAAGTGGTCATTTGTCTTATTGTTGGAGAATTGTCAAGGTGTTTTCGTTTCATTGATTGGTGTTTTATTCGGTCTCTACGGCTTGTTTATCTTGTCCTTGATTGGAACACACAAGTTGGACAGAAGATGTCACCCACTTACTTACCGTGACAAATTGTGTTTCAACATTAATGATTTATATTAAATCGGTGAGTTCGATATCCATTTCATTTGATTAGTGAATAATCGAAAGTTTAAAAACTCAGGGTTTAATCTAATATAATGAGTAAGCTGTAACACTCTAAAACTTAACTAAACAATAGGATTATTTTGTGTTTTGATTATTATTAATACACAAACTATTCTTATGTCTTTGTTGCAGTTTGAAAATGTTAAATGCATGTCTATCACTCTACCAACTGAGCGATTTGCATTGCATCATTTTACTGTTTAATCTCTTAACAACTGAAATCTAAACAATGAATCAAAATTACAGTTAGTAAATTCATTGTTTTAATAAAGGTCAATATGAATCTTTTTCTTAGTTACATCAAAATAAATATTAGGCTCCTACAGTAAAAGAGTTTTAAAAAATATGAATCATAAAGTTATACAATTTTCAAGTCTAGCGTTTGGTCCAAGCATTTATTTGTGTGACGTTACATCCTTGCTTATGAAAAGTAATGTTATACAATAAATGATCTTATTTTTTAATTCTTGCTACTAATTTCCTGGACAGTTGTGCTTCAATGTTATTAGTTTCTTGTCTTGCACTAAACAATTAGTAGATAGATTCTTTTTTATATTCACTTGCTGAAGATAGTGATGAAACTCGCACCGGTGGACAAATTGACAAAGGCGTCATTCTCATCATCTAGTCAGGTATTCTGGTGAAACTCAAAAAGGTCCGTTTACACTATGCAACAAAACAAGTTGTTTTGCAACTTGTTCCATTTTAGTGTTCATACAACATTTGTTGTAAATAAGCGAAAAACGAAAATCGGCACTTAACAAGTTGTAATCAATTTGCATCATGGCGTCTGAGGAGGATGTCCTACTTGCGGCTGCAGCTTGTGTTGTGTTGTTTAATCAAAGTGATAGGGCTAGGCGGTTTTGGTTTCGGCCATCTTTACTAGCGAGAGACAAATACTGTGCGAGTGACCTGTTAGCTGATTTCCAATTCTCCATTTCACAACAACACAACACAATATTGCACACACGCTTGATGAAACTCAACTGTAGGGTAGTTGGAACAAGTTGTGGTGAGGGAGGGGAAGAAATGTAGCCACGTGTTCGACAGTGCCGAAGGTCCTCTATTTGTGCAAAAGGTTTGAAAACAGAAAAGTTTATTTGATCTTTACCGCCAACCCACGGGAAACTTGCAATAGGTTGTAAAACACAACTTTTTTTTAAAACCTCAATGTTTTAAAACTGGGATCTCCAAACTACGGCCCGCGGGCCACATCCGGCCCGCCACAAAATTATATCCGGCCCGTTCCAAGATTTTATCAAAAAACAAATTAATTGTTTCTCTTCGTTATTTATTACCCACACAGTTTATTTGACATGTCCAATTTCTGTCCGCGTGCTTCCCCCATGACACCAAGCCAGAGTGCTGTCGAAATTGCAAACTCTCATTTTCAGTCACAGGCGACATTCCTTATACTGACAACAGAACGGCTTAACTGTGACGATTTTTAGGTAGTTCCAAGTCTCCCGGCAGAGGGCTATCAAAGGAAAGTCCAGAAAAATGTTACCTAATTTAAAAACAAGTAATTATATTGACTACTTATTATAAATATAAATTTATTCTTTTCTCACAAAGAAGAATCAACGTCAATCACTTTTATCAAACACTGACTGGCCTAGGGAAGTGGAATTTTTTTTTATAGACGTGACTGGCCATATGACTTGAATCTAAATTTGCATGTTGAAACAAATTTGATTTATGATCTATTTGCGCATGTCAAGGAATTCAGGCCAAAACTAATACTACTTGAAGTACAGGTGAACGTTACTTTGAACCGCAAAAATGTGTAAAATATATTATGTGGCCCGCATAGTAAAAAGTTTGGAGACTCCTGTTTTAAAAGATTATTCCATTGATGTTACAACTAGTTGTAAAATATTGTTTCAAAACACAAAGTTTTACAACTTGTTGCATCATGTAAACGGACCTCAATAAAACGCAGTGAGAAAAACTAAACATACAGGTTTTCCTCAATTTTCTTACGTCAGCTAAATAAAGTTATAATAGTTTATACCCCATCTACCATTGGAATGTAGGTAAGTGACTGCTAACAGAAGGCAGATCTACCCTCATGTATCCATTCAGCAAACTATGATCTGCAAGACCATGTTTAGTTGTCACTTTTGGAAGTCAAAACTTTCTCAACAAACAATTTTTTTTAGTTACGTTTCTATTTCAATAGTTCTTTTTACATTATTACATTATTACATTTTTACATTTTACTTATTAGAATAACCGTTTGGATGTTTAAGTTTTGTGAAAGCGACAGCTGTGGTTCACTTAAAAATGCTTTCAAAACGAGAGCCTCTAAAAGGCAGAGTTTTCTTCACAAATTAAGATGGTGAATCAGATGAAATGAAGGCGGTTGATGACGTCATACAAACCGTCTTCGGTTGTGTTTAAGCGCATTTGTTTACAAAATAAAAAAAACTTTTATTTTGAAACTAATATGTATTATATTTTTTTCTTTAAGTTATAAAAAAAACTGGTGGCCAGTTATAACAGGATACAAATGTGAATATAATACTTTTTAATTTATTATTTCACTCACTATAATATCTATTGTTGCCATAGCTAAAAACACACACACAAAAAAAGTGTTATTTATTTATATTTTTTGTTCTTTAAATAAGTTACGAAAAAGGCAATTATACAGTAATCCTTAGGAAAGTATTTTTAGGATCGTTTGATAACACTTTTGATTGATAATAGGCCTATAGCATTACTAAAGAAAATAATAACTATTTACACATTAGTGACTTTCAACTGAGCTTACTTGTTTTTACGGGCTATTCGATTGTTTAGTGAAAATTTCAAAATATTGCTCTTGTATTGTATATAACACAAATCTCCATATCTATATTCAGATCACCGTAGAAATAAACTTACTTTCCAGTTAAAGAACATAGTAAGTAATATGGGCTTGAGATTAAAGGGAACTCGAGTTAAGTTCAGTATTTTTGTAGATCTTATATTTTAAAAAAAATTGATCAACACAAAACAATTATTCCTTCAATAGATCACGTTTAGTTTAATTTTCTACATATAGTATTCTCAGGGCTGCAACGCATCTGGAAAACTGGGTGAAACAGGAAAACACAGTGAAGGCACCTACGCGCTGCGTTATCTGATAGCTTGCGATCTTAATTAATTGCTCATATTTAGCTGACGATTTCTGCACGTCTATCGCAGATTCCGCCTTAAAATATGAGTGAATAATGACCCTGAGAACGAGACGACTCCTGGATAACTCAGCGTTTAATAGCATTGGCGTACTAAGCCAAAAGGTACCGGGTTTGATATCCGTGTCCAGATCTCATATTTCAATTTAAAGAATACTAAAAGTGTTATTGGGGTATCTGTAATTTAGAAAAAAGTTAAGTGAAGAATAATACATGCCGATTAGAACATATGTTTTACCTCTCCACCCTTTATTTCTCATTGAAACATCGAGATGTGTAACAAATACAGATATTTCCCCCCACCAAGGTCAAATCATCCTGATCTAAATATCAAATACTTGACCCCACACTAACTTAGTCACTTTTATGACAAAAATAAAACGCATTTTATTTCTCTATATCACTCTCCAAATGTCTGGAAAAATGGGAATTCTTTCTGGAAAAATCCTGGAAAACATAAGGAATTTTGTACTAACAACATAATGGGAACCCTGTAAACTGAAAAGTTCTTGAAAATCTGTCGTGGGCATAGGACCATCTAAACATAACTTTTCATCTTCGACCCGCTTTGGTGTTCGAATAGTCTATGGCGTCACTCTCGCAATGGACTGGACTGCCGATGAGATCGAGTTTATAAACCTGATCGGTTGTACTGAGGGTGTTTTTTTCAAAATGAGTTTCCACTCTCCCTCCAACTAAATCAGTTTTTATTTAATTAGAGGTCAATTGACGTGTTCTGTAGCTGTCACATTTGATAGATGGTGTCAATTTTGACCGCTGGAAGATATATATAATAATAGTGACTTTTTTCAATGTTGGCTTCTCTAAATTTATGTTTTGTTTCTTTAAGAAGTATCTTCCTATTGTGATCTAAAGGTCAGCTCCCTAACTAGGCGAATCGAATCGAAGCGCGGTATTTGGACTCGTATTTTAACGAAGAGAAAAGTCAATACGCAATGTTTTTGAATATAAATAAGAACCAATAGTTATTTATTTCTTTAACAATAATTATTATAACCACAGGACACAATAGGTACAATGAAACAAAATATAAATACATTCTTATAAACTGTAAGCTTCAAATAAATACAACTAAACTTATATGTTATTTTCTAATTTGTTTTATTGATTTCCTCCCATACATTGTATTATGATACTCATGATACCATTGCTATCTTTTTGTTTTGTAATTTTTCTATCATAAATACATCTGTAGCCCTGAACTAAAGAAATTACTTCCATTGTAGCTTCACTTTACAAACAAAACAAACAAACAAATTTAACACCTACACACAAGCTAACAAATATTTTCACAGCCTCGCTTTACGATAACACCACACTGATCTGCCGAAAGTCCTATAACTTGTCCAGAAATAATCTATAACTTAGCCTGGTGGCGCTATCTATTCGAGGATTGACTTCGATTCGATTCGTCTAGGCTTGTTCGGGTCAATTTAAATACGCGAAAGAATACTTTTCTGACTGCCGCACTTCGATTCGATTCGACTAGGTGCTCGAGCGATGGGTCAAACAAATATCACATGATAATCTGTATCTATAACAAAACAAATAATTCTTTCAACTAATTAATTCTACCCTAAAATATATATTATATTTACTGCGTGTATGTTTTAGTGTATTTGATTATGTTTGTATTTGTTCTAGGTTGCACCTGATTGAAGAGAGCACCAAGCATGTCTTAAGTCATCCTAAAACTTTGTGTAAACAAGCACTAATGAAAACATCCTTTGATATGTTGAGGCACTCCTGAGGTATATTTATATCGCAAATAAACCTCTCTTTACCAAGATATCAACTTTTCAATATGGTTCAACGTGATGAAATGAGCAGCAGACTTTTATCGAGGAGCGGTGGCAGAGTCACCGTGACCATTTCGTCATCAGGTCATAGTGAGGACCACAATAGTGTCATTCAGACATCAAAATCCACGCGCGTTCCTTATATGTTCCGTCTCAAAGATTTCAGTGAGGTGGGAAGTATATCGGGTAAGGTTAGGCCAGAATCGGTGACATCTGCTAGTGTTTATTCCACTTATAAACAAAGGATAGATTCCATGTTCGATGAAACTCGTTCGCTCATGTCATCTTGTTCCGGTGTCGGAGAGACTTTTAGACTGGACGGTGGTTATAAAAACTCTCCAATCAATTTCACCTGCGCGTGGAATGATCGTGCTGAACGAACTCAAATGGCCATAAACAATGCAGTACAAGAGAAGATTGAAAAAATGTTTGAAGAAATTGCAAGTACAGAGGGCTCAGAAATGGAAAGTAAAAGACACAGCCATTATTCGCTATCTTCACAAAACTCCGTGTCAACTTCTTGTAGCCAAACATTTCCTGTTGATTATTTGGGATCGGTTCCTATTGTAGATAAAGTAAAATCGCTCCATGAACTTCAAGAACCCCTTAAAAAGCTGTATTTTGGATATAGTCGAGCGTATTATAATAGAAATACTGGTGGAAGAGGTACTTTACAAATATCTAACTGTGGTTTGAGGATGAATTATTTGGACGTCAACATTGGCGAGATGGAACAACTAAATCCGTTTTCAACCATAGCTGTGTGGGCTGCTCTTAAGTTTGTTTGTCGTAGTGAGGCTGTAATAAGAGAGGGAATCAGAGCTGTTAAACAATATGCCTTCCTGCCGCTTATTGCTGACCCTGGGGATAAGGGGTCGTTGTTTAAACGGCTGACTGAAGGTGAAGAAGCAGTTATGCAGTCCAATCATTCTCTTAACCCTTTTCATTATCATTCTCCGATATTTGTAGTTGTAATGAAAAATCTAGGATCATCTCACCAGCTAAAATGTCACGGGTTTTTATGCGCATGCTCAGAAGATGCAATAGTAATTGCAGCTAATTTATACAAAGCCGTTTTAACAAGTAAACAAAGAGAAAAATGCCACGACGTGAATAACAGCAAGCAAAAATACCCCAGCAATAAAAACGGAGTAAGCTACATAAGTATTGGGGATAGCACTCACAGTGAAGATAACATTGATAGTTACTCTTATTCAGACATACGTAGCAACAAGAGCTCAAAAAGTGATCTTCAAGAGCCCATTCAAATAACCAACATTTTAAACATAACGGACATAAAAGGATCACACCAACCAACCTCAACAAAAAATCAAGAAGACGGGAGTAATCTCCCCATTATTGGAAACAGAGCATTCGCTGCAGGCATGCGCCCAGATATTCCAGTTAGACCACCAAGACGAATTAAAAGAGCTTCTGTTTCATCCGTGGATAAAAACTACAATGACATAGACAGTGTAGAAACTTTCTGTGATTCCACAGGAAGGAAAGCACTTGCTCACAATTATTCTTCAGATGAAACATGTTTTCGTGACAATACCAGCCAAGATAGTGGTAATGTCGAGCTTATAACTACTACACAGAGTCCTGTTAAACATCCCAAGTCTGATTGTCATAATCAGAACAGCGCTCAAGTCGCAACAGATCATCCAAGTGAAGGGGATATTCTTACAAAGATAGTCATTCCTCATAGCAGGAGTTTTCTTAATGCAGGTGGACCATTCTTGAGGTATAGCAGGCATAAAAAGAACAGAGAGTGTTACAGTAATAGTAGTGACGGCACAAGAAGCAGTCCATTGGGTTTCAACGAACTATTTACAGAATTTCGTATTCAAGAGGGCATAAACAGTATCGACGATATTTTAGACGCAATCATCAATGCTGAAGGAATGTCGTTTAATGACTTAAAACCAATCTACAAAGAGTTCCTTTTAAAATTAGCTGTGACATTAACGAAAGATGAGCTGTATCAGAGGAGTAAAAGTATAATGAGACGTCAAAAGCACAAACTTAATGGTAGGAAAAACTCTAGTAAGGCAAAGACAAATAGTTCTACCAAAGAATGTGGGCTGAAACATGCTTTCAGGAGATCAATTTTAAAACTTAGCCCAGCTAAAACACGACTCAAACATTCAGAGCTTACTTCCTTTTTGACACCTGAAAGATCTGCGAGATCAAACCAGAAGAGCAAGTATTATGAGCCTGTGGAGGGCACAACATCCATGTCATCTCGTTCTACTAGAACATTAAGTATCAACAGAAGGCTTAACAGGAAAGTTTTGGGATCTTATAGAACAAGATTATCGAAACAACCGAGCACGCGAAGAAGATATCGAATCAAGGAAAGCAGCAGGTTCATCTCTAAACGAGGTGACACCTCAGAAGACAGCGATTTTTTCAGCACCGTGAGATCTCCGGTTGAGACGAAGAACCGCCCCAGATCAGACGTGTTGCATAACAATGAGGGACTAAATCGATCCTCGAGTGGGTATCTCACGTGTAGTGAATGCAGCTACTCCAGTGAATCGTGTACATGTTCGTCGGCTGAAAAATGTTACTGTACCTTAGGGGTCGCGAAAAACAAAATGATTGGGGATAAAGTTACGTCGACCTATGCAGACAATAAGAGGTCACTTTTCTCGTGTGCTTGTGATATAGACAGTTGCTTTCCGTCTGACAAGTGTTCTTGTCCGACGACCCGTGACCAAAGAAAACACACACACAGCAAAACTAAACTATTTGAAGGAAAAGTTAGCGATCCTAAAGCTGGAGCGAAAAGCAAAATAATACACGGTGATGCCGTAAAGATATCTAGTCTCGGCTCGGCTTTCGAACAACTCAAGCAGAGGGGTTTCGTGGCATCTGAATCAAGTCTTTCTCGCGAGGATTCGCCCCCGCTTCCGTGGACAAAAAAGGCGAGACTTAGAAACTCGTCTAGGAAGAATGATTCCTCGGGAAGTGTCAAGTCATCGAAGAGCCTAGAGTTCCTCCAAATGAACGCATCAAGCTATCCGCACCCCTTATCCGTTGGTCAGGATAGCGGAAACATTGGCAGTAGGTTCACGAAACGAATGGATGTTTACGATGAGCTAAATAATCCTTACAGCCAATCCTTCTCCCCACAAACCAAAGTTTCACTGCAGAAAAGACTGACTCACAGTTTTGATAATCTTACACTAGATTATGAAATAGCTAGAGTCCCGCCAGATCCTAATACACACAAGAAAGTATTTATTGTATCTGCTCAGGATCCGAAAGGACGTGTTATGTATATGGGAGCACAAAGTCGGAGAAATAGCCACTACCGCTACAAAGATAATATGTCTCTACCTGATGCTATCGGTACAAAACCAAAACGTTCTTATCTCTGCAACGAACAAGAAAACTCTTCTCTCTACCAAGTACAGAAGTACAATAAATCGGCGGAGATCGCCGCGCTATTTTCAGATGTCGATATTTGTAAAAATGTAGAAAAGCCACGAAGTAAAAGTGTAGATGAAATTAACAAAGTAGACGTATTGTACGACAGTTTACATTTTTCAAAATACTCTCACTTTAGTGGTAAGAATAATTTATTAGGTAGCAGCCTAGAGGAATCTTTGGGATATCTACCATAAACATAAATAAAGAATATCAGTATTGTTATTTTATGTGCATCGAGTAAAACCTCTTTAATTTTCTATGTTGTACAAACAAACAATGGAGTCATTCAAAGCAATCAGATACTCATAAATACACATTAATATTGTCGATATAAGTGTAAAATATTTGTATACATTGAATCTTATATATAATTTTTCAGCTAACTTTGAATAAAAATGGAAGGCAAACTTGTTTGAACCTGTTTTATTATATCAAGATTTAATTCTAAGTGAATAGTTTCGGTGCTATAATATTCAAGCTATTTTTCCTTTGTGACTGTGGGATAACAGTTTCACATTTATTCATGAATATGAAAGCATTATTTAAATGAAAACAGTATTGGTAGGCATATAAATAATTAAAGGTCTAGAATTGTTGCATTTATCCAACCCAATCTATTATGATGTATTCACCATTTCCATACGCACTGTCAAAAGAGTTTCAACACATTCAGAGTGTCTTAGCTTACAATGAACAGCCAGTAATTATTACCTTTTAAAAAAAACTACGCTATCAGGTTTGATTCAGACTTGAGAGACCAGTGTTCAAATACAAGCCGAGTTCATTTTTTTATCTTTTTTATACAAAATTGGTTTATCGAACTCTTTTCAGGCGAATATTTTTGTGTTCCCTTAGAAGACAGTTTTCCTCAAGTCTTTCTCTATAGACAAACATGATATTATTATAAGCTCCTTCAAGTTTAATTAAAAAATAAAATTGGTTCAATAGTGTATATAATATTGCGCGTCTGGGCTACATCATTTGTAGCCCGGTGGTGGAGAGATTAGCCAGTACTAATGTACCGTTTCCCAGAGGACGCCCGAATGTACTAATCGTACATCCTTTCCGTGGAGGCTCTTTTTCCATGTCACGATGAGATGAGGTGATGGTGAGTATGGGGGTGTAGGACCAGAGGAAACTCTTAAACCTTAACTTAAGCCTAACTAACCAAAATCTGGTGACCGTTGGGGTGATTACCCTTTAGGGGAAACTACCCAAGGTACCAGCCGGGAATCGAGCCCGGGACCCCTAAACTCGTAGCCAGGTGCACCGACCACTATACCGCGGGGCCAGTTGGTTCAGTTGTGAAAACAATCTACATGCTCTTCTTGACAAATATATCTCCTCTGTGACCTAGTGGTTTAAGTTCCTGACTACAGATACATAGGTCCGGGGTTTGATCCTTGGCGCATCCAGATTTTTCTGTGAAGCAGTTGGTCTGGAACGGGGTCAACTCAGCCTCGTGAGGACAATTGAGGAGATAGTTGAATAAATAAGTAGCGGCTCCGGTCTAAAAATCCGAGATTAACGGCCGCAGGACTCGTTGTGCTGACCACATGACACCCTCTATCCGCAAAATATTGGCACTATCATCGCTAAAGATGGTGGCCGCTCTGTTGGTATAGCTCGCTTGCACAGCATGGAGTGTTTTTTTCCTTGACAAATTAATCATGTGAAAAAAAATTGCAACATTGAAAGCAATCGATTATTTTGCATGCATGAGTGTTTATTTTTGTGTTAAAATGCTTTAAATTATGCTCATGAAGCATTCACTTCCCGTAACACTGCGTAGTTTGAATACGCTATCCGCAAAACCTGAAAACACAAATGTCATCTTTATTGCAGTATTATCATATTTAGTTATAATTATTCTAATATTATTGGGTGAGTATTTAAAATAAGCGGTCAGGGTGTAATATGATGACATAAAGGAGAATATTAATTTTTAATAGGTGCAGTCACATGATACTATATAATATTAAATAGGATTGTAGTCATTGCCAGACAGTTTTGCCAATTAAAACTACTGTCTAACTATATCTAGCTAATCTGTGAGGGTTTTAGCAACACAAAGTGTTACTGCACTGATATGGATTTAAAAATTGTGATAGAAACATTTTAATATTAAAGTCAACACTAGATTAATCAGAGTACTCCATTTGTTTATTAAAACCAAATTTAAATAATTGTTTAAAAAACAACTACCGGTACTGATTTGAAGACTAATGTGTATGGTCGATAATAAGCTTTAAAGTACAACATGAAATTAAATCTTTTCCAGATATTAATTAACATCCTCAACTATCTGTGAGCTCTCTCTCTCTACAGGTACGACTGAAAATTTCAAAAATATAATTTTAACTTGACATGATCCACTTACATTTAGTAATTAATATATAAGTATATTATGTACTAAAATATTTATTGATTTACATGTGCTTGTGTACATATATACTATGTAACTATATTCATGCATAAGTATATAATATATACATATATATTATGTATATATATAATTATATACCTAATAATACTAGAATAATTATAACTATATATGATTATTTTTTCCAACCTCATATATAAACATATTTATTCAATTTCATAGCATAGCAAAAGATAAAAACACGTCTTTCCACCTAATAGGGTTGTTAATTGAACCAAAATATATAGCAATTAACAGCTAATAAACTAGTATAGAAATAATCGATTACTACTCATTATGGATTTTTCCGTTTTGCTTAGTTGTTAATACTTTCATTAAGAGCTAGGAATCAGATACTATATATATATTAAGAATATTAAACTCAACTCTTTTATACCTCGATACCCTCAATTTTTACTAGTATAGAAAGACTCGATGATCGATCTTAATATTATGATTCACGATATTTCTGATTCCTAGCTCTTAATGAAAGTACTGACAACTAAGCAAAACGGAAAAATTCATAATGAGTAGTAATAGTTTATTTATATACTAGTTTATTAGCTGTTAATTGCTATATATTTTGGTTCAATTAACAACCCTAATAACCCGCCTCGGTGGCGTAGTTGTCTAACGTGCTATTCGTGTTGAGCCCGACTGCCGAGGATGGGGAGATCGAGGTTCGAATCTCGGTCGGGTGAACTGTGGGTGGTTTTTCCTAAATGGTTTTCCACTCTCCTTCCACGCAAATGCGGGTTCACTTCCTCTATTCAACCTTCCCAATTCCTAATCCATTAGCGTAATTAGTACTTAAGCGTATAAACCGAACGGGTAGTAAGACGCGGTGCTAAATAATAATAATAAATAATAACAACCCTAATAGGTGGAAAGACGTGTTTTTATTTTTTGCTATGCTATAGAGTTGAATAAATATGTTTATATGTGAGGTTGGAAAAAATAATTAAATAGGAAATGTTCAAGAATTGAAATTAGAGAATCGAGGTTGAACCTAAGAATCGGAATCAATAGTTGGAATCAAGGAAAACAGGTATCGTGACAACTATATATAATAAATAAATAAATAAATATATATATATATATATATATATATACCAGTCGAACCTAAATAAGCGAGAGTTCAAGGGACCGGGATTTTTTTTTTTCTCGCTTATAGAGGTTTCTCACTTACAGAGGTTCAGGAGCGGCTTCTCTCACTTATAGAGAGGTCTTTGTTTACTAAAGCAGGCTTGACCCCTAGCAGAGAAACAAAAAAACATGCGTGTGTTTGTGTGACCTGCCAAAACACGCACAATTGCGTTGCATTTCCTGGAAGACAATCTCACTTATAGAGGTTTTCGACTCTCACTTATAGTGTTTTTCGGAGGAGAAAATGACGGGGCCCGGCGATTAGTCTCACTTAAAGAGTTTTCTCACTTAACCAGGTTCGACTATATTTATATATATATATATACAACCAGCTAATAGAAAGCACATGTAATAAGGTGTTCTTGAAAGTGTGGTGGTTTCCCGTTGTTTTCCGCTCTGGATTTCTACGAGCGAGTGAGAAAGAACCTACAAATTTTGACGGGACTAGCACTACTTCCTTTGGAGCGGAAGTAAAGCCGTCGGTCCTGTGCGCATTGTAAAATATAACTGGAAGATAATTGTGAAAATATCTTCCCCGTTAAAATTTGTAGGCTCTTTTTTAGCTCGCTCGTAGAAATCCAGTGCGGAAAGTAACGGGAAACCACCGCACTTTCAAGACCTCTCCTATCACATGTGCTTTCTACCAGGTAGTAATATATGTTATATATATGAGATGATAGTGCTAACATTTGTGGATAGAGGGTGTCATGTGGTCAGAACAACGCACCCTCTAGCCGTTAGTTAATCTTACTCGACCACGGGCTCACTACATGTGGTTTATATATATATATATATAAACCACATGTAGTATATATATATATCGATATCGATAAGATTAATGGCCGGAGGGTTTGTTGTGCGGACCACATGACAACCTCTATACACAAATGTTAGCACTATCATCTCATATATATAACATATATTACTACCTGGTAGAAAGCACATGTTAGCGCTATTATCGCTAAAGGGGGCGGCCGCTCGATCGGTGTAGCTCGATCACGGACTCACACCATGGAGTTATATATATTTATAAAGAGTCGATTTGGGTGACCTTTTGCCTGGGTACGACTGGTTTTTTTTTATATAATGCATATAAATCCAGACACTCACCGCAACAAACGTATCCAGTGTGAGCACCCCGTACTTTCCGATGGTGAAAGCCACGGGCTTCTGTGATCTTATCATGACTATAAGAATAGTGCTCTTGTAGCTATCGGGAGCATCGGTCCAGTCACTGTTGTATATAGCTTCGGACACCAGGGTGCTCTGCGCAAAAAACCTTTAGAGTCAATAAAACACTGAGAAATAGTAATACTTGTAATGTCGGGATGTTAAAACAAGAGCAGGGCTGTACTTAGAGTTTATTTGGGGGGAGGTTGGGTGGTGGGGGGTTATAGTAGGGTTGTTGTAAGGACCTTTTGGCTAGAAAATATAAAGCTAAGTGTTTTTTGTGTGCACTATTGATATAATTTTTTTATATATTATTACTATGGTTATTTTAAAGGTATTTAGAGTATTTATCAAAAGTGACAGCTGAATAATACTACCAAGTATAACAGGCACTAATAGATTTAATATTATTTGTGGTAAAATAATATTTTCGTACCCGCCTCGGTGGCGTAGTTGGCTAACGCGCTATTTACGTGTTGAGCTTGACTGCCGAGGACGGGGAGATCAAGGTTCGAATCTCGGTCGGGTGAACTGGGGGGTGGTTTTTCTTAAATGGTTTTCCACACTCCCTTCACGCAAATGCGGATTCACTTCCTCTAAATTCAACCTTACCAATTCCTAATCCATTAGCGTAATTAGTACTAAAGCGTATAACCCGAACGGGTAGTAAGACGTGGTGCTAAATAAAATATATATATATATTTTCGTCCAAACAGCCGGTGAAAAGGTGGGGGAACTACAGAATGTCTCACGTAAAAGTAGCCCGGCTCCAAACGTACGCGTATGGAGGAAAGGACGGCAAGATGTTACCCGTAATATTCAAGGTCAGTCGTACCCACCTGGACAGTGTAGGTGAAGGCTGGATGCACTGCAAACAGCAGCACGCACGCGGAAACGTTACCAGACTATCTATTCCATGCACCTTTGCACGTTTCTAGCGAATGGATGTGGGTTACTTTTAAGTGGGACACCTGTATATGGACCACTTGAAAAATATAATGGTATGGAATCTTCTTCTCCTCATTTACTCTAAAAAACCACGACTAAAATCAGGGCGGGTGATAGAAATTTTGAGGTCCGGTAAGATTGTTACTTTGCCCNGGCCTACAGAGCTGCAATTAAGAAAATAACAAGAAAATAAAATAAATTGTTATTTGTGCAGTAAATTAATATTAAATTATTCGTGTATCAAATTATTATTATTAATATTATTATTATTATTATTATTATTATTACTATCCGTCTACCGATCGGGATCGTCAAATTTTTATCAAATATAATACGAACAGAAATTACACACTGAACATTGCAAATTATGTACACGGTTAGTTCTCACAGATTTCTTTGTTAGTGCAAATATGGTCAGACGGGCGCTGCATTTGCAAGTTGTAAGTGCGGGGCTTTTACAACTCGGGGCTACTGTTGTTACTCTGATACCCTTCCCCCTCCCCCACTCTCACCAAGGGCGCAAATGTGAGTTTTCTAAATGGAATGCGGACTGGAGTCCCAATGCCAGGGGTGTGAAATCCCCCTCCTCCTCCTCCTCCTCGATATAAAAATTTGAGGAATTTAACGTTATGAGAGGGAATTTTAAAGCATCTGAACGTAATTCTAACCTCATTATATGAGTTTCAAGTGCTTATTTTAGCTCCAAAAAAATTTTTAAAAAATTAAGAAAATTACAATTTAGTTATAGCTGAATCAATTGAAAAGTAAAATTATATTTTTTACAATTTTATTGAATAGAACAAAATAAAAAGAAAGCTGTTAAAGAGGGAATGGGAGTAAATATACATTTCATCATTTTTATCTTTGTTTACACGGATAATGATGATTCAAAGTTGTTAGTAGCAAATTGCAGCCAAATCCTAAACACACAATTTTTTTTTTCATAAAAATTTAAAAAGGAGTAAATATTGCAGAGTGATAAGAGGGGTTAAAACCCCCCACCCCCCTTTTCCCCAGTCACCAGAGCTAACTAACTAAAGGATGTGTTTCAGATTTTTTTTCTTTGATAGTAAAATTACCTAACATAATAGTAGTTAATCTGTTATGAAATTGTTAGTTATAACATTTCTTACCTAGTCTGACAAGACGCGTATTAATCACAACTTGTGAATGTGAAGAATGCCAGGCCTCCACCGTGGTTCGGATCTCACGTTCAACTGTAGGTCCTCCATTTCATCTCACAATCACCCTATCATTGCACATTAGCGTATGTGTGTATAACCCGAACGGGTAGTAAGACACGGTGCTAATAATAATAGTAATAATAATAATAATAATCTTACCTGGTGAGCAAGCTCCGAACTAAACCAGCAATATACGAACAACATGACCGTGAATTCAAACATTTCTTCAATGCTTATCAACTTGGACCCGTTAGAATCATCCTGTGGGGGGAGGAAAAAAGTACCAAATATCGCATTAAAACAGATCATTACTTTGATCACGGTTTTGATATTCTTAGAAATAGTAGTATTGTACAGTAATTTTCATAGGAAGGACCATTTAAAAAATACAAACTTTTTCCACCCAAAATTGATAACACTTTACTAAATTATAATCAGTGTTATTTTAATGTCTATCAAAAGTGACAGCTGCAGATCACATGGCCTGACGTAAGAATACATGAAAGTAGATCTTATAGTAACTCTTCTAACTGTCAGATATGAACCTTCCTACGAAAATGGTACTGTAGTAGAATCATCACTTGCTTTCTTGCTATAAAAATACTTCTTTATTAACGCGTTTTTTAAATTGATCAACAATCATGAAAGAATAATTCTACGTTGATAGCTTATATTTTATTTTTATAACATCTATAATATCTTCGTGTTGGGGCTTTAGTGGAATTGAGTTTAGAAAGTAGCTACTAAAGTTATATGTACCATATCATACGCCAAACTTTATGGTCTGCAACTATCACGTTCGATCATAAGTTTTGTGTTTCTTTCATCGTGTTTCGTTACTCATTTGTGTTGTACACAAGTAAATAGTATCAATGCCGACAAAATAAAATATTTGAATGTTTTAACTATTGAGAGCAAAATATATATTTGTTATGCTCTAAGCCCATTTTCCTTCCGCGTTTCCATTATAATTACAAAAATAATATATTTTTTAAACGTATTTACTTGTTCATTTTTACGTCTTCATTATTATTTATTATTATTTAAGGTTTTAGTGTGTACTTTCTGAACCGACGGATTATTACATCACACTACACTAACTTAAATATAAAGATCATACATAACACCCGGCCATTAATTTCATCATCACTATGAAATGGGTATCCCTAATTTCGCCAAAGATACGTTTTCAGTTATGTCGAGAATCGAGTTAGAAACCTTTCTTAGAGTAAGCAGATGCGCTATTGATTGGGCTTGATTGGTATTGATTGGGGGTGTCGGAATTATTGTTTGTACGTATCCACAAATGTACACTATATTTATAAATGTTTGTTTTCTAAAGAGTTGTAGGGTAAGATACTGATAGGAAGGAACCTTGCAGAACAACGACTTTTATCTCTCACACTCCATGAGGACACCATCAAATACTTTTTTTTTAAATTGATTTAAAAATGACAGAGACCCCTTTTAATCATAGTTTAAAGATTATTATTAGAAAAGTCTCATGATTGTCTAAAACAAGGATGTGCAAACTTAATTACAGGAGGGCCGAATAAAAAAAATAAAAACGATGGTGGGCCAAATACTTTTATTAATTTGTTTCCCTTTGAAAATTTATTTTAAAAATGTTTAATAAACTGACATGAATTAGTTTAAATATATTTAGAATATAAAAAATCATATAGATCTTGGGGCTTGGTATGTTTTTAAGTTTGTTCAGAATATTTATATGATGGGGTGTGAGACGAGTGAAACTGTGAATAAATTTCCACCATTTTTTCGCTATCCGGGTTCAACTGTTTGGAGGTGATTCGCAAGAGAGAAGACTTCATCAGTAAGTCGGTTTCTAAGGTCCCCTTTCCTAAGTTTCATGGTTGTAAAAACTTGTTCGCATTAATATAAGTATGGAAACATTACCCTATATTTTCGCGCATGATATACCAAGTTGGGAAATGGAGATTCTGGCATGTTTTTATAAACATACACTTTTTCTGTGTTTGAAAAAAAAGACTGCTCCACAAGGCAACATATTTAAATTATTCATCCCACCGGCCGAATCGAACACACCCGTGGACCGTAGTTAGCCCATCCTTGGTCTTACAGATGGCCGCACTAACTCATTTTGGGTTAAAATTGGATTCTTCATGCAGTGGTCAAGTTTCTTAATTCTACGGTCATTCAGAGATCAAGGAACGTTTGTGCATAGAATTCATGCATATGAACGCTAAGTTTCATTTCCGGTCTAGCCGGCCTCAGTTGTATGTTAGTTATCCAATTGAGAGTTTCTCACGGTGGTTATATATGTCAGTGTGTTTTTACTGTGATGCATTATGAACAATAGACCAGTCCTGCTTGCTGCAAAATGCGTTCAGTGATTCGCTTCCTGAACGCACACAATGTTCGGCCAATTGAAATTCAGCGTCAACTTGTTGCGGTGTATGGAGATGAAGTGATGAACGAATCAAGCAGTGCCCATTTCTTATCAATGAGGAATTGAAAAACAATCATCGACACAACCAGCGCTCCACCATAGAAGAATTGCATGAGAAGTGTATTCAAAATTTTCAGTCTTTAATTCATGAAAATAATGGTGAGCAAACATCTTCAGTATAAAAAAAAATGTGTGCAAGATTGGTTTTACTCATGCTGATTGGCGACCAAAAAAGATAGCGTATGGGTGCTGCAATGACTTTTTTTTTTGGAACGGTATCACCAAGGTGGGCGATGTGTTTTTGAACCATATTGTCACTAGGGATGATACCTGGGTTTCTCAATTCACTCCTGAGAGCAAACGGCAATCTTTGGAAAAGCATCACCCTCAATCGCCGAAAAAGTTCAAGCAGAATTTGTAAACGCGGAAAGTCATGGCGACAGTTTTTTTTGGGACAGGAAAGGCGTCTTTTCATGCCTCGGGGAGCAACCATAAATGCCACTTCATATTACAAAATTCTAAACAAAAAAAAACACTATGGCGCACTATTCAAAACCGACGACGAGGTTTGCTGTCAAGTGGGTGGTTCTGCTGCATAACAACGTCCGCTAGCACACGTGCAATGCTCTATGAGTTTCGCTGGGAGGTTTTTGACCATCCTCCATACAGTACGGACCTTACTCCGAGTTATTTTCACATGTTTTTTTGCACCTGGAGAATCTTCTGGACGGGGGGTGGGGGCAAACGCAGAGGGACTGATGAAGCAAGTGAAGAACACAGTCACAGACTGTTTGAATGGACAGGCGGTGGGATTCTACGACGAGGGGACAAAAAGACTTGTTACACGCTGTGATAAGTGTCTCAATATTAATGGGGATTATGTAGAACAATAGGTTTGAATATTTATGACTAATGTTATATAAATATTTTTGTATTTTATTTAACTATCAATTTTTTAAAATAATTAAATGTTCTTTACTCACTGTATGACCCTCTTATATAAATCATACTGTATATATACTTGCCAGTGCGAGTTGGAAACCAGAGACGCACAGAACTATCAGAGTTGATAACACGTCACTAAGCATGACGGGGCCCATCAAAGTTTCCAACTCCTCACAGAATCTGAAAGGGTAAACAAAGCTTGTCTGTGAAATGGTACGAGATCATTTGGGCCGTTATTAATTACAATGTGAAGTTTAAATAATAATAATAATAATAATAATAATAATAATAATAATAATAATAATAATAATAATAATAATGCGGCTGTGTATGACAATGACGACAAACAACAACGGACAAAATGACATGGGAATTCACACCTGGGACTTAAGAATTATTGCGTCAACGATCTGTTATTTAGCTACTGTGGCCCCACGGATAACAGCTAACTTGGATAGTTAATACAGCTCAAAACAGACGTCACATCATGGTGAGGTTTTCTCTATGCTCTTAAAAAAACAACAACAGTGTAATTGAGACCAATGTGAATGTTTTACCATACAACAAATACTCGTCAATCTGGTTACAGTTAATCCGGATCGAAGTACATTATTGTTATTACGTTCAAAAAACAAGTACAACTTCTGGGTCTTCTATCTATTAAGGCTTTATAGTGTTATTTTTATTTCTCATCAGTACTACCCACATCCTTAAATTGACCATGTATTTGTGTCTCAAGATTTTCTCCCCTCCCCCCTCCCCCGCTCCTCATTTATCTAACTTATGAATCACTAGAGGTAGAGGACAGGGAACATTGACGGTCTAACCTGACAAAAGGAATGGACCTGTCGTAAGACAGAACACAAAATAATAATAATGAATCACTATTTTGGATTATTGTTTAGTCTGGGTGACCTCTCCACTTCAATTTTTTTTAAACACTCTCGCGTCTCGGGTTGTACGTCTAGTGCTAATGTTTTGGGGATTATGAAGATTGAATTTAGAGGAAGTGTACCCACATTTGCATGGAGACAGAATAGAAAACCATTCAGGGAAAACCACCCTCAGTACACCCGACCGGGATCAAACCGTGGTACCCCTGTCTTCGGAAGTCTGGTCTGTTTAAATCATGCTGGCCACCAAAGCGGGTTCCTATTCAATTAGTTCGGATTTGAGAGAGAACACTGTGCTATTAAAACTGTAACAATATTTAAAACATACAATTTATAAAAAAAAATGATAGAACTATTAAACTTATTTCAATATCGCTGTTACTAAGCTAAGCATGCAAAATAAAAAAAAACCACACTTCGACCCCATACTTGGTTCAAACGTGATCTGACATTTAATTATATATAATTTTGAAGTTAACCAGTCGTCGAATGGACTCTTGTATGCAATTATTATTTAATCGACCCCCCTCCTTGATGCAATTCTGTCGCCGGTTGTACAGTTACCTCAACAAACTCTGATGGTAGCGAATGCAGTGGCGCAGCTCGTGTTTCATTTGTTGCTCCAACTGAGAGGGGAAGTCCTCCCCTCGTCCCGGTAGACCGTGGTCCACTCTTAGCTCAGTCACGTGGCCTGTACTCGTCCTATACAATAACATTATTATCATTTTATAGCTTGTAGCCCTTCTTAGCCCTCACACACATTAGAATGGAAGGAGGGAGGAGTGCGAGAAGGGAAGGGGGCACAGAGGGAAACAAAACTTGTTTTTGATTGGTGGCTCAGACTGAATGACCCACTCGTAAAATGTCTTCCCACCGACCTGGATATCCTGATTTTGATTTCCGGTGAGGATTTAAAAAAAAAATGTTATTAGTACATTCAACAGAAAGTTTATCAATGAATTAAAAATTTATCTCATTTTATTAATTTATTATAATCCCTATGACAAGTGTAGATCACATGACCTGGCGTATGGATACATTAAAGTAGCTCATCTAGCTGTCAGATATGGCCCTTCATATTAAAATTGAACTGGATTCTGGTAGGAAGAACAGCATTTGACGGAATATTATTTAATATGTTCACACGTCAAGTCATATAGTCAATAGCTGTCACTTTTTATAGTTATTATCAGTAAATATAAAATAAAACTTGTTTTTTTTTTTGCCATCGCGCCTCAATACCCGTTCGGTTTATACTCATAACACTATATAGTATAGGAATCGCTGTAAAAAAGTATGATTTAAATTTTCCAAAAAGGTCTTGCAACCAGATTACTGCTATTGTTTACTGGGAATGTACCCTGAAACACGCAAAAAGGGGATTCTTTCCCCCCACCTACCCGCACCCCCAATGCACCCAGAGCCAGTTCAACGGTTTGATGCGCCCTAGGCAAGACTTATTTGCCCCCCCAGTTGTATTCTGTATAATATACATAAACCGCACATCCTGCGTGACGCAAAATAATAATAACAGGTTGCCAAAATCCAGAACAAAAAATCAAAATAAATAAAACATAAATAAATACAAAATAAAAAGGTGATCGATCGACTTCCCTCCCTCCATTCCTCCCTTTAATAAATACTGGGGGGGAAAATATCCCTTCTCTAATTCCTTTTCTATAAATATTTTCGGAAGTTTTTAATATCAAAGTGATTCTCCAACAAAGCTACCCCAAATGCCATAATAAAATATATTATTAGTATTAGATACAATATGTTGGTGTTGTTATTATTATTATTATTTAGAAATAATAATTATTAGCTTATTTAATTTAAATAATAATTTTTTTTAACACTAAAAAAATCACATTTGGTTGGAATGCGCCCTTGACCTTTGCTTCCTAGGCGATCACCTTGAGTGGTCTATTGGGGGCGTGACGAATTAGACCATGTGACCACCGTAATGTGTGGCGAGGATAGGAGAGATATCACTTTGAAATTGGGTCAAACCTCTTTCCGTAAGTGACAGATTAACGTTTTGGGGGTCTGGCGTTGTATTTTTTCTTAAAACCAAGTCGATAAAAGCCACTAATAATCATACATGCTTATTTAGAGCTTCTGCTAGACCACAGAATAGGCCAACTTGTCATCGTCTGGAAACGTGTTCCTAGAGGGGAAATTATATCGCCAACTTGCATATTTAGTGTGGGAGAAAGCGCGAGAAAAGGTGTTTTTGCAGTTTTTATAGCAAACTTTTTTATGACAGAATTAATAAAAATATTGCTCCAGTAAAAAAAAACACACACACAGTGATATCAACATTTGTTGAATATGTGTCATGAACATAGTTTCATTTAATGAGAAACTTTTTAAATAAATAGAAAAGGCTGTCATTAGATCCCAAGACACCCTTGACAGATATTCAACAACTTTTTTATTATTATTTAGCACCGTGTCTTACTACCCGTTCGGGTTATACGCTTAAGTACTAATTACGCTAATGGTTAGGAATTGGGAAGGTTGAATTTAGAGGAAGTGAACTCGCATTTACGTGGAGGGAGAGTGGAAAACCATTTTGGAAAAACCATCCCCAGTTCACCCGACCGCAAACCTCGATATTCCCGCCCTCAGTAGTCTAGCTTAACATGACTAGCGCGTTAGCTAACTACGCCACCGAGGCGGGTCAACAACTGTTGATATCACCATGCGAAGGAAATTAAAATTTATGTTTCTACCGAATTTAATATTTTATTTATTCACGATTACAATAGTGTATCTATATTAGAGAGTATAAAGAGTTTTGTTTTCAATTTAGAAAATACCAGTCTCTTCTCTTAAATATTCTACTTTTTTTTTGCCACCATTTTTAAATACCCGTTTGAATCATAGGCCTACGCATATGTACTAATTACGCTAATGTGTTAAGGATGAAAAAGATTGAATTTAGAGGAAGTGTAAATAGATATGCGTAAAGGGAAAATGAAAGAAATATTTTATAAAATCCACCCTCAGTACACATGACCGGGATTTGAATCCCGATCTCCCCGTAATCGGCTCTCCAATCTATTGAGAGAGTGACGCCTTATAACCATTCAACCACCGAAGCGGGTTGTAAATAATAGTTTTTCAATAATCCGTTTAGTTATTTTCCATCGTATCTCCACGCTGTTGTGGATGCATTTTCCCTTAAGGTTTCCTTCTCACTCCTAACGTTAATAAACCTTTCGTTGAACGTACTAGGTAAAAAGTGCAAATAATGATTACATTAGTACTTTGGAAAGCGTGGCCCTAGCAAACACAGTTAGACCAGAAACAGGTCACTTTCCTCTTGACACTGATGCCAGAATGATACACAGCGTTATTTGACGATGTCACTGTTTGTTGTCATAAGAAGTAACGTTACCAAGGTCCGTATATCTTGTCTGATATACGGGACCTAATACCATCCCTTTCAACAAAAAACAATATGTTCTTACAGTCCAATTTTCATAGGAAGGATCTTAACTGACATGTAGAAAAGTTAATAAGTTACTATAGTATGATTTAGGTAGGAAGAACGTTATCTGCTAGTTGATAAAACAATTTGTAATATATTCATACATCAAATCATATTATTTGTAGCTGTAACTTTTTATATATATTATCAATACCTGTAAAATAATACAAATAATATAGTAAAATATTATCAATGTTGGCCTCAAAGTAATAAGTTTGAGTTTTTAAATCTGTTTTTCCAACCAAAATCACGGTATGGATCTATTTTCACTTATTCATACGTCAAGTTACGTTATTTGCGGCTGTCACTTTTGATGAATACAATCAATACCCTTTAAATAATACTGATAATATAGTACAATGTTATTATTCTTGACAGTAACTAATTATAGTATTTTTCAAAGTGTATTCATAACAAAATCCTCCTTTATGATATTCATTGGCTCCAGTGGCGTTTCGTGGAGTGTTGCCAGGGTAGTCAGAGCTTAAACTATGATTTTTATTCTTCCATTTGGTCCCCATTTGACCCATCATACATTTATACATTTATAGTGGATTAAGCAGCCGAGTTATTATAGTTGTCAGGTATGGTTTTAGCCTCATCTAAGTATAATATTCCTTAATTTAAATAAATGGTACGGCGCACCGCACAGACTTTCTATCTCTTTCTATAAACTCGTAAGATTTCTGAACGGAATAATGTACATTGTATCATCACCACTCCACATAAGAACACGCATAAAATAATATACAATGATATAGAATCAATGAGAAAAGAGGCGCATCTTTGTCCACCTAAGA
>CABFWB010000312.1:204532-233910 GCA_902151455.1 Timema bartmani
CCCTTCAGTAAACTACCCTTAATTTTAGGGGTAGATATCCAATTCCAAAAACCCCTCGGGGCAACCCTATGAAAACCCTAGATATCAAGTTTCAGCTCAATCGGTAAAATAGTTTAGGCTCTAGTTGGAGGTACAGACAGACAGACAGACAGACAGACGGAAATTCAAAAACCACTTTTTCGGATTCAGGGAGTCATGAAACGTCAAGATTCATCAAAATCTCGAGTTCGATTTTTTTGACGATTACCATACTTTCTCTACCTGTAAGAGAGAGAAAGTAAAAATGACACCTGGACACGGGAATCGAATCAAGGACTTTAGGCTTAGTATGCCAATGTTCTTACCACTGAGCTATCCAGGAGTCGTCCCTTACCCAGGGCCATTCTTACCCAAATTTTAAGGAATAGTCCTATAAACGGAACAACTACTGGATAACTCAGTGGCTAGAGCGATGGCGTACTAAGTCAAAGGTCCCGGGTTCGATTCCCGTGTACAGTTGTAATTTTTCATTTGAAAGAATATGATATTGAGATGCGGCTAAACCCGTAATTAGCAACTATGATACCGTACCCTGTCTATTTTAATTAATCAGTGTGAAAAGTGTAAGAAGAAATTAAGAGAGGTGTGATTTTCCCCTTTCACTACCACTCACTTTAGATTATTGTTCAGTGCTTTTACAAATTTACAATCCATTAGGGGATAATTCATTTTATTAATTCATAATACTAAAACTTTAATCAATATTTACTTTTTACGTGTTCTAAAAATTTCTTGCAGTGTCTATCCGAATATACAATATGATACCCTGTCATGCGGTGATTACCCCCCTTTCCCCCTATCCTCCGGTATAAAGTTCGACTATGACTGAATTCACTATCGCCAACACTCTACAACAGGAGTTTCCAAAGTTAGATACAGTGGCGTTAGCACTTCTATGGTTTTACATTACAGCTAGCAGATGCTATCAGTAATGCCAACATTGTCTGAAAGTAACTTTTGTCAACATATTTGGATATAATTATTATTTGCTAAGTATTATTATTATTATCATCACTAGAAATACTATCAATCACTTTTAACAATACTTCCCCCAGGATTACAGTATTTTTATTTTTCATAATCAAATTTAAGAAAAAAAGTCTAGTAAATTCATTTTAGTTTTTCTTTTAACTCTTGTGGCAATTACAGGTTAAATAGAGCGTGAAATTTTACATTTAATGGTATTATATTCAGTTATTAATATTTTTATAACTGGCCTCGCATATCCTTAACATAAATAAATGGTTGTAGAAGTGACCATTTCTAAAACTAAGTATGCATCATAACCGTAATATATATTTGTGTTAAAATGCATAAACAAAAAAAAATAACTTTTATTTCTCTGCGTCTTACTGCCCAGACATTCGAACTTAATTACTTTAATGAAACAAGAATGATTAACGTAGAATTTAAAGGTAATGTACCTACATTTGCGTGGAGGGTGAGTGGAAAACATGTAGGAAAAATACCCTCAGTTCACTCCGCAAATATTCAAAACCCAACAGCCCCATCATTTGAAAAAAATTAACTAAGTTTTAGGTTTAGGTTTAGTCTGAGTGCCCACCGATGTAAATTACTATAACATACCCATTTAGGTGACCGCACGGTCTAAGGCGCGACTCTCGCACTGGACTGCCGAAGATGAGGAGATCAGGGTTCGAATCCCAGTCGGGTGTACTGAAGGAGTTTTTTCTAAATGGTTTACCACTCTCCTGCATGCAAATATGGGTAGATTTCCTTTAAATTCCACCTGCCTCATACCTATCCCTTCGGGCTATTAAGTACATATGCGTACAACCAGAACGGGAAGTAAGACGCTATACTATATTCTAACATGACTGTTCACGTACCTGGTTGGGATTATTTTCATCCGACTGTTGTTTACACCGGAAGTTACCGACACTTGAGAAACAGGATAATCTGAAAATGGTTTCTTGTCACGTTTTTCAATCGCTCCTGGTTTACCCGCCTTTACCCTACTTTCGGACGTCTCTTTGATGTGTTCCAACATGTAGTGCAGAATCTTGAAACGATGGATGATGTGATACATCATGGAATAACACGTCGAATTGTAGTTGAGATAATATCCCACCAAGGTACATACCACCATCGACTGGTACAAGTAGGTTAGCACGTAAATATACGTGACGTCCACATTGAACGGCCACCATGTCTTGAGAGGCACAGGTCGAGAGATGATTCCTTTGCTACTCTCGTTTTTGTTATAGCCTCCACCGAGTTCTTCTGGACCCATTGCAACCAGAAGTACAAGAGGTAACAGACAATATGTACTGGCCAGAACCACCCCTGAAGCTAAGAAAGATATGGTGAATTTCTGTACCGTCTTCTCAAGTTTTTCTTTGGATAGAAACTCTGGTATATCAAATTTATCTTCAAATTCTAAAAGCACCTCGTCGAAGTAGGTGATCAGCTCGTAGACCAACTTGCTCTTTTTCGTGACATAGAATAGTTTTACCAAGCAGATGTAGCATGTTAAAAAGAAAAAGGTGCTGTGCGTGAAGTAAAGGATATCTCCAACGGAGACGCTAAGAGATTTCAACCAAACACAGAAATTTATGATCTTGATGGTGAAGAGGAAGGTGAGCCAAAGGTTCCGGAACCAAACGTAGTTCTCAGGTTTGTGGATCCCTAATTTATTTATCAGCACGTAGTTCACGGTGCAGTATCTCATGATTTCATATCCTTAATACGTTTCACCTGACCGAAAAATGCATCAAGAAAATGTGTTATTTACTTGACATGGGAATAAAATATGTAAATTAATTCAAATGCAAAGCATGTAGCCTATTAATTTGACTACAAAACACAAAAGCTGTAACTAATAAAACCTAAAATATTTGGCGTGTATTAATTTAAAATGAAAAGCTTGTAGTAATTGAGTACAAAACAAGAATATAATAATTAGGAGTAACTAAAATATTTGGCACAGATTAATTCAAATGCAAAGAATTTATTAATTAATTACAAAACACGTTAATAGTAAGTAATAGAACCTGAAATATTTGGGCACATCAATTCAAATGCAAAACCTGTATTAATTGAGTACAAAACACCAAAATATAAATTAATTAAACCTAAAATATTTGGCATGCATTAATTCAAATGCAAAGCTGTAATAATTGAGTACTAAACCTGAAAATGATAGCTAATAAAACCTAAAATATTTGTAATGAGATTATAGAATACACTAGTAATTTGAAATTTTATCGAAATAAATTTACTGTTTGAAAAAAATCTTTGTTGCGTAATCGTGTTACTTTAATTGGAAAAAAAATTAATGTTTAGTTACATGGCACGACTTAGACAATGTTACTCAGGAGTCATGTGCTACTTTCTATGACGAACAAGAGTGCGTCGTATTTAAGTTGGCTCCATGTGACGCACCGCGATATTCAACTATTCGGACAGGGCTGCCAACTGTCACACTCTGTTGCTAAAAGCTGCTTTGATCATTAGTTCTTGCATCATTAATAGAAAACAAACACAAAGTTCCAAACTCGGGTATCAGACCGGACATAATCTTGAGTGAATTCTGTTTGTGTGTTGAGGAGATTGGAGGAGCGGTCACCACTCCTGACTCTGACACGAGGAGTTGGGATTGTGTACTGCATTGGGGATGGTTTCCCAATTCTTTATTAGTAGTAATGATTAAGATTCTAACTAAAAATTCTGTTTCCTGAGATTAAATACAGTCCAGTTGTCAAAGAAAGGACCTTTAAAAATACAAATACATTTGATAATTTTATTAGTGGTATTTTATAGGTAAAATGATGAAAATAAAATTAGATTGTTCGAAAACAACGTGCTTTGGAAGATATTTGGTTCAAAAAGGGGTGAGGTTTCAGGGGAGTGGGGGTGGTTACATAATAATGAGTTACATATCTTATACTCATCACAATACAATGTTAGAATAATCAAGGCTCGTAGATTACAGTGGGAATGGGATAATCTAAAACCCTGTTCAGAGTGTTAACTGGCAAACCCATTGGGAAGAGATCATTGGGAAGACCTAGACACAGATAGGAGGATAACATTAGAATGGACCTGAAAGATATAGGGTGTAGTGAGGTGGACTGGATAGAACTGGCTCAAGATAGAGATAGATGGCATACTTTTATACTTGCGGAAATGAACTTTCTAGTTTCCAATGCCAAAGAGCAAGTAATAGTTTTACACTTAAAACCATTTTGATTTAATTAAGTGTCAATACTCATTATAACATAGTCTGTAGGGCCAAGCACGGATTTTGATGACATCTCTTTTTGTTTTTTTAGTACATCGTAGACAATCCTCATGTGTACATAAATTCTGTTCATAATTCCCTGCTTGGGAAAACATTTTATATGGATCATTCTTTGATTATTTTGATTTCGTGTAATATTTTCTTTATTTACTTCATTTTTAGGCATTTTTGAATCATTTAATAATACAGCATTTGTGTGTTGAAGGAACACTTTAAAAAAATTACATAAATAATTATCAAATATTTGACAAAAACAATTTTTTCGCTTTTTCTCGAGTTTGTTCTCCATGGATATTGGTTAAATTTTAAATTCAACTGTAGATATTAGGTGTTGTACAAGCATGGTTAAAAAAATACGTATATCAGCATGTAATAAGGATTATAAAATCTTATAGAAAATCACTCAAAGATGGAATTCTACTAACTAAACATCTCAGTTAACAAAACATCTTTTCATATTGTAGGGATACAATTTGAGTTTAAGAATGCAATATTTATAAACGATGAAAAGACATAGTTGAGAGAATTTTCTAAAAGGCCGCACCAAACACCTAAAAAAGCCACCGATTCCTCATCCCTGGTTTAGTTGTTAAAGGATTTTTATTGCATGTATAATTTTTAGTTTCCATTAGTAAAGTGAGTGTTTGATTTAGTCGTGTGCATTCATTATGAGTTTTTATCCATCTTTTTAGGTCATTTTATGTAAATTTGATGTCATTTTTTAGAATTTCTAGGTAATCTAAGTCCGTGTCCTGGTTATAAGGAATTGGAAGTTTTAATGTAACACTGTCTTTTTTAACCATGACTTAGTAACCGTTCGAGTTATATACATATGTATTAATCACGATAATGTGTTAGGGATTAGGAATATTGTATAGAGAGGAAATGTAACCACATTTGTTTGGAGGAAATGTGGAAAACAATTTAAGAAAAGCCACTCTCTGTACACCCGCCCGGGATTCGAAGCCCGATCTTTCCGTCATCGGCAGTTGCGAGAGTGATGTCTTGGACCATACGGTCACCGAAGCAATTTTGTAATTTTTAGTGAGTATACAGTAATACATGGGTAAATAAACTAAATTTCTATTTCTCAATGGTTCTGTTATAACTAGATAATTTTTCTGTAGAGTTTATTGTCAATAATATTCCTCAACATCGTTTAATGGTTGCAGAATAATTTATATGCTGCATATTAGCATTTCATACTATTTAATATTATAATATTATATGAGCTTCGTGTTTCTCGGTATTTATTTGTTGAATAATTACTTAACATTCATCATGAAATCCTCTATTGTTATTATTGTGGAAACATGACTTTCATATTCTCTTTGTACGCCAACACATGGCACGAACTGTTATGGTAGGACCCGCCTCGGTGGCGTAGTTGGCTAACGCGCCAGTCGTGTTGAGCCAGACCGCCGAGGAAGGGGAGATCGAGGTTCGAATCTCGGTCGGGTGAACTGGGGGTGGTTTTTCCTAAATGATTTTCCACTTTCCCTCCACGCAAATGCGGGTTCACTTCCTCTAAATTCAACCTTCCCAATTCCTAATCCATTAGTGTAATTAGTACTTAAGCGTATAAGCCGAACGGGTAGTAAGACGCGGTGCTAAATAAAAAATTAGCTTGGTTATAAAAAGTGTATCCCCTTTACGTGTAAAATGTAGCGATTCATTCTTATGATTTACTGTCAATAATAAATTGTCGTCCACAAACGTTTAATGCTTGTGAAACCCCGTGAGATAGTTTGAATAGATAACCTTTCGTACGGTCCTGTCTATTATATTGCATATTCACATGCTTCTCAGGGGCATTGTTAGTTTCTTTTAGCACTGTCTCTTACTACCCGTTCAGGTTATACGCTTATGTACTAATTACGCTAATGGTTTTAGGGATTAGGAAGGTTATATTCATAGGAAGTGTACCTGCATTTGCGTGGATGGAGAGTGGAAAACAACTTTAGAAAAGCCACCCTTAGTACACCCAACCCTGATTCAAACCTCAATATCCCCTTCATAAGCAATCTACTCCACTGCGAGAGTGGCACCCAAGACCATGCGGCCACCAAAGCGGGTCAGTGTTAGTTAAAATGTAGATTAAAACGGCATAAAAATGTTATTTTATTATTATAGCTAGCAGATTCATTTAAAGGTTATTGGGATGCCTGGGAACTATAATACAGGTGTGAAACATAGACTTAATATAATTATTAATGGGTGCAGGTCAAATGATAGACATCAAACTGACCGACACAAAATTTAAAAAGTGTTATACATGAGAATAACTCAGGGATAAAGAGCAAACTGGATGATAAAAAGAGAATATTTGGAAGACTGTGGGGATCAAATGGTTGGCACGACTTGGACCCACTGCTAGATAAGATCCTATGATAAAAGGGCGATAAAACGGATAGCAAACTGGTCACCCACTTGACCTACCCAGCCTTCCAAACATTTGTTTTCTCTTTGTTGAAGAACTTTTTTTTTAGCAGTTAGTTCAAATAGTGTTGGCCACTTTACTTATCAACCTTTACAAATTAAAAATAAATAAATAATTCTATAATGTCAGTATTGCTGGTTAATTTGTATATTATATGGGTTTTTTTTAAAAATTGTTTAGACCTGTTAGGAAACTAACATTCGACTTCAGGAAAGTAGTTCTTCAAAAGCAGGGCAAGAATATCTTTAAGAACTTTCATTAACCAATTTTTTTCTAGTATGTTAGTACTTTTAAATTGGCTAAATTACATTATGTTATTTTCTCATGAAAAATATGTAACATAAATTTAAGGAAAACATTAATTTTGTTTTAGACTTAATAACATAAGCTTACTACTCAAATATATACCTTTTAGTTAAAGCTTAAAAACTTGTATTATAGTTGTAGAGGGAAAGAGGATGAGCCATGACAAGTTGCTCAATAGGTTTTGTAGCTTTTATAGTGTTCCGTGGGACCAAATAGTTAAAATAGTGAGATAAAATAAAGAACCGCTTCCATAGAATAAGTATGTCAGTTGAGATAAAAATAAACCTTAAACTTTAATAATATATTGAGATTGCTTGTAAAAAAAATGAAAGTATCGTGAAAGGTCTTCATAATCTACTTTGTGTTGAATATTTTTTTTTTAATGCTTATTTTAGAACTATAAACTGTTAATCATGAGAAAACAGTATTTTATGTAATTTTTAAATTCAAAATATTTAAAAAACAGCACCACCTTAAGCTGTCTCCCGTCACAGATAACACCTTACTTTAGGTATGTAATACATCTTGAACAGGTGGCGTGGTTTTTTGTATACTACTTTAGAAAATAAAGTGGAATTAATACCAGTGAGATTGTTACATTGTATTTTTTGTATATAGCCGAAATTGAAAAATCTTTTTTAAATGAATTAACTACTTAAATATCACAATTTCACTGTCACCAAGTAAAGAATACATAAAAGTGCACTTTAATGTGATTTATGGTTTGAGCGTAGTCATGTACCTTGTTTCCTGACTAATCAGTCGTTATGTGGGCAGGGAGGAGGTAAAACATATTAATCACAATTAAGTGGACATAAATACAAATTCTAATGATTGAAAAAACACATTGAAATAAAAATTAAATACTTTAATTAAAGAATACATTATTTTTTTGAGTAGACTTGAATATAATTTAGATTTTACAAGCTAGTCATGGGTTTCAACACAATCTTAATCATGACCCTTTGACCTTCAAAAGTATAGTAGGCAATATTAAATGATATCCAGCCATAGCTTTGTTCCTCCATTATTAAATATCAAAACAATTCAGCACAAAAATGTGTGTAACTTAAAAAAAAACAAAAAAAAAAACTTTTAATGAACACAATCATTGGTTCAAGATATCAATGTTCTTTCTATTGTTCTGGCATTCGAGTCAACTTGATGATAGTCTCTGGTGAGCGGTATAGGAATACCAACTTAGCATACAAGTCTTCTTCAAGGGCTAACTCACCACTCTCTCTCACTAGATAGATGTCATGACACAACTGTTGCAAACAAAAACACAAACATTATAACGATTGACACTTACTGCTTCTAGAACAATCTACTACTGTTTCTACAGTCTAATATTCATTAGCAGAGATTTTTTAGATACAACTTTTTTTTTGTGCCAACATTGAACATTTTATTATTTAATGAGTGTTATTTTAGGTATTGATATCTATCAAAAGTGACAGCTGTAGCTCACGTGACTTGACGTATGAATATGTGAAAATATATAGTGTAGCTTTTATAACTGTGAGTTGTGTCAGCCTGTCTTCCTATGAAAATTGGACAGTAGTAATATAGTTAAAAGGATTAATTTGAAGTATCAGATCCCCCAGGTTAACTAAAGTTAGCTGGTGGAAGACATTTAGAACACAAAAAGTCAAAATTTGTTTGCTAAAAGGTGCCAGTGTCTACATAGCACAGCCATATTGTTTACTGTCCTACTGAAGTACAGTTTTATCTATTGACAAGTTAGTTGCTAATTACTAAACTTCAACTAATCTAGAGCGGAATATAAATTGGAAAAGAAAGTATCCCTCAATGCACCTGTCGAAAGTATGTATCTAGCTCATTACATTTCTAGAAGAAGCTTTGACATATGAAAGCTAATCTGTATTAATAAAATTAAGAGTTTGTTATGAGCGTTGCGTGATATCTACCACAGGCAGAGGTCTGAAATTTAAATATAAGTTCCTCCAGTGCACAAACATGTGCATCTCGAAGGTCAATCTGGACTGAATTGACTAAAGTAGTTATGGCAGGAAGTGATGGACAACATGTTCTGGTCCAAGACTTTATCGTTTGTTCTATTGGTGTTATAACGTGCGCGAGTTATGTGGTTCGTGTACAAGACTAAATATGTGTAAGTGTAAGGTTATAGTCACAATTAAATATCATATTCTTTAAATTGAAAAATAACACCTGGACAAGGGAATCGAACCAGAGACCTTTGGCTTAATATGCCAATGTTCTTACCACCGAGTTAACCAGGAATCGTCCCATGCCCAGGGTCATTCTTCACTCATATTTTAAGGCAGAGTCTGTGATGGACGTGCGGAAATCGTCAGCTACATAGTATACATGGATAGCTCAGTGGTAAAGATCATTGTTGTACTAGGCCAAAAGTCCCAGGTTTGATTCTTGTGTCCAGGTGTTATTTTTAAAAATGAATAAGAAATTATATTAAAAAAAGTTTTTCTGTATTCTGCACCCAGGAGCAGTGAAACTAGAATGAGTGAATCAATTTGTTTGATTTTAAAATATTAATTTTTGATCTTTGTTGTATTTTTTTTATCAATAAAATGTTTTAACTCATCTCAAATCCATCATCTTCTAATGAAGACAATATAAAATTGATGCAATGCTTGGTTTTGACTGTATTACCTATCTAAGAGTATGAAATTATATCTTAGGTGAATAAAACTGTTTAATAGGTCTGTGTGAAGGCCACTTTTTAAATGTGAAGTAAAGTTGAAGTGAAGCTTGAATCATGTAAAGCAAAGTCAAAGCTGAAGTAAGACATAAGGCTTTATTTTGATGTCACACAACACTAATTTTAATTTTTAAACTATCTTTTAAGTGCATAGGTAATTATAAAGGTGTTGACATATCTGAATTTATATTGAAAGCCAAATTTATCTCTGATTCCGTTATATATGTCATTTAATCACTATTCGTGTTAAAATATTGTTTTTAATATATCAAAGTTTTCTTCTTTTTTCAAAATGTTTCGAAGATGCAAAGGTTATTATGGGTGTCTAAATTTAGGCATAGGGGAGTTGACTGTTCATTTCGACATTTCAAAATGTTACACACCTCTACTGATTTATCAGCTTATTCTCTGCTGAATGATTTAGCCAACTGCTTTATTAAAAGTTCCCAATAATAGCATATGGTTTACTGTAAAACTATTGAAGTTTCATAACTTATTTTCTTTTAAGACATTTTTGATAGTATTGTTTAGATTACCCAATACTGTAATACAGTTGAAACTCTTATTTCGGCACCCATAGGACCTGATAAGTACAGGAGCACAGAATTCAACTCCAAAGATCCTTTTATATACCCCTTATGCCTAGGGCTTGCCATATCATTCTAGATAGGCCTACTTAATGCTATGTCATACGAGGTATAATAAAGTTTAAAAGAGAAAATAATATACCACCTTTCACAACCCTTGGTCTCTTGGAAGACATAATTAAGGGCTAAAATACAGCCAGAATACAAGCCAAAAGAAGAATGTACAACCTAAACTCTAGGGTGTATATGTAAACAACTTTAGTGCCTTTGTGCTGCTAGTAGCACTGCCCTGGTGGCCGTCCCTCAAACTAATGGCGGCAGATTCATAATGTGCCGGACCATAGAATGCTGAACTAAAGAGTTTCAACTGTACTGTGATCTAGTTGTGATTAATGCACAAGAAGACTTACCTGAAGAATGTGGTCAACGTATGGCATATCTTCATATATGATTCTATAAGACATCCCAGTAGTTAGTTTTTTTGATACAAAATACGTTACAGTGACAAGAAATATATAGAAGCCTATAATCCTGAAATAAAATGAAATGTCAAAGTTAGTACAAAGATAAAAACAAAAACTGTAAAATAAAGAGAGATAAGCAAATATATATATTCCCAAACTTTTGTTTGTGCTGAAAGTGAATGAAAAAATTTTAAAAAAAAACTTATTATTTTAATGCACGTCATAATTTTCATAGTTATGGTTAACAGTAGGGAAGTGCGAGAACCATTTTTTCAATTTGAGGCGATCTTGAGACAAGAATATAAAATAGTATCAAGACACGAGAACGAGACAACGTCCTTTGAAAGTAAAAAAATTTAAATTATGTTTATTAAAGTAAATATATAGTTTATAGAGTTCCTTTTTGACATTTGAGCTGGCGCATGCTTTAGATTGTCTTATATTTAGTTCATTCAAACCCTTCAGATATAACTCATACACATTTTAAATGCAATTAATAAAATAGTGATAGGTAGTTACAATTAACACCATTTATAATTTAATTTTGTAGTGTAACATCTTATATTGTCATATTTTGATATTGAAAAACAGTATTTATAACCAAAACATTTCTTAATGAAGGATTTTTTTTGGGGGGGAGGGGGGAGATGTGGCCTATTTTTGGGTTACTATGGTATTATTGGACATGATAAATTCCCGGTTTGGTTTTTTAATTTGTTAGGGTCATTATTTGCTCTTTTTTTTATTTCTCGAATTTTCGAGATTCATTTTTTTCTTGAATTTTCGAGTCCCGCACATCCCTAGTTTAAAGTAGGCGGGATATCTAGGTCACTTAGGGCCGAGATTATAAAGCTCATCGGAATGACAAAAGTTCTACCCTGCATAATTATTTAAATAAGAGGTAAAACTGTTGTAATTTGAATGAGCTTCATAGGGCGGTATGCAAGGACGATAGTGAATGCTTAGTGGACCGACAGTGTGGTCCTGAGCACACTATCACTCCACCTTTTAACCTATGATGACGCAAGAAAACCCATACTAGTGTCCACTTAGCATCCACTTAGTCAAGTGGGGTAGAAATTATTGAGATGTAGCACTAGTTCACATAAAAACAAATTTTAAACACTAGCTGTTGGCAGTCACAGTCCTCAGGATTAAAGAATAGACTGGCTGTGGAAATACAGTTATTACGTGGTAATATTAATTAAATCTAGAGATGGATCGAATCCACTATCTTAATAATCCAGATCTTCATTTTACCTTGGAATCACAAGAGAAAGAGAAAAAAATAACATGGACATAAGAGGACATGTTAATATAAAATAATAATAGAATATAGATAAAGAAACTTAATACCCTTAAATATAAAAGAATAATAGAAAATAGAAATAGTAACTTAATACCCCTAAATATAAAAAAATAATAGAAATTAGAAATAGTAACTTAATACCCCTAAATACCCGCTTCAGTGGTTGAATGGTCTAAGGTGTCATTCTCATGTTTGACTGGCCTGCTTACAATGGGGATATTAGGGTTCGAATCCCAGTCGGTTGGGGGTGGTTTTTACTAAATGGTATCCCACTCTTCTTCCACGCAAATGCTGGTAGATTACCTATAAAATATTTTCTTCTTCATTCCCATTTTTATATTTAACCAGCGTACAATATAAATATACCAATTTTTAACTAAATTAAAGTCCCTTTTATTCTTCTACTATTTGATTATATGTTCAATAAGGCCAATTAGAGTAGATTGAACTCGAAATTGTGCAAAATGTGGATACACTTCCTCCATATTCTTTCCTCATTTGTGTAAATATGCCAAACAGCCCAGCCAGATATTATAAAGGAAAACATGCAATTATTTTTGCTCCACATCGTAAAACCTGGCCGGTCTTTTCGCACTTAAATGTTGTGGGGAAGAGAATTTTAGATGAATGTACCCTTATTTATGTGGAGGGAGGGTAAGAAGCCATTTAGATAAAACACCTTCAGTAGGTATGGTAAGGATTCGAATGTCGATTATCAACCTTCCCATCGCCAGCAAAGAAAATTAGACAAAGTTGGCGTGAATAAGACAAGGGGTGCTTCCTTATCTTTCCAAGATCTGTAACCTTGGAGAAAAATATAGGCCTACTCTTATTTGGCAGTAGTGTCTGTGTGCTGGAGATGTGAGGGGTGTTTGCGTGGGTTTAAAAATGAGAAAAGACATTAGTTAAAATGACTGCCTGTAGTCACTCGGTTATGTCAAATATGTTATATCCACGCAAAATTATGCGAAGTGATGTTTAAAAACTATGAACAACGTGAGATGGGGCTCAAGCTATTTTAAAAACCTGACCTCCTAAAGGCAAAAATCTAACTTTTAAAAGTTCAGAACTAATCCACCATTAATTTGAAAGAATTTAAATTCTTGGCACAGTAAGATAAAAACAAACCGCTACTTAAAAATGTAATTTTTATGTGTAATAGTAAGTATTTAATCGTTTAAAAAATATTTGGGCGATTATATTGAAATATTTACACATTCATCTATAGCGAGTTATTAAATCAACTATAAAATTAAACAGAGTTAGAAGGTTCGGAAAATTTTATACATCTAATTTCATCAGTTAAAACAGCTTTTAGGGGAATTTAATTTTTAACTAAGGGATTTAAAAAAATATTAAAATACAATTAGAAGTAGTCATGTTGAGAAAGAAGTTGTGGTTTTCTCAAAAACGTTTTGATCCACAATTTTCCTTAAGGCAGAGTCTGAGATGGACGTGTTAATTCATCGGCTACTAGGAGATATCTTAAATCAAAGCCACCAGCAACATGTTTTTATGGTTGCTCATACAATTATAATTTCCTGCTGTTGTAGATATTGCCAACCTTGTACAGTTAAATCTTGCATGAACGGCAGCATAAGCACCGAGGATTTATAAATTTGAAGAACCAATCCCTAAATATAATTTAAGCTAACCAACTTAAATATAATATGAAATGTTTGGAAAAAGTTTAGAAGGAAGTACAGTAGGGCACCCATATTCGCTGATTTAGTATCCGCGGTTGACCACTGCCCAATTTTATTTACTTTTAATTAAATAAAAAAATTGTTTATAAGTCACAATGCCTTCACCATCACTCCACTTTATCTCCTGATCGTGGGGATAGTGCTATCATATCACCATCATCATCATTATTATCAGTGATCATCACAACAACAAGAATGGAGAATAAAATAGTAAGTACATTGTAGTATACAGTACACGTTATTATGTACTTTATTTAATGTTGGTAGTGTCATGCTGTGAATTATTAATCAATTAAACTTTACCATATTTATGTATGTTACATGAATATCACATAATTTAGTAGTTTGGTATTATCCGTGGTTTCATGTAACCGCAGTAGATCTAGGAACGTATTACTCACCGATATAGGGGCCCCACTGTATTTAGAGAGAAAAAAAAAGTGGCACATACCCTCCACCTGAAATCTGTAAAAGTTCTGCGGGGAAAACCTTATCATTCAGCGTATATATAAGTATCTCCTTGCAACCACTGAAATATGGCAAATGTCTCAATAGCACTGGAAAAGGGTTGTCACAATTCTCTTCTCTTAACTCCCACCATACTTGCTCCGCTTTATAATGCAGCCTAATTGTCAAGTTAAGATATTCTGGAACACAAATTTGTTTTATATGAACATAAACAGGGGGTATACAAAATAAGAACCTTAATTTTTAATTTAGGCAATCATTAATTTTATAACATGTTTTTGTTTGGTTTGATAAAGGCAACAATGCTGGAATATTACTCAATTTGTGTTTAAATGTGTGTGTGTGTGTGTGACTATAGAACACAGAAACAAAGTAGAAAACGTCACCAAACCATATTTTGAAATAACCTGATTTTTCTTAGTTTTCAAGAACTAATTTCCAGATTTTCCAGTAACTATATATTTAATAAATTATTTTATTAAGATCGCAATTCAATGCAATAATATTTTTAGATACATACATATTCCAAAATTGTGTCACTCTATGAAGATGTTAAAAAAAATAACCTAAATAAATGGGTTATTGGGTATTGCAGCAATTTAAATTTGTTGTGAGACACATTCTTTTTTAGTTTTCTTCTTTCTACGATATAATCAAATTCTCGCGCATTCGCATAACCACATAACCACGATTCAATTTAATTTGGCTAAAGACACAGAGAGATGTAGAGAGGTGTTGACTTTGAGAATTGAGATAAACATGTTCAACAGGGACAATTGTGTTAAAAGAGATTAGCGCTGTGTTTTAGTTGGTAGAAATATGTTATTTCGACTTGTGTAGATAAAAGTTGCATTTTTTTTAGTGAATATGTAAAAATTCCAGAAATATGATCAAATTTCCTGATTTTTTAATGATTTTTTTCCTGACTAAGCAAATTCCCTGAATTTTCCCTGTGGGCTTTCTTCATTAAATTTGCGGTTATTAGTTTTTGTTTCCTTTTTCTTTATTTTATCAATTTTCATTATTATAAAATCATTTAGGCATTCAACCTCCTCATTGTTAAACATACATAACATATTTTTTGCTTTACATGAAATAAAATACAGGAAAGTGGGCTGGAAACACATAAAAAGGGAAAAAACACAATGTGGCTTTTAAAATGAAAAGGAGAACACAATTCACACTTTACATTACTTCCACCGGACAAAAGGGAAGTGGTTGTCTCTGGAAGAAAATCCATCTTTACTGTCCAAACCCTTGACCTAGGTTTAATTCTCTAATGGAACTCATCAGGAAGGAGTTGAAACACAAACATAACTTCCTAAAAAAAGTATTCCAAAATAAACAAAAAGGGAGAAAAAGGAAAGTGATAAATAATAATGATAGACACAATAGATGTTAAAGGAACGAATAACATAAAGGACATGTTCCTACTTATTTGGCCTTTCATCATATACAAAATGATTTTCATTGTCTGAATCACAGTCTCTGTGATATTTCTTAGTTAGTCATTTTATAGAGCGAGAAGCGCTTTGTTTATTATTTGGCACTAGAAAAATAAATTATATCATAGGGCTATATTAAATTAAACATTGAAAGGAGGATAGAAGGGCAATTTTCTGGTGTCTATACTCCTACCAATGTTTAATTTAAAATAGCCGTTTGGCACCATTTTTCCTTTGTTTAAATTAGAGAAAATGAAAAGATAACTAAAACAAAAAAGTTTGCTTGAAATTTATGAATTAGAACAGCAAAGTTTTATTCATACCATTCATGCTATCTACGGAGCACATAGTGCAATCGCTACTCGCCATTGTCTGTCTGTGTGTGATGTCGTATGTTATGATGAGCATTGCCCATCAGCATACGTCAAGGGATTCAAAAGACCTATTTCTAAACAAAAGGTTCAATTACACCAGTGTTTACTCTTTATGTTATTTGTTCTTTTATATATTTTTATATAAGTGTCCTGTCATTGTTTACCGGTATCTATTTCCCTTTTCTCCCTTTTGTGTTTTTTTGGTTTCTTCTTTTCAGAAGTTGCGTTGCGCATTTCACTTTCCTGGTGGGTTTTTATAGAGGTCGAGGGATTGGGAGGTAACGATTGATTTTATTCAAGAGGCAGCCATCGCTTTCATCTAGTCGCAGCATATGTAAAGTTTGAACTGTGTTCTTTTCATTGAAAAAGCCCCATATTTTGTTCGTCCCTTGTATATGTTTCTATCACCCGCTTTATTGGCCGAATTGTATATGGCATCACTCTAGTGTTGGACTAGCCTGCTGAAGATGAGGAGATCAGGTTCGAATCCCGGTCGGGTCTACTGAGGGTGATTTTTTCCCACTCTCTGTCCACGCGAACCCGGCTATATTGCCTCTCAAATGCTTCCTTCCTCATCCCTACCATATTAGAATAATTATCATACATGTGTACAACCTGAACAGGTAGTAAGACACGATGATAAAATAATAAAAAAATGTTTTCATCCCTTGTTCTTGAACCTACTTCCATACATAACATAAGCAAATAAAAGCCAGTTGTCCAAAAATATCGCAGTTAAAAGCTCTAACCGTTAAAATCCAAAAGCTGTTTCATAGCCACCCCCTGGGTTTTACTTGTGACCTTGAGAAACTTGGGTAGAACGTCTTGCAGCTTTAAGGATTGAGAAGTATTCGTCTTGCTAAGCATACTGGCCATAACTTTACGCTGTGGGTCTCCAGCGACCAAATCCCAATTGCTAAAACCAGTGACTTCTTCAGGCACTGTAGGACTGTTGCTGTGTCGCCGAAGATTCCATCTCAACTTGAATACTAGCGTAGTTGCTGAACAGATAAAAATAAATAGTTTGAAAGTTATTTACAGTGCATATTTGCTAAAGTTTGAATTAAATATGCATAAAATCCACTTTATTTTGAACCTGAATATCAACCTGTTATCTGACAAATACAGAAAGTTTCAATTATGTATAAACTTTTTCTTTCTTAAAATGAAAAAGCAATATTTCAAAAAATGTAAAAATCATGTGTGGATGTAAATGTTATCAGAAGATGGAAATGTGTGTCCAACACCTTAGCTTAGTTGGTAGAGTGTCTGCCTACTGGGTTAAGGGTCCCGGGTTCGATTCCCGGCATGACCAAAAATGCATCATTGATGAAGATATGGGTTTTCCCTTTCACATTGATAAATTAACAGTTGGGGACTAGATGTTGTGCCTATCCTAGTCTAAAGTTAGATTATAAGGCAGCAGTGGGTCTGGAACAGGGTCAGCTCAGCCTCGTGAGAACACATGAGGAACTAAATGATTAAATAAGTAGCAGCTCCAGTCTAGAAAACTGAGATTAACGGCAAATGTTGGCATTATCTTTGCCAATATGCGGCAGCCGCCCAGTCAATCGATATAACTCGCTTGCAGGCTGACACCAAGGAGTTTTTTTTTCAATCCTGATTTTGTTGACATTAATTCTTTATTTGCTATAAAAAGTGAAATCACATTCATTTAAGTGATAAATTAATGGTCTGGGATATGGTTGTAAGGTTTGTCTTTTAATTATGTTTGGTTAAACCACTATTAATTACCCTAATCAATATTTAAAAAAATCAAATTCAAAAAATGAAGATTTTCTCCCTCTTTCGAATCTCAAACCTTGAATATCCATAAAGATTTGAAGATTTGAATAGCCTACCCTTGGTTTTTTATAATTATATTTTTAAAATCTCGTTTGATCATCATCATCTGTTGCCAGCCTGTGCCGGGTCAACTTGGTAAAATGTCTTCGTTTTCCTCTTTTCTTCTTCTTTTAATCTCTTCCGTTCTTTTCCTCTCACTAAGAAACTTTATGTTATCTGCTCCTTTCATCTCTTTCTTGGTCTCCCTTGCAATCCTTTTCCTATATACTTCATCTCCATCATTCTCTTTGGTGTTCTCTCCTTTTCCATCCTCATCACATGCCCATATCATCTCAGTCTTGCTTCCTCTATCATCTCATGTACTCCCTGTACCCTCACTCTTTCCCGGATAGCTTCATTCTTAGTGTAATTTTTTTTTATCATAGAATATTTTATGAATAATCAACCCTCTTTGGTGGCCACATGGTCTTACACGCTACTCTTGCAGTAGACTAGACTGCCAATGATGGGGAGATTGAGGTTGATCGGGTGTACTGACGGTGGTTTTTGACTGACTGACTCACTCACTCTCTCTCTCCCTCTCTCCCCACAAAAATGCGGGTGCACTTCCTATAAATGCAATCTACCTAATCCCTAAAAAGTAAAAACCATTAGCGTAATAAGTACATAAGTGTATAAACCAAACAGGTAGTAAGACGTGGTGCTTATAAAAATGAATCCCTAAATTTGCCACATTCAAATGTATGTGTGATTTTTTTAAACAGCCACATAAATTACAAACATTGCTTGTGACCAAATATTTTACCTAAATTCTGTTTACTGTAGGAATTGTTTTCTGAAAGTCCTTTTTCCTTACCAGAAAGCTATTATATAGTAGGATATTGGTAGGAAAAAAGACCTTTCAGAGAGTAATTCCTACCGTGAATGGAGTATAGTAGCACTATCAAATAGGTTGAGTTTTATACTAAACATACTTACAAGATTTAACCTCCAGTATAAGTTTATCAAGGTCTGGAGGAGATATTCCCCAAACAGCTGTGGAATTTCCTCCTAAAGAAATTACACCGATATCTTCTTCATCATAGCCAGAGAGGATGGTGGAAGACTCTCTATTAGCTTTATAAATATTTATCATTTGTGACCACTGCTGCTCGTTGATACTAACAAAGAGTTTAAATTTAGATCAATGGTATGCAAAGAGATTGAGTTCAATAAAAATTAATAACATGGAAAAGACAAAATACTACCATGGATACTTAGAATAACATTCCAATGAATTTTAAGACCCTGGTTACAAGTTTTTTCCGCCTGAGTAAAATATATTACCTGTTTTTACCACTCTCAAAATGTAATAAGTTATTCTTATTTAAGTGGATAGTGCGTATAACCCGAACGGGTAGTAAGACGCGGAGCTAATAATAATAATAATAATAATAGTAAAAATCAAATAATGAAATTTCACGATAAGAACTAAAAAAAAATTCAATTTCAAAAAATTTAAAGTAGAGACCAATAATTATAACGAAGGGTTAAAATCAGGGATTGAATATTTGATTAATGGATTTTATATTTATAAAATGATATTCCTCAAAAAGTCAAAAGAAAGTTTCTTTATTGAATTTGGTTGGGAAAAAAGTAGAAGTATTTTTACCATTAGTTTTAATGGTGCATTTTTCTGAACCAATCAGTTATACAAACTAACTTTACTCTAAAACAAATATGATATAAATTTCTCCGCCTGTCAATTCATTAGTGTGAAAAGGACACTTATTTGACTTTCCTCTAAAGTACTAATACCTAAAAATACTTACGTGTTCGTGTGTTCCTAGTATATAAAACACAAATTGGTGATCACATAGACTAACATAATGGAGGTGCCGACAAGGTCGAGGTTTGTACAAAGTTTGCTTTTTTCTGAACAGTTTTTCTCTAACTCTACGCTCATCCAAACCCCATTAGAAGACCCCCTAATTTGTGGTAAATAAAAAATTACCGGATTTCGGTAAATAAAGAGTTGTATTTTGGTATTTAAAATCAGTAAATAAAATGCCCTGTGAAGCTAGGACAAGCCTAGCCAGCTGGTAGTGGAAACATATGACTTGAATAAAAAAAACTGACCCAGGCCATAGACTGGAAATATTAATGGATGTAAAGTAAAAATAAAATGCCTATTTTGGCTAAAAAACTTTAAAAAAAAACCCACTAAAATTCAAGTAGTATTTTAAATAGTTGCCTTTCGTCACATTCTATCATAAAAGCCAGATCAAACACATATTTTACTTATTTGCCATTGGTCTTTGGTTGAGGGAAATAAAATTTTTTATATGAAAACTTTGATTGGTTACATGAATATTAAGAGTAAAAATTGCAATAAAAAAAAAGCAAAGAAATATGACATCTGCTACTCAATAAAAATATGTCTAGCTATTATATCGTTAATTCTTATAAAAATTTACCTCCTAATTGATTATTATTCATGTATAAAAGGTACAGAATTTAATTTCTTTAAAATATTCAATTTTAATTAATTTCGCATGTGTAAAATAAATTTAAAATGAACTTGAAAAATATTTTTATATCCATTTTAACATGCTAGTGAATGTTTGTAAAAATATCTCTTGCAATATTTCGGTGTCTCTAATCATCAGTGTAAATATGTGGGTAGCCCAAATAGGTATTAAGATGTGGTGCACATAATAAGAACACAAGGCCAATTAGCTCTATAAATAATTACCTTTTTATATATTTTGCCTTCATGGTGTAGAGAGGAGTATATGCATCGATGCTAAGCGAGACAGAGACTTCATAAGGAATATTAGGTTTGCCCACTTGCCTTCCCAAGGCAAACACCAAGAGGGGCAACCAGATCATGGCGATTATCATAATCTGAGCCCCGCCACCCATCAGGTACTTGAATAAAGCTCTTCTCTTGACTCCCCTGGCTTGGGGGTACTTCAACTCTATGCGCCGACTACACTTGGTTTGAAAGACATTGTTGAAGATGTCCTCCATCTTGAGCCACTCAAATACCGACATGGATGTATCAGTCCACATCCAATCCATCAGAGTCCTCAGCTCATAAAGGAATGGCAAATTAAGATACCTAAAGAAACACACTACTTAGAAATCTGAAACTTGTAAAGCTTAACAGAGTAAATCTTACAGAATAATAATTTTAATAAGATGACATAGTTGGAGATGATTTATTAGTTTTATTTATGAAACATCTAGGCATTTTACTAAAGTGACCCAGCCACAGGCTGGGAACAGTTGATGATTATTTATAAAAACACCTAACAAATAATACAAAAACATAAAACTGTATTTTATTGAAAAGGGACACATTTTATAACTAACAGCCTGACAAATTCATGCAACAAACCATATTTTAAAAATAGTGAACTACCATATTGACCTGAACATAGTACTGCTGCGCATATATTACTACCATAAAATTTTGTTCCACATGAAAAGAAAGAAACTTAACAAATTTGACACATTTTTAATAAGAACTCTGAATGCTTTTCTTGATGCGCAGGCACTCCTAAACGTTTCCTAGATTTCCTCCAAAGTTGTATATCAACCTTGGAAACAACAAAATTGTTAGCGGCCTGCAAGTTATTTTTTTGTTGTGCCTTGCGTATTGCTGTTAATTTAAAGTTAATATCGAAGTTTCTTCTTATTCCTCGTTTAGTTGAGACACCCAGGAATCCTTCTTTTCAACATGATCACTTATGGGTGATTTTTGAATATCAGTAACATATCACAAATGTTGTCACAAATTAACACTGACCTACTGAATTATCGGATCAGTGACAATGAAGGGTGAAAATCCAACTCTCGCTTTGTTTTGACGTTGAGTTTATTATTATATGCGCGCGAGGATTCCCGCCGGCCGGCCAGAACAGTTTCATCATGCTACAAAATAGATATTTTTTTAAAAATGAAAAATGTTAAGATGCGCAATGCGCATACAATACAAGTAGAGTTTTTGAAGGGAAATCTTTAGGAGAGAAACATTGCACTATATTCAAGCTAATATGGTAACTAACTAATTCTCTGACCTTAAGAAACTTGAAAGTTAACCGCCATCACACCATTCAACCCTACTGAGACACTTCCATACAATCCTAAACTTAATATCCAACCTCCTTAAAAAAATTATTTTAACATTTTTCTCTGAAATTCCTGACCTACCAAGGCATAGTTTATCTTTATTTTTACCAACCAAAATATTGTATACATGCCTGTCACCGACCATACACGCCCCATGACCACTCCACCTCAGCTTGCGCACTTTAATTATCCTTAATATGTTTGGGGATGCATATAAGCCATAAAGTTCACCAATATGTAGCATTCTCCATTCTCTTGTTTGTTCATCCCAAATTATCAACATCACTGTTTCCATTATATGGCCGGGCGAATCTAATAAAATGCCTCCATCTTCCTCTTACCTTCCTCCATTCTTTCTCCTTTAATTGCTTCTAATTCATCCCTTCTTACTTGCATACTTTGATATCTGGACCTCCCATCTTTCGCTTGATCTCCCTTGCAGTATTTTTTCCTACTACATACCGTATTTATTCCTATACATACCGTACTTCATCTCCATAATTCTCTTTGGTATCCTCACTTTTTCCATCCTCATTACATGACCCTACCATCTCAGTCTTGCTTCCTCCACTATAACATGTACTCCCTGAACCCCTCTTAGGCTCAAATATCTTTCTCTGTTCAATTTATTCTCTTATTAGTGTGTGAGACTCCCTAATTGTAAAAAACAAAGGATAGCATTATACTTTTTACATATATACATACATAAATACACAACTAATCACGCTGTTCCCTTATGGGGTAGGCAAGAAACTGTGCATATCGTTCAGAAAACAACAATTCCGTACTAAATACAGGCTCACTAACTTTCTCCACAATTCCCTTCGCTTCAAAAACATCCATACATAGAATCATACATGCTCTTTTATTCTTAAAACACCTAATGTTTATCTTTTTCACACATTCACCTACAAAATTTTACCACGTATTACATGGCCTACCCCTTCCTTTTGATCCACTCACTCTACCTTCATATATTTGCTGCGTCACTCAATAACCACTCATCCTCTCAACATGCCCAAACCAACGTAAGATGCTTCTGTCACATTTACCTATATTGAATTCGCTTTCAAACCGCACTCTTTCAGCACCCATTCATAACTGACTTTGTCCATACAAGTTTTTACACATACATTTATTAGATTACTCATCCCAACTGCATTCACCTTGCTCTTGTGTTTCTCCTGATTAACCCACACTTCACATACATAAACCAAGGTTGGTGTCAACACACATTTATATACTACCATATTTGCATCTTTTAATACTACTTCATTCTTTGCAATAGTCCCCATACATCCAACTACTCCCCAAGATGCAATTACTCATCTGTCGATTTCACCATCTATCCTTCTATTCTCACAGAACATGCTGCCCAGATACACAAAATCCTTGTTTAATTTCACTCTTATCTGTTAGTATAACTCTTAAATATTTGAATTTGTCAACTTTAGTTATGTAAGGTTGTTTGGTAGGACTTTGGGGCATGTATCGTGCAAGGAAGGGTTGACCCTTGGAATGTTGGGACTCAAAGTGGTACAATAAAGTTTGTAAGGAGGGTCAGAGACCCACACCTGGAAAATTTATAGTCAATTGATGTCTTCAAAAATGTTTATGGTGTTTTGGTTTTCTTTAAGTGATTCAACGAACGACCGAACAGCCGCCACCACTAACCATGATAATGCCAACATTTGCGGATAAAAGTTGTTATGTGGTTAAAACAACAGACCCTCAGGCCATTAATTTCAGTTTTCTAGATCGAGCTGCTACTTATTTATTCAAGCAGCTCCCTATTTGTGCTCATGAGGCTGAGTTTTGAGCCCGTTACAGACCTACTGTGTCACAGAAAAATTCTGGAAGAAATGGGGATCAAACCAGGGACATTTGGATCTCTAATAAGAAACTCTGACCCCTATACCACAGTGCTCGGTCGGTATAGCTCACTTACAGGCTCAAGACATGGAGTTTTTTTTTATGTGACTCACACTCAGCCCTGATGAGTTTCGATAGAATGAGACCAAAGCATAGGATTGGGTGGCAGCGGTCGGTTTTCTTTACAAGGTAACTAATAATGCTTTGTCTAGTGAAAGCAGTGTAAGATATAAAATGTATTCCTCTTTCCATTGTGAATGACATTGTGTGTGTGTTCTTTAATTAGTTTATTGTTTTTTACCTTCTTACTGATATCGTAAAAACTAAAAGAATAATGAATGCCTTACCCTATTAAAAGAACAAAGTTGGAGATGTTGTACTTTTTACAGAACACATTGCCGATGATTCTGGTTGGGTAGCCACACCGTATTTGATATGCAGACAACAAGAAGTACATGCATTTAAATATGTACCATATCTGAGGAGGGAGTCTCATGTTAAACTGCCTGTACACACATGGAAAAATACAACATATCAATTACTAGGCTTTTTAAAAACAATAATTGATGAAGCTGCCGGTGGCAGTGAAAGTAAGTTTTTAAAATATGTTATTATATCGCTAACTGTTTCTTCTCCATACTTTTTTTACTCCTGCATTTCCCAGTAAGTGTGGTGGTTAGTTGTTACTCTTTCTACTTTTAACCATGAATTAGCTCAGGGATATTACATTTTAAGACAATTATTTTCCTTATCTTTTTACTAAGCTATTCGATGATCACGCAGCCTTTGTTTCAAAGGGTTAATAGCTATACAAAGATTTACAAATAATTTAATGACTAAGTAACGTTAACTAGCATAAAAGTTTATAGCATATAGATGTTGTAATGATATAAATTATCATACACAAAACATATACAGCATTGATTTGCTCTGTAAGTGTTCCCCAAACTGTAACCTCCCAGGGTAAGCGACATATCACAGAGTTTTATTAATCATAACATATGTTGATATAATACATCTATTTAAGGAAAACCTTTTTTCGCTTTTTTGAGGTATTGTGTATATTTGGAAGAATGTACAGGAAAGGTGGCTAGAAAACCTATTTAAAGAGGTAACGATCGGTTTTCTTTAAGAGGCAGCCATTACCTCTTTGTCCAGTGGCAGCAATGTAAAGTGCGAGCTGTGTTCTTCCTTTAATTGTAAAAGCCAGCTTGTGTTCGTTCCCATTTATTTATTTTCTATCCACCTTTCCTGTACCTTCCCTATACCTTCTTCCAAATATATATACAAACTATCTTAATATAAGTGATGAACAAAGTCACGAAGATTTTTATGTGATTAGATTGATTTATATAAGCCTTTTGCTCTGTTATATTCTTTTTTAGCTTATCACCAAGACTTTATTCAAATTTGAAGCAGTTGATAATACTTTCAATCAGGTTGGTCACATTTTTCACCCCAAGGGTGATTATCAGTTTGTACCGTGGGCCGGAGATAGGTTTAGTAATAATTAACTTAATATAGGCCAACAAACAACACTTAATAGTATTTTCAATCCAAACATATACATTTTGTATCTTAAATTGGTATAATCTTTCAAATTTTACTGCCAAATAAAAAGTTTATTAATTTCCCACAAATGTATTATGAAATATTAATGCATACACAATTTCACAAAACAACTTTGTATCATAAGTATGGATTTAAACATATTTTTACTAATCACATAAATACATTAAAATGCAATTGTGACCTTTTTAAATTAATATAATTATGTATTTGAATAAAGCTATTTTACATCTGCCACCCAGGGTTTCCCTTAATTTTCCTCCAGGGTACTGTGAGGACCACATTTTTAATTAGCGTCACATTTTGCCTGCGGGCTGCTAGATGGACCACATTGCTTATATGATAGCAGATTTTTTTTTTTATGGAGACCTAGGAGATTGGTATGTTGGTAAGGTGGCCCCAAAAGAGGTATGTATCTGGCAAAAGTATGTGTTGGAGACAATAACTACTGTAATTAAAGAGAAAAATCAAACAGACACTTTACAAGTTGTAACATTTTTCTGGCTCTTCCCTCTCCTACAAAATTCTCTTAACTTTTCCAGGTTTGTATCAACCCAATTAAAGTGTGATTACTGGCAACATACCTTTCAGTGAATCCAGGTAAGACAAAGAACATCCAGATGTGGATGCCTATGACCAAGATGTAGTGAAAGACGATCTTTCCCACGATATTTTTTCTAAGGTAGAGGGCTCTATCGACGACAATAAGGAAGAACTGCATGAGTAGCATGGAAAGAAACAGCATTGGAACCTTGTTCTCCATTAGATACGTCATTACATCTCCGCTGTATTCTTGCTGTAACAAACACTGCTTTTTAACACCAGGCTATTAAGAGAGATCTGCAAGTTCTGTATGTGTGTACGAGATGGCGGAAATATGTATTGTTGGTAAAATAGGGGTTTACCCTTTCACAGTGGTTAGTTAACAGTCGGGGGCTTGGTGTTGTGTCTGTTCTAGATTAAGTTAGTTTACAAATCATGTGCTGATGTAATCAGTCAGTTCAGAAAGAGTATTTTAAATATCTCAAATAATAATTTAAAAAACTATGCTTAGTGTGAAACATTTGAAACAATTGTAAAATAAAATGTTTTATAAATTATTTTAGTACATAAAGTTGTATAGACAAGTATAGAACCATAGTCTTTTTTATCAAACATAAGAACGTCAACAAAAAATATTCAAACCACTATTCAGCTTTGAGAATATTTTATATTTTCAATTTGAATTTGCTACAAATTATAAAAGTGGATTTCACACACCTGTATCTTACAATAATAAAAACCTAGCATTATTACATGTGTTCAAAATTGGACCTCAAAACTATCCATGAGGCCAACACTTTCAATAAACAAATTAAGTATTTTTAAATATAAATGAGGTATTTTATACAATTATTATTACAAAAGTATAAAATTGCCGTAATTACCAATTATTTTGGCTTAGTGTAATTTTTTTTTCTTCACAAAATTCCTGGACTAGTTTATGTTAAGGGTCAATGTTACTACCACTTCCAATTTTTATAGGACGAGCATTTTAGAAAATACTAACATGGTTTTCCTCAGTCAACTTTGATAATATTTTAATATCTAACTATTTTAAAATAAATTATTGCCTAATTACTTGGAAATAACTAATAAAATAGTGTATAAACTCTGTACAATAATGTAAAGTAAGTGATAGTGAAGGAAGCCAACCTGAAAGGAAAGTTAGGGGGGCCCAGATAGGCACAAACACACTTCTATTTTCATTTCTTATTACACTTTTCACACTTCCATAGTTACACATTGTTTCAATTTTCTGAAACATTCCTTTTTCATATAAAAAGACACATAAAACACATGTGTGTTCAATCTCTGTCTTAGTTTTTTTTATGTGTCTCTTTATATGAAAAAGTAATATTTCTGGAAATTAAAACAATGTGTAACTATGGAAGTGTGAAGAAGTGGGAAGTGTTAAAAGTGTACGGCAATAAGAAATGAAAAGAGAAGTGTGTGTTTGTTCCTATCTAGGACTAGCCTAACTATTCTTTCAGTTTGACTTCCTTTACTAATTAATGTAACTTACCGCGAATGACTCAACGCCAATCACAATGACAAGGAAGTTAAGAAAGTCACAGAAAAACATGGGAGTGTAGACATCCACTGTGTGGCGAGGCCTCGGTGCTAGAAGTTGCTTAAAAAACTTCTTAATGGGGTTGAAATATCTTAGAGCGCTTTCATGAAACATCAAACACAAACTATTCATTTTTCTACATTATGTTGAAATAAATATTAAATGCCATTCACAAACATATTAATATGTGTAGTGGAAGAAAAGAGGAAGCTAGTGAGTGACATTTTACTAAACTAACCCAGCCACAGGCTGGAAACAGTTGATTATGTTGATAATATAAAAATCTCAAGTTTTATATTTTACAGCATCATCCAGCTATAACTAAAAAGGTGAAGAATAATGTCCCTGTCACTAAATAGAATATTATTTGTTCACTTAGATTGTTGAGTTATACGTACGCCAGATTGATGACGGCAGGGTAATAGTCCATGATGTTCTGGACCTCTGTCCTCACCAGCACTTGTTTACTGAAGTGAGGTTGGTAAGATGGTGTACCCTCATCAGGGTTGAGTAAAGAACCACCACGAGTGGTCACCTGATAGTCAAAAATCAATATATTTCATGGTCCAATACATCATAATATATAATTAAAATGATTTATTTCTTTTACGTTTAGGAAATAACTTCCTTCAATATAGCTTATTCCACTACTATGCATTCTTTCCACCTTGTTTATAAGCATTTCTAAATCACTAGGCAAGTATTTTTTTATAAACATACGTTTGGATTATTATCGTCATGTGAGAATAGCGCCATATCCAAAGAAGTGCTCTCTACAATGAACATCTCCTCTTTTTTAGTAAACCTTACTGGGTCCTCATAGTCAGACTTCCACAGACCCAAAGACTTCAACATTATTCTGGAAGGACACCAAAACCAACATATAATCAAATATTCATACTACCCAAGGAGTCATTAGCAATTCTGAGTGGAGGAGTTGCTAAAAATATACCGATTCTTGACTCTGCCTTTAAAATAAAAACTTATAATACTATAGCATTTCTGGCAAATATATCATTTAAATTTAATACTTTTCATTCTTTAGGAACAATATTTGTAATTTGGATTAGCAAAATTATTTAGATATACATCCACAATGCCAAATAAGCTTTCCATTAAGTCATCAGTGTTGGAGAATTTTACTGCAGTAAATTTGTTATGACCTATTACTAAATATGCATTAATAAATTCTGAAGGAGTCAGGATTGGAGTTGGGGGCTTGACATAGAGCTGTAGGAAAAACTAACTTTTACTGTGGTCCGTATTGTTATTTTACTATATTATTTTAGTATTATTTCATATGACCGCTGTAGCACAGATAACATTACATATAAGTATATAAAACTTGTTTTATTAACTTTATAACCGTGAAAAAGTTCCTTCATACCTAAATTGGAATGTGGATATTTGTTCTTTCATTTGTTGCTATTCATTTTTCCTGAGCTTTATTATATGCATAGATTTATTGAATAAAATAGTACAAGCTTTAAATATCAACTATTTCTATAATTATTTTGATACTATATACATCAATTTAACTTGAGAGATTTGACTGCTCGTCACTGAATACTTACAAGCTACAAGTAAAATATATTGTAATGTAATGTTTGCACTTACCTGTGGGAAAAAAGGACTAGCAACAAAACCAGGTCGATGAAGAAGTAGTTTGTGTTCTGCTCAATACCAATAATGCGAGGAGGGTAGAGGGGCACATTATCAGACGTAGAATGCTGGTTCCAAGCTATTAAGTCAAACTGGTACACACATTTCACAATCACAATAGTCTGAAAAAAAAA
>CABFWB010000312.1:258998-307520 GCA_902151455.1 Timema bartmani
CCAGTGTTCTCAACGTTGCCCTTGTTATCTGGTCAATTGGGATTTTTTTTTATGATTTTAGAATGCCTAGAGTTGGGAAATTCATAGTTCCCCGGCCCCTCTCCCCAAAATATATTACGTGTGACGTCTCTGGGTGTACCTAGAAAGATAATAAAAAACCATTTTAAGTTAAAGCCATTCATTAGTGCCAAAGATCTGGTCCCCTGAATCGCAATCACAAATTACCTATATTAATACTGGTACAATTTTTGCTTATTCAATTGGAAGTGAAGGTGATGTGAGAAAAGGTCGGTGTTTTTGCAGTTTTTGTATAAAAAAATTGTTTAGGTCAAAAGAAATCAAATATTTTTGCAAAATTAGTCAAGTACTATCTAAATTCCTTGACTTTTCCTTATTTTTTTTAAATTTCCTAATATTTCCCTCTTTTCCTAGACATCGAAAGGTTCTTTAACATTTTTCTCTTCTTCTTGACACCAAAAAATTCCTTGACTTTTCTAGGTTTTTCTTGTCTATAGCCACCACCTGAGATGGTAATTTTCTTTTCTTATAACATTAAATAAAATCATTTATTTTATTTGATGTGGTTAGCATGTTCTTCCTTAAATCTATAGAAAACACAATATCCAGCCCTCTTGTCATTAATTTATCACTGTAAAAGGGGAGGAAGCACCTATTTCAATAATAATGAATGTTTCGGGCATGACATACACCCTACTGACTGAGCAGAGCTGAGCTGTTAGAATTGTAACTAATTTATTTAGGTATCGAAATTGCAAAGAAAATAAACAAGGCTGAGTTTGATAATGTACCTTGTGTAGGTAATGAAATCAGGAACAGGATTGACAAAGCCAGGCTGATTAATTTCCCAGAAAATGCATCTATTGCTCCCACCGGGATAATTCTCAATAACAGATCGTCTTTCTATGTTCATCACTAAGCTTTGCTGGCACACAAACAGGAGTAGCACAAAGTCACCTGAAATAAAGAAATGTAATCCTTGATGTAAACGCTCTATGGATATAGAACCTTCACTCATATAAAACAAGGGTTTTGAAGGATGAAGAGAAAGATTTTTTCAAGTCTTTAGTGCTAGTTCCAGTCATGATTATTAACCAATTTCAAGTTTGTTCTAAGCGACATGGTTTAAGGAAACAAGCCCAAATAAGGTATGGCAGCAACTCCTGTTTTGCTTTAATATATGTACAAACATTCCCCAAGAGAAAGGTTGAGAAATTACTAGGGCGATAAAAACTTGGGCTGGATTAAACTAACCTTCTGGAACAATCCAAAGAATAAACCATTTAAACAGTTTTGTATTTAACCCTAGCAAAATGAATTCAAGTAAAAAATACTTTTTTTTTAGCATCAGGTTTCATTACCCGTTCAGGTTATACTAATTACACTAATATGTTAGGGATTAGGATCGTTGAATTTAGAGGAAGTGTACTCACATTTGCGCGGAGGGAGAGTGGAAAAATATTTAGAGAAAACTAAACTCAGTCCATCCGAATGGGATCGAACCCAGATTTCCCTATCTTCGGCAGTCTCGTCTAGAGCGAGAGCCAAGAGAAGCACCTTAGACCTTAGACCTTAGACCATGCAGGTAATACTGTATTAATTATTTGATATCATTGCCTATTATGAATCAAAGCTAATCCCTTCCAAGGGTAAAGCAAGAGGTGTAATTTAAAAGCAATTTTCTAAAGTGGATCAATAAAGAGCGTCATAGTTGACCACCTATAATAACATATTCACTTGTTTTTATTAAGTATACAGGCTGGAAATGAGCACATTTGACTTAATTTATTAGAAGTACCTTCATTAGGAATATATGATAAACAATCAAAACAACTATGGATGGGGCCCTTAAATTTTCGAACCCTTAAGTCTTAAAGGATATTCGAAATTCGAGGATTCAAGACTCAAATTATTTAATTTAAAAAAAAGGCTTCAATTAAAATTTGTCTTAAAGCAATAATACTGCTTATTTGTGGTTCAGAACCAACCTAATTATAGAACAAATTCAACAACCAGGCCTCAGACCAGTAATTTAACACTTAACTGAATGTATGAATGTTAGAGTGAATGCATTATAAGAAAGATATTGAAATTTAATTACAATTTCTATTTTCTACAACTGTATTCATTAATATTTATATTTCCTCCAGGGTTAAAAGTTTTTTCCAAGATTTGGATATGAATTCGATATTCGAGATTCAAAAGTTAAATGAAGATTCGGATTCCTAAAATAGCGGAATCGACCCAACACTAAAAACAACTCCTTAAAAAACATCTGACTAAACGTTTTATAATTCTTAGGTAAAGCTAAAACCTTGAAATGTAAAACAAAAATCACTTGAAAACAACTAGTGTTGTCTTTGCCTTCCTGAAGGTTGTACCAACTGCTCTAAATAAATATAGGGTTGTATGCAAGAACACGCCTGAGTGGATGTTCGGTGGCTACTAGTGTAAGTAGTGCATTAGTGTAAGTAGTGCATTAGTGTGAAAAGACGATGAGTACAAGAAAAGTGTGGTCAGGATTAGGCTATTGTGCTAATCATGTTATGATGTCATCTGCTTAGAAATTACTCAGGTTTGTTCCTGCCTACAGCCCATAGGATTTGTTTATTTCCCTAAACTTTTACACAGATTTAGTTGTGTTGGATAAACTTGTATGCTTAGTCGGAAATAACATTTGAATGAAAGGAACTGACTTTTCGAATAATGAGTAAAGCCAACCCAGTAGTAGTTTAACACTCGCAGCACCACCTCAGAATCAGGCAACACGGATGCTACAAGCAATTTAAGGTTTGTAATGAAATATCAGATTGATTTTTTGGAATTAAAATACTATCATTAATAGGCTGTGCCTACAAATTTGGATTTTAATTTTAACGTAAACATTGTATTTACATTTAATGGGTAGTTTCTCTCTCTCTCTCTCTCTCTCTCTCTCTCTCACACACACACACACACACATATTCTATTTGTGTTAAAATGTGTGTGTGACTACTTCTACTATATAAGACATAAGAAAGGAAGATGTAACCTTTGTGCATTGGATTCTTCCCACATTTTTCCTCTTACCCTAGGTGGGCTTTCTTCATCAAATTTACTCTTAGTAGTTTATTTTTCCTTTTTCTTTTGTTCTACCAATTTCTTTTACTATGTTCTGTGATTTTTTTGCAAATGTACAGCAAGCAAACTTATAGTATTTTGCTATGCTATCAAGATCCCTGTCATATTTGTGTCTATACATTTACCCAATTAAACTAAATTATAGTTCAGTGGTATTCAACTTATTTGTCCACATACCCCCAAATCACATTTTCCTTTAACTTTGCAGCTCCAAAGTTGTTGGTACACAATACATTTTACACATATTCTATAATCTACATCTAAATTAATTCAAATGAAATGCACCCAAAATAATGAGATAGTTAGATTCAAATGAGAAATATATATGCTTTAAATTTTACATTGCCTCTTATATCTTTGCGTACCCCGGGTTGAATACCACTTTAATATATTATATTATAGATACATACATAGTATTAGATGTGGATTTGGAGAGTATTTTGGGTGTGAAATATGCAACCATTCAACCAGGCGACTCACTGTTCCCGATCGATAGAAATTGTATTCTGGAAAAAATAAACATGTCATAAAAAACACATTTAAAAAAATGCCCCATGTTACCACTCTTACCATTTCAAAAATATGTATCAACAGACTTAAAGAATGAAATACATATCATGATCTACTCACAAAATTAGAATAATATTTCTAATGAATATATCTCTATAAGGAAAACCTCTTTTCACTTTTTAAGGCAAATATATTATATTTGTAAGAAGGTACAGGAAAGGTTGATAAAAACATATAAAAGGAAAGAACACAGTATGGCTTTTACAATGAAAAGAAGAACACAATTCACACTTTACATTGCTGCCACTGGGCAAAGAGTTAATGGCTGCCTCTTAAAGAAAATAAATTGTTACTTTATTGTTATTTTCAGAAATATTTAAAGTCAAACCTGTAAAGGACCATCTTTACCTAAGTAATTGAATATTAATATATATATTTATTTTTACATATATTATATAAATCAAAACATTTAATATGATTTACAAAATGTTATATTGTAAGCATGATTAAAATATTTAGTTCTAAGCTGATGAATAAAGTTATTATCACACATGTAGTTTGATTATTTTGTATTTTTGTCATGTGAACATTCATTTGTCATCTACACTCCATTTACAGTGAAAGCTAACAGTCTTACCTTGATGGATTATATTATGAATAACTTATAAAAAAAAAGGGGCCGTAGTGTAAGACTGTTACCTTCCAGGGTGAAATGAGTATACATAACAGCACAAAATGAGAGGTATGTAACTAAAATATGTACTCTGTCAATATGGAGTATCTTAATAATTGTTGAAGCTGGAATTTTATTTTCCAATTGAAGTCAAAGCTGACGAATATTCAAAGTGAAGTCAAAGTTTTTAAAGATTCACCCAAGATTGATAAAATTTATTTTTACATCCATTATCGTTTCCAGCCTGTGGCGTGGGTCAGTTTTTTATTCAAGTCATATATATTTTTCACTACTGGCTTGCTCGGCCTGTCGTAACTTCATATGCCTTATAATCAAATTTATGACTAGAACAAACACAACAACCTGCCCCCGGCCAAAAATTCATCAGTGTGAAAGGGTAAACCCACATTTTAACAATGATAAATTTTTCGGTTATGCCGAGAATTGAACCCGGGACCCTTAGCTCAGTAGACATACCCGATACTAACTGAGCTAAGGTGTCAGCTATCCTTGATAAGATACAAACAATTATTGGTTCTTGAATAAATTAAATTAAAAATCTTGATGTGACCTAAATAGGTTTGAGCATGATTTAATTGTGTGGTGAAATATAGACTGAGCTTAAACTAACATACCTATACATAGTCCTGGGGGCAATCCAATAACCATGAAATACTGTATAGGAATAACAATCATAATGAAGAGTTGGAGAAAGAACCAGAATTTTCCCAAATTCTCTCGATTGATGGAGAACAAAAGACAGAGCCAGAAGGCATAAAATAAAGCATAAACATCCATGCGAAGGGCTATGAGAACTACCATCTTCACTAGACAGATCTGAAAATAAAAAAGATGGTATGTTTAAGATAAAAGGATTCGAGAAAATTTCTGAAAAAAAAAGTCAATTTTTTAAACGAAACTTATTTTTTTAGAGCTTTCATACATCTTATTGGGGTTTAGAAGCAGTTATAAACTAGGTTTCATTTAATGAGACTCATCAGGAGCCAGTGTGAAATGCGCAACACAATTTTCTAAAAGAGGAAACCTAAAAACACAATAGGAGACTTATTCTTTCATTTTACATGTTCCTATCATTCTTTATGAGCTATCGACCACTTGACTTGTTGAAATTAATACAATACCTCCACACCAAATTTATAAAAGCCATAATTGATTAAATATTTGAGACAAGACTCGACACCATAGTCGGCGTGTACTCGAGTGATTTGAGGAAACAGAACCGAAGGTCTAGTAAGAACGACACCATCTCGATGACGTTTGAATAGCTGCACGACCTCCACCAAAGCAAAAAGTGTAGTCACAACCAAAAGTCCTGTAAATATTATAAAGACAAAATTAGTTGTTTTAGTGTAAATTAATGCCAGTTGGTATTAGATAGTCAAGCACTAAATAAATATTAGAGGTGGAGAGGACAAGGTTCAAACATTTACTAGACAAACTGTAGTTCCTTACAATAACAAACACACTCAAACAACAATTATCCTGATGTCTTGGATCGAGTTTCATATACAAACTTCTTAGACATGGTTTATTATTGTGTGATGGTGTGAAAAATATATGACATAGAATTTATATTGACATCAGTGTATGTCTATGACTATAGGAACATCTCTTCAAGTTGAATACTAGTCAATTTTAAAAGCAAATTAATTTGAGTTACATACTAATCATTTATGAATAATATGACAGTGTAGAAACTCTGAACAATAATGTAAAGTAAGTGACAATGAAGGAAGCCAACCTGAAAGGAAAGTTAGCTTAGGACTAGAGAGGAACAAATACACGTCTCTCTTCATTTATTCTTACACTTTTAGAGAGAAGTTGGTTTGTCCCTATATAGGCCTAACATAACTATTCTTTCAGGTTGGCTTCCTTTACTGTCACTTATTTTACATTATTGTATAGTGTCTACACTGTCTTGTTATATTACATTTACAAACCATTAGATAATAAGTGATATTAATCATTTATATTTTGTATAAGGTATAAGAGAAGTGGATAGAAACATTTAGAAGGAACAAACATAATATGGCTTTTACAATGAAAAGAAGAACACAGCTCACAATTTACATTGTTGCCATTGGACAAAGAATAATGGCCACCTCTTGAAGACAATTGATTGTTACCAAAATTGGGGGATTGTACGGTATTCTACAACACCTAACAATGTCTTGTGATGAGTACCGAGTATGACATTCATCATTATCTAACCTCCTCCACCACCTAGTATCTTCATCCCTTTTAGGGCCAAATATCTTCCTAAGTAACTTGTTTTCGAACACCTTAATTTATTTATTTTAGTCAGGTAAGGTAAAGACCACGTTTCACACCCATAAAGAACAACCGGTAAAGCTATGGTTTTGTATATTCTGAATTTTACATTCCTTGAAAGCAGGCGAGATGTCAACAACTTCCTGACCAAATATGTCAACATTATATAGCTGTAAAATATGTTATCTGACACATGCTGTCATAATTATTCAAGTTTAACTCATGGAGAGCGATAGTCATATTTAGCTAAACAATACATACCAATATGGCCGATTAGAAAGTAAGCTAAAGAATGTTGAGCCCTCTTGTGCAGTCCAAACCAGGATGCATCATTAAGCTGTAAGTGTGATGAGTCGTCAACAACCAATAGGCTTTCTTTGGAAACCTTGTAAAATTAAAAATAATAGATTAGCATGTATGATTTGTAATTTAAATAAAAAATACCAAAGAAACTACACATCACTGCAAAAACATTCCTGGTACACATTTAACATCGATATAGGCTTTGTCAACCTGTTCCTAACTTGATTCTAGGATAACTTTAACAGACTTCATTTAAATAAGAAAAAAATAATAATTCAATGATACATTTTTTACCATTGGCAGCAATTAAACTTATAACCTTTTAATAACTTTTGTTTTGTTAAAATTTTAAGTGTAAAGAAAATTGTTGGTTCTTGCAGTCTCTCTTTGACTTAATTCCCCCATGTCTCCTGATCCAGCCAACTTCAATATGAATGCCTTAATGCTCTTTGAAATGGTTGGCGCAGCAAAATGATTTTGGTATGAAGGACCTTTTAGAATATACAAACTGTTTTTGTGGTCAGGATAACATTTTAGCAGTGGCAGTTGGTGGCCTCAGAAGCTGGACAAGCATCTTTGGATGTGGGTTCAGGGGGTAAAAATGTTACAAGGCTTGGTTTTATCTTTGATTAAATAATTCTAGTGGGTTAAAATGTATTTAATTATCATGTTGAATACATAAAATTATGATGGATCAAAGTAAATATGGCAAAGAGAATAAAATATTTACAAAAAACCACTTGAATGTGAATCGAATCCTGTTAAGATCAGTCCTGAACACATGACTGATAAAAGAGTGACACTGTGCATGCGCCAAATTGACCAAGAGCACTCAGTAGATCTCTTACAACTCTATCTTTTCACTGGCTGAAATACTCTGTGGTAGAGAAACAGTTCAAATGTTGATTATTTTTCCTCTACGGACATGCATGCACCTTAAACCATGGTGTCTACTCAACTTGACCAATGAAATTTCAAACTTTTTCCCTGATTTCCCCTTATTATTTTCTAAAATTCCCGACTCAAACGTATGTCACCCTCTTCCCCCTATTTTTATTAATAATAATAAGTTTTAAAATTTAAATCAACTTTTTTTATTAACATAGTCTACTAGGAATTATAAAATTATAAAATATATTATACAGCTACAAACAAAATAAGACAGTTTGAAAGATATTGTAATTTACTGATAATTATATGTCATATTTTGAGCTAAACAACATTTCCCCAGAGTTTTTTTGTTGTAATTTACCAAATTCCTGATTTACTCCCGTTTTGTTCTCAACCACTTCATATTCCTGGCTAGTTCCAGTTTTTTCCAGATGGTAGACACCCTGTTAACCTCTTCCCCTCTCTTTCATCCCTCATGCCATTTGAATGCTTTAGATTTTAGAGGCAAGTTTGAGTTGGCTTTTAGTAGCAAATTTGCGTGGAAGGAGGGTGGAAAACCATATAGGAAAAAACCACCCTAATGACACCTGACAGGGATTTGAACCCCGATCTCCCTACCATCGACAGCCAGTCTATTGTGAGATTGACGCCTATGACCATACAGCCATACAGCATAATACATCAAAAATGACAGCTGAAGATCACATGACTCAATGTATGAATATATTAAAGTTGTTTTGGTAACTTAAGTAATTGCCAAACTAGTTTCTACCTATCTAAATCAGACGAGTTTATATTTTATCCGTAAAGCAAATATTACAAAAATATGTACCGAGCAGTTGACATTGAATTGATGATGTTGAAAGTGGTCTAGTTGATAAATCATAATGCTCATGAGATGCAGAGAACTCAAAACCGAGATCACATTAATAATTAATATCTGGATATTCCTTCCAAAAGGCACAGCTATCACAACCAACACCACAAGAATCAAGTGTGGCGCACACACCTGAAAATACCAATATTTAACATTACATATTCTTCCAGATATAAATTAAAATAAATGGTTAGAAGTCGATGGGATGACCAGCAAACTCAGTTGAGTGAGATAAAACATTATTTTAAAAAAATATTAAAAACTATCTTTCACTGCAACAGGCAGCTTCTTCAGGTCCAGAGTTTAAACCAATAGTTGACAGTTATCTTTGCTTGACTGTCAAAAGCTCTTTTCCTTTACTTATACAGTTGTGAAATGTAACATACATTTACTAGTAGCATAAACTACATAACTCCGACACAGTAGCTCAGTCGATAGCGTGTTTGCCTACTGAGCTAAGGCTCCCGGGTTCGATTCCTGGCATGGCCGAAAATTTATCAATGATGAAAATGTGGGTTTACCCTTTCACATTGATAAATTAATGGCTAGGGACTGGATATTGGGTCTGTCCTAATCTAAATTTACATTATAAGGCACATGAAGCTACTACAGGCCTAACAAGCCAATAGTGGAAAAATATAACTTGAATAAAAAAACTGACCCAGGACATAGGCTGGAAACAGTAATAGATGTAAAAAAATGAAGTACCTGACTTTGCCCGGGAGAAATAGTAAAAAGGTTTAAAAAAAAGGGTAAAACGTAGATATAATCAAAAAATGCAAAAGGTTAAAAGTAAATATAATCAATTTTTAAGTATTTTTTACCACTTTTAAGATACCCCTCTCCCCCCGTATACCCATTAAGCACTTTTTAACTTAACCCTTTTTGATCATTTGATTAAGGATACAGACTATGTAGATGCGATTTACAAATCTAAGGATCATTAAGGACTATATTAATGCAGAGCTTACAAACTCTACAGACAAGGCTTTGTGGTGGTTTCAAATATTATTGTATTTTAAATTATTATGACTTCCACAAAAGGAGCATATGTTCGAACACCCACATGTGAGCCGTGGATTATTGAGGCCTGTTTAGATCAAAACATTTTGATATAATGTAGTTAACAGGTATGATGTTCGTCTATTAATACAGTATATAGGTATTTATAGTCCTTACTTACATCATAAACACACAACAGAACCACTATTACCAAGACAATCTTTATCATATGCAGCTCCAAATAGCAAATTCCAATTTCCGCAAAACTTTTTAATGTTTGATTCATATTTGAAATGATTTGTTCAGAAATGATTTTGGGTTCATCTGAAAAGTAAAAGATAAAATGAAAATATGTTATAATAACACAAAATAGTTCAAATATAGTTTAAGTAATTATCAATATCATCATCATCATCATCATCATCATCATGTCCCAGCCACAGTTTCCCAGGTGTGGTTAGTGAGCACTTTCATTTTGGTCTGCCTTAATAAATTTTCTCTCCATGAATAGTGTTCCCAGTCCTGCCTCGATCTCCAACATCTTTCTTTACTTACTTTATCGAATGCTATGCTTCCTCGGTCTGCCAACTAATCTCTTCCCATTTACTTTTATTTCAGAGTACTATCTTTCCTTGTTTCTGTTCAATACATTGCATATGTTCATACCCCTTTAGTTGATATTGACTTATTGTTCCTAGCACACTCCTCTACACTCCTGCATATTTACTGTTTGTTCCATTCCTTACTCTGTTGTTATCGGTTTGAAATAAACCTAATGAGAAAAATATTGTGCATATAAAATAGATTATTGTTAGTTTTGTGTACCGTATATATACCGTAAATATACCTACTATTTGGACATGTAAGAGGGACTAGAAGAGTGAAGGCCATGGGGATGAAATTTGTGAGGAGAGTGTTATTTGTCACGAGGAGAAATAGTATTAGGAATGAAGTTGTTTGGGCAAGAGTGGGGGTACAAGTAGTACATTAGATAGTATAGGAAGCAAGACTGAGAAGGTATGGTCATGTAATGAGGATGAAAAAGGAGAGGATTCCAAAGAGAATGATGGAGATGAAGTATGTAGGAAAAAGACTGCAAGGAAGACCAAGATGGAAGGTGCAGATAACAAAAAGTTTACAAGTAAGAGAAGGATGGTGGAGGGAAAAAGGAAGACGGAGGCATTTTACTAAAGTGACCCAGCCACAGACTGTGAACAGGTGACGAGGATGGTGTATACTTAGTTCATACTGCACTTTTTAGTATGATAAGACAACAATTTTTCATAGGAGAGTCCATTCAAACTTGTTACTCTAGATTTGATAAATTTTCAATTATTAAAAGTATGTCCAGTATGTGATCTGGGAGGAACAGATAGCAGCAAGCATGGAAGAGAAAGGAGGAGAGTGGAAAAGAGTGCAGGAGGAAGAATGGTGGAAGGACAGAGGGAGATGGAGGCACTTTACTAAACAGACCTGGCCACAGGCTGGAAACAGTTCATGACCATAATGATGATAATGATATCTTAATGGTTGTACTTATATAATATTAATTATAACAATACTATGGCCAAGAAGCCATAGTGTAGGTCTACCAACCCATGATCTTTCTCAAGTAATAATTTCCCAAATCTCAGTCAGGGAAATTTAAGTGAAGCTTACTTAGTAAACAGAAATATATTGAGTCATGGCCACAATAATAGGGAGATTTCAAGTGCAGATAGCCCCAAAATATTTAAAGCCTTAAAAACCAACCATTACAAAATGTATAATACACACATAATTTACAATTATTAAAGAATCCAAAGTTAGTTAAAATTCTTTCGACTAAAACCATTCATCTCAAAGATTAATTCATACGATCTAAACCCTGATTTTTATAGGAAGCCCTATTTTGACAGCCAAAAATGATTGAAAGCCACTAAAACATGTCATTTTAAAGATATGTCTTATTTGAAAGTTAATTTAAAATGTTATCAAAAGCATTCTTGTGGATTATTGTATAATTTATCTTTACACTATTAATTAAACGGGCTAAAAATTTAAAAACAATTGTAATTTTTTTCCCGCCATTGTGGCAACATGAATTTCCAATTTTCCAATAACGGACTTCTTATGAAAATCAGACTGTAGTTACGTTTGTTGGGATCCAAAGATAGCTGGCGGTCTCTTTTCTCCTTAACAGATCCGTGGTCTTGTTTCATTGCAATTTTGCTATTGGCTATCTGGTGTACTGTCCCACTTCTACAAACAATCAAATACAGTCAGAAAAAGATAAAACTACAGACACCTTGGTATGCCCTGAGTTACAAAGTGAACCATTTGAAAGAAACATTACCCTTAAGCTTTAGTTTCAATTGGTTTTTAAATCAATAAGGACTTAAATAGGTTTTGAAAAAAATCTGACTTCAACAATTAAAAAGTTTTGACAGTAAAATAAATGATAGCTAAAACACAATATTTGTAATTTGTGTTGTGTACATTAAAAATTAACAATCAAGTGAAAAAAAGTACCAATAATAATTGAATTACATGTTTTTGTAGTAGGAGTTATGTACTTTATCAACTTAGGATGAAATCTGTTTCACAAGTTTGCAACAAAGTACTTTTTAAATGCTATTTAGTGTATAACGTAGAGCCCTGTAAGTACTCATATTTCTGGTTTCAAGCCAAACTTTAAATAAATACTCAAGCTAAGGCTCAAAAAATGTATAGGGCCAAGATTTTGAGCTCAATGAAAAAGATTATTTCTTTGTCTTGTATTGTATCTAATGATGAATGATCACTCATTGTTTACTCCTATATCTACTTATTTGGATGTGGTTTGTGAATGAGTGTGTGATGGGGGGGAGGGGGTGAGAGTGGAGAGGGTGGAAGAACCAACAAAAATGGTAATGTACAGCTTGCTATTGGAGTGTCAAGGTCAGCAACTGAGTAAATTAGTTTAAAATAAAGGAGATTATAAGGTTTAGATAAGGGAGATATTAAAAGGTATCTCTATAGCACTGTTAGAACACAGTTAGCTTAGCGCAAGACTGTATCAAGTTACACACTAATGCAAATTTCTACTACGTACAATGTACATCCTAAAAATCATTCATATTTAACTTCTCTCTCTGGTAGGAGGTTGGCACCAAGTGCAAAGCTATGCTCCAGATGGGCAGGCTGTTTACATACAGAAAAACTGCTGGATTTGCACATTCAAACATATATTCAAGAATGTTTTTTTTAAACCCATTCTTACTATTATTGAAATAAATCTTTTTTTTTTGTTTCTATCACAGTATATTTAAAAAATGATCCTCTAATTTATTGATTACTATTATGGCTTTATGATTTTAATGACTTAAAAATAATTTATTTCAGATTTTAAAATATTACTTTTATCTAAAATATATTAGTCATATTCCATAAAAAAAAATTTTTAATAACTTTAATGAAGACTTGTCTTTTAATTAACATAATTAAGTTTCTAAATGATAGATTTATTATGCCCAAGCTCGACTCGACTATACTCAATACTCGGAAGCTTCATGAAAACCTCAGTTGAGATTGACTCCAATGAAAAAAACTGGTGCGCACAGACCCAAATTATATAGTTATTTAAATTTGCAGTTTATTTTTTTCCCAAAAAGACATTTATTTTGAATATTCAAGATTCGCTTCAGCTTTGGGAATATTTTATATATTCGATACAGATTCACTTTGAAACAAAAATGTGGACTTCTCACACTCCTTGTATACAAAAATATTTTTTAGAGATGTTGACAAGAAATAGTCTAAATCTTTTGAATCCTGAAGGATATTCAAGATTTTAAAACACAAAAATATATGACTTTACATTTAAAGTGTTGATTTTTAACTAAGCTATAAAACATTAATTTTGTCCGAGATAATAAAAATTAAAGGATGCAATGTAAATATGAAATTTTAAAACAGTTTGTGAAGGGAAGTATTTTCTGTGCTAATCCAAGAATTCCTTGTAAACAAAAAAACAAACTATAAATACTTTTGTAATAACCAAGTAAAATAAAAAGTAAATATACTTTAATAATATACCTTTGTCTTAGTTCTGACATCTTTAAGAACTCTTTATGACAGTAGTGCAGCTGAACGACTGTTACAATGAGGAAAAATACTGTCGATAGCAGTTGAATAAACAAGTCTATTCCTGTCTCATAGCGCTCCAATCCTAGTTCTTGTTGGCTGCAAACAACATTATTACAACTATAGACAACAAGCATGTTTGAATAAAACAGGAAATGCATCATCATCAAGTGTTTCCAGCCTGTGGACGGGTAAGTTTAGTAAAATGCCTCCATTCGTCTTCCTTTAATTTCTCCCTTTCTTCTGCTCTCACTTGCACACTTTCTGTTATCTGCTCCTCCCATCTATTACTTGGTCTCCTTTGGGGCATTTTTCCTAAATAATTCATCTCCATCATTATCTTTGTTATTCTATCCTTTTTCATCCGCATTACTTAACCATACATCCATAGATTATATTAAATTATAAAAAAGACAAAACTGTTTTATCAACATATTCTGAGTCAATTAAGAAAAATAAGTCACAAATATATACAAAATAACGTGTCACTAACTTGTTAGACTGGACTGCCTGTGATGGGGATATTAGGGTCTGAGTTCCAGTCAGCCGTCTTAAGGATAGTTTTTACTAAAGGGTTTCCCACGCTCCGTCCACACAAACATGGGTATATTTCCTTTACAAGTTTACCCTACCCAGCCCTATTCTACTAGTGTAATTATTAATTAATGTACATGTACAATCTTAGCGCATACTAGGTTGTGTAGATTTTTTTTTTTTACAAATAATTACAAAATTGACAAAGAACTGCAACAAATCCTCTATTTAATTTGAGTTTTGGAAACAAGAAAACAAAATAACGTCTTATGAATGTAATGATCCTTTTTTTTTGTCTTCTCTGTGTTACAGTACTATGTTACTGCCCCAAATTTTGGCGGCAATTGAACTATGATTTCTTCTCTAATTTAAAAGAGGTTGAATTAAATTAATTATAAATAATATAACATTTTATTGATTTCACCATTATATTAAATATTTCAAATTTAAACATTACAAGCACAGCTGTCAGATGGGATTTCTTTAACAAATCTTTGTCAGAGTGGTGTGTCTTCTTCTTTGAAGATTTTGACAAAGATTGAGGGCTGCAAGGCGAGGTACATGTTCGCATTGCTTTCCTCTTAGAAATTATTACTATTATTTATTTACTTGAGGTATTTAAGGTGCATTTTCTGAACCGATTGATTATATCAGCACACGAGAATTTCTACAAGCAAGAGCCAAAGGGCCTACCAATTTTGCAAGGCAAGGTATTTTTACATACATTCCAGGGTTCTTTTACATGCCCCAATTGACACGGAACTAACGGCTTTACTTCCCCTCCGAAAGAAGTTGTGCTATAAATTTTTATCGCTCAAGAAAAATCCTTGACCCCGACTGGCTTTGGACCCACAAACATCGAGACCTGAAGCAAGCATTTTATTCCAATACAACAATGTCTGTGGAGTCGGTACGCCAATCTTTCGACTCTGACTCCTCTATTTTTCTACTGTCCTACTCCTTCATAAATGGCTAAAGTATATTAATTAGTAATAACAAAATTAATACAGTAAATTGTTCCAATACAGATGACTTCATGGAAAGCTTCTTTGATATTGTGAATGTATATTTAAATACATTTGTCAATCCAAATTAACAATTTTGATCCTAAATGATAAAAAAAGTATAATTTATTTTTAAAATACTAAAAGTTTTGATTTTGAAGCCGGAGTCAGTACATTTTTACCGACTCCTACGCCACCCAAAATTGCTTCTGACTCCACAGCCCTGTTGACAACTGAGGTCGACCCTTCTGAAATTTCCTTGGTTGCTTCTCCTAATGTTGCTATCACTCTCATTCATACAATCAGAGATGGATAACTAATCGCATAACTTACAGGCAAAATGAACCAAACAGGGTAGCTCTCAAAAGTTAGTAACTAAGCCAGCTGTGAGCAATCTACGGCCCAAATGACAAATTAAATAATCAGTGTGTGTTTTTGAACATGTGAACAAACGAGCAGGCTCGTTTATAATGTTACATGTGTACAAACATAAACTTGTGTTCACGGTAAAATAGTTGGACTTTGTACTGGGTGTACGTATTCACGGACTAGTTCGAGGAAAAGTGAACGTTATCAGTTACGTAGGAGTATTGAGAGACCGTGTGGTAGTGGAGAATGTCTAATACCTAAGAGAGAAAAATCAACATTCTTATCCACCCCCAACACTGCACTCCATCGTGTCTCTTCCACTCCTACCTGCACAGCCAAGTTCATTGTAAAACTTACCATCCCACCAACATATTCTCGTGCATTTGTTTGTCACTGTCTGAGTAATGTATTATAGTTCTAATTTTGTTATTCTTAGTAACGAATGCTACCGTGAAAAAACATAAAAGTAAAGATGAATGCCATGTTTTTAGCAAGAAATGGACGTACAAGTATTTCTTTACAAATGTTGAAAGTAATGCAATGTGCCTAATATGCCATGACAGTGTTGATGTTTTTAAGGAGTATGATTTGAAGATAAATTTTCAAGTTAGGCACCATAAGTTTGGAAGTAATTTATCAGAAAGTGAATTTCGGCAAAAAGCTAATAAGTTGTTGAGAAGTTTAAAACGACAACAAAATGGTCTTGGAAAACAGACAACCATACAAGAGGCTGCCAAAATGGCAAGCTTTGTACTTGCTTATAAAATTGCCAAACATAATAAAATAGTTTTCTGAAGTAGAGTCTTGAAAGGACCTTATGCTTGACGCTCTTGATATTGTCTGCCCAGAAGTCAAAACAAAAATTGAAGCTATGTTTTTGTCAAGGAGAAGTATACTAAATAGTATTGATTCCATTTCTCAGAATCCATCAGAATAGCTACTAGAGATGGGCAGGTCATTAGAGTGGTACTCAGTGGTGCTTGATGAAAGCACTGACACACAAGATACAGCACAACTACTTGTGTTTATCAGAGGAATTGACCATAATTTTGTAATTACTTAAGAGTTGCTATCAGTTGAACCAATGAAGGACACAACAACTGGCCAATATTTGTATGAATATGTTAAAAACCACTTGGCTGGATCTGGCTTACCTTGGACTAAGTTGGCAAGAATTAAAACAGATGGTGGTTTACAGGAACAGGAACAGGCTTAAAGGAAAACAATTTGGCCTCATAAAGCTGCTTAGTAACTAAGCGAAAAGGGAGCATTCGGTTCATACTTCCATTGCATTATTCACCAGGAAAGTTTGTGTGGACCTGTCTTGGATTTCAAACATGTGATTGGTCTTGCAGTATACTAGAGTGCTGATGAGAGGGAGGTCGGAGGTTTGAATTCCAGTCAGGTATATTGAAGGTGGTTTTTACAACATGGTTTTTCATTCTCCCTCCATGCAAATGCAGATACACTTCCTCTAAACTCCACATTCCTCATCCCTAACTTATTGCATAATTAGTACATATGTCTATAACTGAACAGGTAGTAATTTAGAGCAATGTTAAAATATATATATATATAATATTAATTTAGAATAATTAAGGGATGGAAAACTACCAACATTACATGATTTACAGGGATACTGTAGCAGACTATGATCTGTGATGGAGGGGTTTAATTCTTACTAGGTATGTGCAAAAGGTTTCAAACAAATGTGCAGGTTTAGTTGATTATAATTAACTACCCTCATACTGTTCTCTTAGACTAGGTAGTTTACAATGCTGCTACTAGAATGGTAAATATTTATAGCTCGCTGAGCTACGATACAGGTAAAAAGTTAGATCATACTCACATGCTTTCAGGTATTCCAAGGTACTTGTGCCAGTATTTTGGAAAATGATCAAACTGGTAGGTGTATTTAAGGATCAAAATTAAAATACAGTAAATGATCACAGTCCACCAGAAAAAGTAAGTCATCTTGCGCCATACTTGGTAGGAAACCTGTAAGAGAGTAGAAAATGTACAGCCATAAAGTAGCACATTTTAATATTGTCAGGCTAGGTGCATACATACAATTATTGCCATGACTAAGTAGTTTAGTTGTGGCATGTGCATTTCATGATTTCGCCACGACTAAACAGTTCAGTTGCAGACCCATGCATACCTTCAATAGTTGAGTTTCAAAATGTTTAGTATAAAAGTGCTCACTTACGCATTACTTTAGTATTGAGAGAAAAAAACAAGAATAGGAAATACTGTGTGAATCCATTATTTAGTTAAAGATTGAAGAAGTAAAAATTTCACATGTTGCATTCAGACTTGCAAAATTCTCCAGACAAGTTTTTTTTATGTATTATTGAATGAACTTATCCAAATTTTGACCGACTTGTCTCATTGATTTTCCATCCATGCAACATCAAGATATACACTGGAGATGTGCCATTTCATCAGAAGAGAGGTTTAGTGTTATATTAAGATAAGTAAAACTAGTTTTTATAATATTTAGTCCCTTTAATGAAAAATCTAACTAGCTATCATACCTATTATTACATGTTTTCTGGTTGATTTATTTTAACTTTTGATAAAAAATCAATGTTTAAATATCTTGTTGTCCCTCACTGTTGCGTCGGGCCCCTTGTCTCTTTCCTCCGCACTTGCACAGGCCACGCCAGCCACCCTCTCTACTGCCTGGATCGCTCCACAGTCCATGTCTTCTAAGCTGTCCGTGACAAGTGCACCTCTATACTCAGCGTCAAAGAGAACTCTGCCTCTATTGGCTCACGTGATGGGCACTATCCCTTTAATTTGCACGCACCAATGGGAAGCTCCTGTTTCTCCCATTGGACAAGGCCAGGCAGCAGTGGAGGGTATATAACACGGTGATTTCGGGAGCAGATTCAGTGGTGAGCCAATCTTGGGCAACCACAATTATACAAAAGAGCAAATAAATCGTCGTTTGCAGCAAGTGTCATCACTCTTCTCATTCCACCGCAATCCCCCTTCACCTCCCACCACGACTTTACGTTGCCGGGACTCTACCCTACCTCCCACCGCGACTTTACGTTGCCGGGACTCTACCCTACCTCCCACCGCGACTTTACGTTGCCGGGACACTATCCTACCTCCCACCGCGACTTAACGTTGCCGGGACTCTATCCTACCTCTTCACCCTCCCCCATTCACTTGTCCTTGTCATCACGGGATGGTCTATGCTCGCCGCGCCGGCAAAGCCCACCGACGGAAGACCCTGAAGAAAACATCACCGGTCAAACAATACTCGACCCGAGGTCCCATTTCTTACCATCCAGACTGTATCAACCGGACCCCCGAACGCCCCCACTCCGCTCCAACATCTCCAAGAGTCTCTGCCCTTGAGATATGTAATTCCTCATCTCGTCTTCCCCTCTCGCCAACCACCCGACCCCCTCCTACTCTGATCTCTCCGTTAAGCCCTGAGGGCTATTATGTGCATCACCTAGCCACCCCACAACTTGCCTACATTTTCTCCCCCATCTCTCTTCCTTACCCCCACCCACAAGACCCACGAGACCGGTACCTAATCACAAAGGCCAGTCGGAAGCTGCAGTTTCAGTAAACAAAAACCAGCTACCTCCCTCAAAGCCACAATTCAGGGATAACAATCTATTATTTCATTTTTGAGGGAAAGAGAAAAATTGGATATGTAGGACGCTGTGCTATTGGAATTCGGTGAAGGCGCATCAATTGTTGTTGGTGAAAAAGTATTGACTGCATATTGTTGAATTTTCTTGTGAGCATGTAGTCTTGTCGATTTTCAATGTTTGGTTAAACTTGTGTAAAAGTGAATTGGTTGGCGGTACTTGTTGACTGCATGGTGATAATCCTTTTCAATTTTATTTGTCAGAATATTTTAAGAATGTATATTATTACTTGAAATTTCTCATCTTCAGAAGGTGATTTCAAAACTAAAGAAAGTGCAACATTATTATCTTCATTCACATCTTAATGTAAAAGAAACCTCAAATTGTTCACTTTTTTTTTTCTTTTGTTGAGTGCTTTTGTGATTTTGACAGCCTTTGAAATCATTCAGAATCTTCTAAGAAAAATAATTGAGATTTACATTTTCATCGTCAATATCAGAAGAATCCAATTACTTTCAGTGGGTCACTGTCACTTAAGAAAAAACAATTTTTCAAAAGAAATCTAATTGTAACGTTTTAATTCCCTGGTGAAGCAAGTTCTTAAGTTTAACCACTTTTTCTGCACATCAGCAACAGTTTTTTTGTTTCCTCAGATGCCTGACAACAGGCACAAGTGCCTATGCCCTCTCCTTTGAATATATTTTGATGGGAGCAAATACAATAAGATAAATTGTGAGAATGTGTGATAAACTTTGGAAGATATTGCACCCTTTATAGATGCCAAAGAAGAATGAAAAACACTGGATTGAAATCACTAACTAATTTTATGAGTGTACAAATTTTTCTGATGTGATTGGTGCAATTGATAGTAAACACGTATGAATTAAACAACCAGAACACTCTGGATCTATTTTTTTCAATCATAACGAATATTTTTCATGTGTTCTGATGGCCTGGACTGACACCAATTACAAAGTTGTGTATATAGATGACGGTGCAAATGGAGGCTTGGTGATTTTTTTTAAACTCAAATATTGGAAAAAGATGTCAAGAAAATAAGTTTAACGTGCTTTGTGGTAAAAAAATGTACCTAGTAATGAAGATGAGAAAATAATGCCTTTATATGTAGTAGCCGTGAAGATTTTGGACTGACAGATAATTTTCGCCCTAGGCAAGAAAAAACTTATCGTACAGCAAACAAATCTTTAACTACACCTGTACAAGAGCCCGTCAAATGCAGTTTTAGGATTTGGGCCAACAAATGGTGTGTACTCCAAAGACTGCTGGATGTTATACTAGATTTTTGTGTATCTATTATAAAAGCATGTTGTATTTTACATAATTATGTACACACAAAGGACGAGATTAAATTTGCAGACACACTTTATGAGTGTCCATTGGAAAATGTTGTGTTTGACTAAGAACATAGATCTTCTCATAAAACATCTCACAGGAGGAGTAAATTTTCGCAAGTATTTGACATCTTATTTATTTTCCCCGCAAGGCTCCATACCATGGCAATATGACAACATAATTGGAAGAAGGTACAGGAAAGGTGGATAGAAACATATAAAAGGACGAACACAATATGGCTTTTACAAAGAAAAGAAGAACACAGTTCACAGTTTACATTGCTGCAAATGGACAAAGCTAGCGAAAAGAAGTTTTCCTTATTAAGATATATTATATATTCACATCCAATGTCCTTTTCCTGTGTTTTTCCTTTATATTTTACCTTTTACATGTTCCTATCTATGTGTCCTATCATTCTTTACAATTTTCCATTTTCTCCCTTTTTTTTTTGTTTCCTCTTTTAGGAAGTTGTGTTGCGCGTTTCACACTCCTCCCTGATGAGTTCTGATAGAATGAAACCTAGGTCGGGGGTTTGGGCGGTGACAATCGATGTTCTCCCAAATAAAATGCAATTGCCTCGTATAGCGAAAAGTGGTTTTCCTTATTAAGAAATATGACAATATAAGCATTCATTTATGTCAATATTGAAGAATATCTATGTACACAAAGCAGAGTAATAAAGAGCTAATGTACATATTTTTCTTTTACCTTCTGCATATAATTCTGCTCAGCCAGAAACCACTTTGGCGCAAACTTTATCCTACAGCTTCTTTTTTAAGTTACCATCAGAATACTTCTGCAAAGATTTTAAATAGAGAGCAAGCCATTTTTCTATTACTTCAATGAAGTGTTCGGTTTTGTCTGTAAATACTCCCGCCATAATGCTGGAAACTGGATGTGAACTTTCTGTGAGACTTTCAGCCACCCACTAAACAGTCAATCCATGACTGTTTAGTCATTAGTATGCACACACCAATACAAGCTCGTGGATATAGTGGTGTCTAACAATAGTTGTTCAACTGTAGTAAAAAAAAACTCATATATCAACTTTTGGTTGTTTTTTTCGTGTTGCAATAAAATTGTATCGTTAGTACAGTATGTGCACTCCTATATGAGCCTGTAGCTCTTGATAAATGATTAAACAGTCAAAGATTAAAAATTGTATGTATGCAAATGTAAAACTAGCATAAGTATTGTAGGATTTTGGTAGAAAAAAAATTCATGAAATACAAACATATACTTTTTGCGGTTAACAATAATATTATATTTGTATTATTTTATAGGTACTGATAATAATAGCTATCAATAGTTAAAGCTGAAGATCACATGACTTTATGTATTGATACATTAAATACATTCTAATAACTTTTCTAGTGATCAGATAAGGTTCTTCATATTAAAATTGGACTGTATATCTACTTTTTCTGTATCAATTCTCACATACGACAATTAATGCACCAACACACACACACACACACAAACACCATTTGGGTAAGAAAACAATAGCTAGGAGAATATTTTTAACAAAATATTAAGAATGGGGAATTAAACAAAATAACTATAAAGCATATTATTAACACAAAAGATATATACAACTTTTCATTTAAAGCTTTTGCTATTGATAAGAAAATAAAATTACAGTTTTGACCGGTATTTAATGTTCATGTTATTAGTAACTAATGCAACTAGTTGATCATTATTATTTTATTTTTTCATACCACTCAATCTAAATATTAGTATTTTAGTTCTAATACTTTTAGTAAAAATAGAAATAAATATATTACCTGAAAGGTAAGAATGAAGATTAAGAAGAATACCATGTGCAAAATGCGTAATAGAGTAATTTTTTCCCCAATAAGGCTGATGGTAACTAGGGTTATAACAACTATCCATATAAAATGTTTTGTAATAAAATGTTTAAAAAATGATCCAAGTTTAATTATACATGGATAGTATTGTAAGCGGATCTTGGCAAATGAACCTAGAATAAAACATAAAAATGTAATACACCCTTATGTTAAACATAGTAAGAAAACAGTCTCAAAATATTTCAATACGAAATGGCATGTACCTCCTGGGTTTTGAGCCCGTCTCTTAAGTCCAAATCAAGTACAGAAGAATACATATAGCTCTCTCAATAACAATGGTATCTCAGGTAATAGTTTCCAGTAACAATGGTATCTCAGGTAATAATTTCCAGTAACAATGGTATCTCAGGTAATAGTTTCCAATAACAATGGTATCTCAGGTAATAGTTTCCAGTAACAATGGTATCTCAGGTAATAATTTCCAGTAACAATGGTATCTCAGGTAATAGTTTCCAATAACAATGGTATCTTAGGTAATAGTTTTTAATAAAAATTGTATCTCAGGTTATAGTTTCCCGTAACAATGGTATCTCAGGTAATAGTTTTTAGTAAAATTGGTATTTCAGGTAATAGTTTCCAGTAACAATGGTATCTCAGGTAATAGTTTCCAGTAACAATGGTATCTTAGGTAATGGTTTTTAATAAAAATTGTATCTCAGGTAATAGTTTCCAGTAACAATGGTATCTCAGGTAATAGTTTTTAGTAAAATTGGTATCTCAGGTAATAGTTTCCAATAACAATGGTATCTCAGGTAATAGTTTCCAGTAACAATGGTATCTCAGGTAATAATTTCCAGTAACAATGGTATCTCAGGTAATAGTTTCCAATAACAATGGTATCTTAGGTAATAGTTTTTAATAAAAATTGTATCTCAGGTAATAGTTTCCAGTAACAATGGTATCTCAGGTAATAGTTTTAACATCCAAAATCCAAAATTAAAAATCTATAGGCCGTTCCACTCTCAAATTGCAGTACAAGCTCTTATGGACTATAACCATCTCGTTTCAACCCATTGATTTCTCCATTAGCGCTCTCCTTTTTCAACCAAGCGGAGTTGCCATTTTGTATCTTAAATTTGAACGTTGTTATTTCTATGAAATAAGCATGGTGTATTAAAGAACATATACTTATGTATCTTGTGAAATCAATTTAAGCCACCATAGGTGTTTAAATCACTATTTTTTTCAAAATATGAAAATATGCATTGTGTCAAAGTTTCATGAGGTTCCAAATATATCACGTCATAAGTCTCGTTCCAATTGTGTGGAAAAGCCAGTAATTTTATGGTGACTGTTATAATAGTTATGAACAACGTATGTAAAGTCTAAAAGGAATATATTTTACACAATGTTAAAAAAAAAATTCAAACATATTATACCTCCTGAAATATTTAAAGTAAGACATGAAAAAGTTGTCTTGTTAGAAACTTTTTTTATTTTGATTTTGCATAGGTATATTATGTTTAAGAAATGATAAGAAAAGCTCAAATTTATTTTTGGAAAAAACTATGGGTCAATAGCACCCCCCATTTATGTGTGGTAGCGTTTTGAATTTGAAGAGGGTGTAGTTCACTTTATGCTCTGTCTGCTCTTGAAGAGCAGAGTAATGTTATCCAGTTGTAGCGTTGAGAACTGAAGCGTTATTTCATCCCATCCACATCAAAATTGATTATATCAGTTTCACAAAATACAAGGTTCAGTCACTTATACATTCATAATACTCGTTTTCGTTTGTAATTATAGTTTAATAAAGAAGGTTTTATTGTACTTGCCGAGACAATGTTAAAAATTTGAGAATACATTTTATATGCAACTCCAAATTTTACTATACTATGCTTTTGAATTAAGAAATCAGCTACCCACAGAGGTGGATGGCTGAGCAGTCTAAGGTTTTACACTCGCATTTACACTTTGCCACCGTTTCTAATCAGGCCCGGGTTCGAATCCTGGTCGAATTCACTGGCATTAGTTAAACAATTTAGCACAGTTGGTAGCGTGTGAGCCAACTGAGATAGGGCTCTGAGTTACATTCCTGGGATGGTCTGAGATTTATCTTTGGTAAATTGTCGGATAAGGGACTGGCTGTTGTGTTTTCTTAGTGTTAGGGTAGTAGTTTGTAAGTCGTGTGTTGATATAATCAGCGTGTTCGAAAAGTACATCTAATTAATACAAAATAATTATCTGAGGTTGATTTAAACAAATTATTTTTGTGTAGTTTCAAGAAAATACTGGTGCACATACTCTTAGCCACTTTTCTCCTCCTTTACTCTGTTATATTATTGATTTAAATCAGTGTAAGATGCTGACAGTCAAAACAGAGTCTTCAGGCATAGCACTCCATGTAAACATAAATATAACCCTGCTGAGTTTCGCACCAATGAATCCTACTGATGACAGTCCTCTTGGAAAAGCAAAGCACAGCTGTTAGAAATTTATCCAAGAAGCCTCTCTCCAGTTGTGAGCCATTATTCTTGTGTTACGGGTTACGATCATTATTTTGGCGTGGACCTACAAAGTGCTAAGAGTGTTTGATGGTTTAATCGTTATTTTTATCAAATGTTTAATAATATTATATTTCAATTTTTCTTCATATTTTTAGCTATAATATATTTTACTTTATATAGGATAATAATTTTATATATTATTTATTATTGATTCATAGTGTTTAGTGTTAGGTTTTTTTAAACTATTTAACATGAAAACGGTAACAAGAAAGTGCATAACATAGGTATACTGAGAAGCAAAGAAAGTCAAATAGTAATGACCGTTTTCAATTATTTTACTAAGAAAATGAATGTCACCAAAGCAGTTAGGGAAACATGTAAAGCCACGAAATGTTCCGAGAGAACTATTTACGCATTAAGAGAGGAACAAAAATGTGGTCCTTTGCGGACTCCTTCATAAAGAAAACAAAAAAGAAAATTCAAGAACGAACACATAAGCCGGTATCGTACAAAGTGGTGTGCGTCGTCTTGTCCATTCCTTGTTGTGTGACAACTTGCCCCCTAAATTAAGCATTATTTTAGCGAGGGTAAATGCAGACGAAACACTGTCAAATTTCTCACGAACTACCTTATACAGATTTTTGCAGGAAATAGGTTTTAAGTACGGACGGAGGGGTAACAAGAGTTCTTTAATTGAAAGAGATGACATTATTAGGTGACGTCATAAGTATTTGAATGATATTAAGAGGTTCAGAGCTGAGGGTAGACCTATTATTTATACAGATGAATCATGGGTAAATGTTGGACATAGCGTTTCTAAGAAGTGTAAAGATACTACCATTCAGAGTTCTCAGCAAGCATTTCTTGAGGGGGTTAAGCATGGGACTGAAGCCACCATGGGCTCGTGGTCAACGATTTGCGATGATTCGCGCTGGAAATGGCAATGGCTTTGTTGAAGGTGGCTTATTCTAAATAACATCGATGTTGAAACGGGAAATGCTGTATTTGGTTTCGAAACACAAAAAAAATTTGGAAAATACAAGGTGGATGAAATGGCGAAGGCGGTGGATCGACAAGTCATTTGTTTGCCTCCGTATCATTGTGAACTTAACCCTATAGAGCCGGTGTGGACTCAAGTAAAACCATTTATTAAAATGAACAATGCTAGTTTTAAGGTTAAAGATATGAGGCCTTTAATATCTGTCACATATGAAAAGGTTTCTGTAGAAAACTTGTTCAATTATGTAAATCATGTCAAAAAAAATTAAAATTACTTGTGGAAAGCAGATGAGCTGCAAGATCACGAGGAGCAGTTTTTAATAAAATTAACTTCATCATCTTCATCATCCCCTGTGTCATATCCCCCACCCATAAGTCCACCTACTCACTCTCAAAACTTTGAGCTACCTGGGCCATCCACTAAACACTTCTTCACAATCAATGATGGAGCCACACCTTTGTACGAGGACAGCGATGAAGCATAAAGGTATTTTTAGATCTAAACTAATATGATATTTACTTTACAGAGAGGGCTCCCTCTCCCCTTTATAATTACCGGTAGTTTAATTTATAAAACTATTGTATATTAATTTATTATTATTATTATTATTATTATTATTATTATTATTATTATTGAGTTTTAGCTTTTACTATAATAAAGATGAATTAGGTAACGTATCATTGTGAACTTAACCCTATAGAGCCGGTGTGGACTCAAGTAAAACCATTTATTAAAATGAACAATGCTAGTTTTAAGGTTAAAGATATGAGGCCTTTAATATCTGTCACATATGAAAAGGTTTCTGTAGAAAACTTGTTCAATTATGTAAATCATGTCAAAAAAAATTAAAATTACTTGTGGAAAGCAGATGAGCTGCAAGATCACGAGGAGCAGTTTTTAATAAAATTAACTTCATCATCTTCATCATCCCCTGTGTCATATCCCCCACCCATAAGTCCACCTACTCACTCTCAAAACTTTGAGCTACCTGGGCCATCCACTAAACACTTCTTCACAATCAATGATGGAGCCACACCTTTGTACGAGGACAGCGATGAAGCATAAAGGTATTTTTAGATCTAAACTAATATGATATTTACTTTACAGAGAGGGCTCCCTCTCCCCTTTATAATTACCGGTAGTTTAATTTATAAAACTATTGTATATTAATTTATTATTATTATTATTATTATTATTATTATTATTATTATTATTGAGTTTTAGCTTTTACTATAATAAAGATGAATTAGGTAGGCCTAATTGTTTATAAAAGTGCACACACATTCACATGCAAACAGGGAATATTTTTGTATAAACCTATGTACTTGGGAAGACCAGCTTTGAAAGGATTCGGTCTCCAACCTATTCATTGCAGGTGACAGTGTACAGTGTATATCAAAAGTGGCATCAATATGATAATAAACAGATCTTGACAACCCAAATTTCAAAATGATTGCCATAGCGTGCATAAGTTTGAATGTAAAAGTTGTCCATCTGTTTCGAGCAGGTGAGATTTGGCAACTGCGCACTCCATAAGACCTGTACTGCAGAGTAAGAGTGGAAAGGACTATAGTTGTTGTTTTTTACAAGATATGTGGTTAGGTTTTTATTCATGCATGTCTGGCCTACATCACTTGTAGCCCAGTTGGTGGGAAGATTAAGCCAGTACTTATGTACCGTTGCCTAGGGGACGCTCGAATGTACATTCTTTCTGTGGAAGCTCTTTCCATGTGCTGATGAGATGAGGTGATGGTGATGGTGAATATGATAGTGTGGAACCAGTGGAAACTCTTAAATTATGTTTAACTAATCAGACCCTAGGGCTGTTGAGATGATTACCCTTTCGAAAAAAATATCCATGGTACAAAGCATTAATCAAACCTGAGACCAGCCAGGTGAGCTGACCACTATACCATGGTGCCGATTGTTTGGTTAGGTGAATTATCACCAAATGTTTAAAAGATTCCTTTATAAATCTTTAGTGCATAAAATGGAAAAAGTTAATTTTTAGTTTTTAAATTTCTACGCAGAAATGGAGATATAAAAAGCTATTTGGGATGATAACCAGCCAAGTCATCCAGGCTTATGTAAACATTTTAAGGGTGGGACCTCAAATCCCTTGAATCCTTTAGGAAATTCAAGATCTGAGAAAATTTCGAATTTGAGACACAAATATTTTTTTAAAATACATTTTTTTTTTTCAATTTTTCAAGTGAAATTTGTCTAAGAGCTCTAAAATACTGTTTATTGGTGGTTCAAATCCATTTATATTTAAAGGACAAACTTAACAACCAGGCCCCAGATCAGTAACTTAACACTTAACCGAATGTATGAATGTTATAATGAATGAATTATAAAAAAGAATGTTAACATTTAGTTACTATTTGTATTTTCTATTATTCTATTTTATTTTCATTTCCTCTTGTGTTCCTAATTTTTTTTTAAGATTAGGATTTGAGATTCGGGATTCAAAGGTAAATCAGAGATTTGGATTCATAAAATAGTGGATTCAATCCATCTAAATCGCAGTGGCGCACCCAAGGGCTTTGGGAAAAGGGAGTAAGGAGGTTAAGAGGTATTTTACCCCTTCCACCAACACCAGGACAACAAATAATTTTAATACAAATTTAAATCATGAGATAAAAGTAAAACACTGAGAACTAGAGATGTATCAAATTGTATAGGGTACATTATAAGAGCAAGCTTAAGACATGATACACGATATTCAAAAGGTCTACACAGTTGCACTTAATTTAAAAGTGTCCCTAAAATTGCCAGTTGTAATAAAAAAAAGTATAGAAATAATAACTTTGATACATTGATATGCAAAGCCACTTCAATTTTCTAAATCATTGCCCTTATTAATTTAATAAAAAAACTCAAAATATCTTCAAGAGGTAAGTTATATATTTAGATTCATTGATATTTTTGGCCTCTGGGAGTTAGGGCACTTTGCCCCCCCAACTTTTACACACCCTTTCTTCCAAAATTTCATTCTGGCTACAATATTAATTGAGTGCCTCCCCTAAAGTATATATTTCTGGGTGCACCACTGGAAAATAGTACCGAAATGTATTTAATATTTCAGTTAAGGGACATGTTTTAATTGATCTAACAAACCTCTTGTCGACATTCGTTTTGAAACTCTACATCTTTTCTTTGTAAATCTTCTAAGTGACGTCCAGAACACCAATGTGAATAGGCACTATAAACACACACAAGACTTATATTTGGCAAATAAAAGAGCAAACCAAGAAAAACATTTACATTAAAATGGTTTAACAGATAATTTAATTTTTATTAATCACACTATCAACATATTTTCTAATAGTTTTTTCTCTTAAATTTAAAAAAAAATCGACTTAAATCCTTCCTTCATGCATTGATCCAATTAATATAAAAGAAAATCATAATTAAAGAAAAGTATATGAATGTCGGAAAGTTAACATCTTATGTTTCTCATGTTTTCTAAGATTTTGATATGGATTTGAGATCCGCAATGAAATTCAAATTCAAATTTTAGAAAAAAAACAGGACTCAATACATATCTAGTTAAAATGTTAACCAAAATAAACATAATGGAGAAAGTATACGCTTGTACAATTAATTGTACAAGATTAGGAAAATTGGGAGATCAAAATGAACATGTCCATCACAGACTCTGTCTTAAACTATGAGTGAAGAATAACCCTGTGCACAGGATGAGTCCTGGATAGCTTAGTGGTAGAAAATTGGTGCACTAATCCCAAGACCCCATGTTTGAATCCCGTGTGTCCAGGTGTCATTTTTCAAATGTACGAATAAAACAAACTAAAGTTATGATATTTGTTTCTATGCTAGGGAGAAATCACCTTAGAAAGTAAATGAACGATGGGATAGTGAAACGTCTTCACAAAGCCTAACTGTAATAGGTTTATGCCCACCACTTCTTGGGGTAATTCCATATCAGAAAGATCCATGCTATATAGGTACTGGACAAGCAGCAATAAAATAGAGTAAAATACAAGGAAAGGCGAGGAAGTCTCCATTCGACGGCGGTGGTCAGGGATGATACAGAGTGCGATGGCCCATAGCAGCAAAACGAATGTTACCCAGCTGTGATAGGTGATACTCCATACCTAAACAACAACACAACAGCTAATCACCCGCATTGGCGCCTTACCAATAAAATAACCATAGATTCACACTATACCAGAGTAACACATACAATTAACAATGAAAGTACCTGTTGGTTCGATGATTTCGCTTGTGTACCCCTTGGCAGCACATTTCCATAAATTGTGCCTTTAATATTAGCAAAATGTTTAATTACTATGGTAGTAGTTATTTCTAATTTATTTGTTGCAAGTGAAAATAAATGGTCTAATAATGAAATTAAAAAACAATATAATAAGGTAAAATATATTTTTACATTCAAAAAGCAAAAGTTACAATAAAAAACCAACACATTTAATTAATTTATTAATATAATTATAAAACTATTTCATGTTTGAAATTAAATAATTTTCTCAAGGTCAAATATAGAAGAAAGCCCCTCGCCATATTATTGAGTTAATTTCATAACTTTTGACTGATATTTTGTCTTACACTGCTGGCATATGTAGCGCTTTCTGCCATTATTCAAATATTTTCACGCACCCCCAAACTTTCTGTCACATATCCCTGGGGGTATTTTTTTAGGTAATCTACCCACATTTGCATGGATGGGGAGTGGGAAACCATTTAAGAGAAACCACCTTCAGTAGACCCGACCAGGATTCGAACCCCAATCTTCCCATCATTAGAAGGCCAGTTTAATATGAGAGTGATGCCTTAGACCATTCGGCCACAGAAGCAGGTCATAATATCCTTATACCCGCTAGGAGGCGCTCTCGCCTCTTACTTGTGCCGACACCCCTCATAATCCCTCTTCTAACATCTAGCAAAATATACATATATACATATATCCCTAAATTATCATCATCATCCCCAAATCCTTAAATTCCTAAATATTAGGTATAATTATTAGTATTGTGACCCTCAAATCCTTAAGAATATTCGAGATTCCAAGTATTTAAAACAATATTGAATTTGAGATAAAAAAAAACTAAACTTATGTTGTTTTTTTAAAACTATGAATTGGAAATTGTTTTACAGCTAAAATACTGCATATTGGTGGTTCACTCCTAACATAATTATAAGAAAAATTAGCAACCAAACCCCAGACCATTAATTTAACACTAGATTGATTTGATAAATGCATTTTAGCAAAACAAATTTAACATTTTGTTATTTTTATATTTTATGCTATTCTGTTACATTCCTATTTCCTCTAATGTTCATAGTTTTTTCTAAAATTTGGGTTAAAATTCGAGATTCAAAGATAGAAGAGAGATTCAGATTTGTTATATACGATAATAGATCCGACTTATCTCAATTCATTTATGGACTGTAACAAGTGTGTATATTAAAATTCAAGCAACATACCATCATTGAAATACTTGAAGCTATAAATGTAGAGTGGCTTATAAGGTCAAACATAGCCAAGATACTTTTTACAAGCTTTTCATACCAAGTTGCATGGGTTCGATAAAGATCTAGAACAAATAGTACCACAAAATCTCATATGAAATTTTCAATTTTCAATTATCTTTTTTTTAAATAAGACACACATACAAAGCAAGAATGACCAAGAACAAAGAATAAGAACTATTTCAAAACATAAGACACATGTTCAGAAACATAAATTTCTGGAAGGTGCTTGGTAATTCATTAGATCAAGATAATTAAAAATAAAGTTTTGCATTTCACAAAATTTATGAATCTGATTTACATAAATAGGGGTCTATGAGTTCAAATATTGAGCCGAGTTGAGCTTAGGATAAGTAAATATATAGTTTTATAGATAAAAATGGGACGTTCACATTCTCTAAACTCCTGAATCCTAGGGTATTCAAGAGATTCAAGATTTATAAAAATCTCAAAAATCATTCCAAATGCAATTATGAAGACCTTGAGTTGATGTAACATTATTTAAAGTAACTTGTGAAAGGAATTATATAGAGCTGACTGTGTGGTTGGGAGAGTAGCAAAATCACAAAAAAAGGATAAAATTGTATTAAAATAATAAATTTACTAAAAGATGGTTTTCTTTGTTGTTTAAGATAAAAGAGACATAACAAACAAACATTTAATTTGTCAGTGGCACCAAACTTTTTTTTAAGGGTTGTGTGTGTATGTGCCTGTGCGAGAAAGAGAGTACTTGAAATCCAATAGCATGGTCAATAAAAAATAAGAGTGCTAAGTGTTTTGGTGCTGTACTTATAAACTTTCAAGTCAATTATTATATAATATTGTACCTGTAGCTAAAAATTGAATTAACGTAAGAATCTGAGTTGCGATTTAAATGTATATTTAGTTGCATTGAGTATTAAAAGTTAAGATCTAACTAAACGCAAAAGTCTTAACAGAATTACTAGAACTAGTTTATGAAAATCTAAATGTTATTTCAAGGACTAGACCATAGTCTAAAGTAAGGTACTAACGTGTTGAGCGACGAGAGATGTTTGTAGTTATGCCCACAAATTCTTCTTCATTCCTAGCACTTTCTAATCTTGATCTTGGTTTGATGTTCTCAACCTAAAAGCATAAGTACACCAATCACAAAAATGTATAAAACACCCTATAAAAGACTGCAATGTTGAATAAGAAAGTACTAAGCATCTCACAACATCATTTTAGTATCTGTAATTCAAAATCAAAACAATACAACAGAAATTGTACTAGTGTAAAAATGTATCCTGGCAAGATGTTAATCCATGCTTGCACATTTCCTTAGAAGTAAAACAGTGTCAGGTTAACATCCTGCTGATAATGGTGTATTATTTCCTGTCGACAGTGAGCATTGTGATAATGATAGACCTGGCTTGCTTGATATAAGGTAAAGATCAGCGAGTTTTAAGCGTTAACTGGTAAAAAACCTTGTTAGAAGATTGTTTGTATAGTTATTTAGGGACAAAGCTACACCCCAGTCAAAAAATAGCCTCGCTAAAGAGTTTAAGAAAATAAGTTGTTTAGCAACCATCGACAAAAGAACTTGATGTAAACCGCTTTCTCGTGGCTCGACCTAGGTTCCGTAGGCAGCTCGCTGAACCGAGTTTCCTCGTCTCTTTTCTTTTGGTGCGCATGTGCAGCGCTGCTCATTTGCTCCTCCTGCGCAGTTGGCTGCGTACGGTCTCGATGATCCCAGAGACTCTGGTTTTGTACTCGGTTAGTGCACGTTGGGTCGTCCCTTGTCAGGGTGGCAGCACGTGACCACGAATGCATGCGTAGTTGGTTCGCGAGTCGTTAACTCTCGGATGTGTGAAATTATTATCATATAAAACCACTATGTCTATTTTTTTAAACAAAGAATATAAATTAAAAGCTTTTGGTTTAAAAAATTTCAAACATTTTCACATAAAAAAGATGCTAGTTGAAAAAATTAATGTAAAGGACCAATGACGTTTCATAGGGAAAGCCTCTATTAAAATAAAAAACAATAAATAGGCTATATGTCTGTCGAAATAATCAAGTTGCAATATAAAATTATTTTAACATTTCATTACTCATTAGGTTACTAAGAAATGGAATGGCCAATAGCAAAGTTGTTCAATTTTGGCACATTAATACCAATATTTTTATCTCAAATCAATTTATAGGTCTGATACAAGTAAAACCTTTGGCTCTTTTCCCCTTCATTTCATAATACTGGTTCAAATGGCCCAAAATGGATCAAATAAAAGAGAAAACATTTTTTTAACAACAAATGATACCCTTACCTTCAGCTTCAAAAGCATTCTTGATACCATAGCCAATATATAAAAATGACCCAGCAGAATTGGAGGATTCAAATATGAATCCCAATTTTTGTAGGGAAACATCTCCTCTTGAGGGTTCAAACAGTCCCGTGTCACCAAAATTGTCAAACCAAAATACCTGATCAGAGAATATCATAAATAGTACTGAGAAATCATAAAATAATAGGTATTTTAAAACCTGCATCAAAGGTTAAGCAGATCAAGGCATAAATCTCGTCTAGTCAGGTTTGATAGTTATGAGAAGGCACGATTACAGAAGTTTTTTTTATTAAATGGTATATATTTCCTCTAAATTCTACCGTCCTCATTCCTAACCCACTGGTGTAATCTAACATGGATATACCTGACAGGTAGTAAGACGCGGGGCACAAAGACAATTATTCTAAGACCAAATATTTAAATTTGAGAGCAGGATGAGACTGGTTTAGATTGGAAATATTTGTCCTTCATTCAACTTTAAAATAATCAAATTAAAATAGCACATTTAAATGTTGAGTCATTTTTCATATTCTTGTATACCTACCTACATATCGTATTTCACCGCTTAATCGTGGCATATTTTATGCCTCATTTTTCTGAGAAAAAAATGGGCATTAATTATGTAGGTGGTAGGGATGTGTGCAGTCCAAATTTTAAGTTTCAAACAAACTCAAATCAAATATATTCCAAATATTCTAGAAGCCGAATCGAAGTTTGAATATTTTTTGTTAATTGTTTTATTCTTGAAAAATACTATACTGTGGATATTTATGTAATTTTGTATGTCAAAATTATTTTATAAAATGTTTTATTGCGCAGTTATTGTTTGTAATACTTAATTCCAATCTGAGAGTTACAGTTACTATTACAACATGCAAATCAATTATACTAGGCACTTTAAGTTTTTCATATTAATATTAATGTGTAATGTAAATAATAGCTCAAAATGGTAATAAGTGACTGTAAATTAAATATTTTAGCTGTCATTGTTTTTATTGGCGAGGCTTCATAATCGTCTAAAACAATTTTGTCCAAGTAAAGTCGAAGTTGATATCTATTTTGAAGCAAAATTAAAGTTTCGAAGCTTCGCACTCCCCTAGTAGGTGGTAATATTGAGGAGTGACAGGAATTTTTTTTTTCTTAGGGAGGGGGAAAACAATGGGGGCAGTTATGATTATAATGATTTAAAATTTTAATATCCCACAAGCTCTTAATTAAATTTTACATAATATTCAAGTATATAATATTCATCTTTAAAATAAATTGTCGAGTACACCATTTGAGTAGCTTTTATTTTTAACATTTCCATATGCGTCTAGAAGGTGAAAAGTATCCATTCATGGGCACGCACCTGCAGTAGTTGCAATCCGCCCTTGGTAACATCTCTTGCACCCACTGGGTTTGTAAAGCAAACAATGCTAGAATATGTAAGGCAACTACAATCGCAAGGCAACAAAGAATGTATATAGACCATTTGCCTGTGTGTCGATGAATGGACCACAGTGTCATGGCACATATAAACACCAGGAAGTATAGGGCCCCTGGGACAGAGGGTTGTATACATCCCGCCACGCATAATGACAACACCGACACATACTTTCCTGACAAATACAAAGCAAAAAAACTATATTAGGTTACAATTGTGAGAACATTACAAGTAAATTACTAAGATCTTAATGATGAAATCAAACAACATTATACAAACATATGATTGTAAGATTGTATAAGCGTATTCTTTCTCCAAGATTATAAAAGCTTAATAAAAAAAATGAAAATGAGCACAAAGTTGTAAATCATTGTAAATACAGGAAGCGGCTCAGGACTACAAATATGATGGCTCTTAACACATGCTCATAAATACCTTTTAAGCAATGTTTCAGTGTTAGCTGAAGAGGTAAAGAAAGTGAGGTAATTTATACTTTTATTATTAGTAAATTTAATTACAACCCGGCACCTTAGATCAGTTGGTAGCGTGTCTGCCTACTGAGCCGAGGGTCCTGGGTTCGATTCACATTTTAAAAATATACATTTAAATCCTAGGCCATTTCAGCCACATTATTGATGATTATGTCACCATTACTTCCACTCTAAAGCTCTTGTACTTTCTAGTGACATGAGCAAAAATGCTTCTAAATCGAAAAACAATAGCTGAGAATTTATTTTTGATATAAAAATAAGTCTTATTTAAATTTACCCTCTATTTGTGTAGATTACAAAGCTAGTAAAAGTTCAATTTAATAAACAAAATACACCCCCTTCAGTGGCTGCATGGTCCTAGGCGCTATTCTCGCAGTAGATTAGACTGCCGCTGACAGGGAGATCAAGGTTTGAATCTTGGTCAAGTGAACTGAGGGTGATTTATCCTAGAGGGTTCTCTCTCGCGCTCTTGCACTCTCTCACTCTCTCTTGTGCTCTCTCTCTCATGCTCTCTCTCACACACTCTCTCTCACGCTCTCTATCTCTCTCTTGTGCTCTCAATCTCTCTCTCATGCACTCTCTTTCACGCTCTCTCTCACTCTTTCTTTCTCTCTTGCGCTCTCTCTCTTTCTCTCTCTCTCTCATAAATATTACCTTCTTCATACCCAAAACCCTTAGCGTATTTAACTTAGTACATAAGTGTATAACCTGAATGGTTAGTAAGACGCGGTGCTATAAAAATATATAAAACAAAAAAAAAAAGTTTTACATTTAATGCATTTTACATCATACATCTTAATAAATGATATCTTCTGGGCTACCTCAGACTTACTCAATGGAATTTTTGATTAAAATTTATAATTGGATGACTAGCTTTATTTTAGTAAAAAGAAGTTGCAGAAGCCGAAATCAAACTGGTGCCCCATGTTCCCCTTTACCCCTGCTCCCAGCCACTAATTTTTGCAAGCATGTTGAATATTTGAGAAAAGAAGAAAATTGAGTAATTAAAATAGAGAGCAAATGTAGATTAGAGATTGGAGGCTCAAATCGTATGGTATTCAAAATATTCAAGATCCATAAGAATCTCAAAAAAAGTAACTTGAATACAATTATGAAGAGCTTGACTTAAAACAATTTTAAGAAATTGTTAAAAGGAATTATATAGATTTGTGTAGTTAGGAGAATAACAAAATCACAAGAAATTACAAAAGTGTATTTTTAATTTACTAAAATATGTTTACTTTGTTGTTTATGAGGTAATAGATATGACAAAAATTTCATTTATCAGTGGCACCAAGCCTTAAACAAGTTTTTTTAAATTGAATTTTAAATCTTTTCACTTGAACCAAAATTGTACATTTTTAAAGCTTCAAGAGACATTTTAAGATTCGGATTTGAGAAATATATTATCTAGCTCATCTCTAATTTGGTATATAGGTTGAGGTATTTTTATGATGAGACAAGAATTTACCCTTATGAGAAAAAAAAATTGAGCATTTATTGATTTAAACTAAAAACACTTATTTCTTTACTGCAATTTATAATAAAAATAGCGGTATTAAATACTTACCTAAGGCTCTAACAAATCTAACTCGACTGGTGCTGCTAAAATAGCTATATGGTTGGTTAATATGTGTTGGAGAAGGTCTTGTCCATTTGTAACAAAGAACATAAACTGTGATAGAAGAAGTTACCATGATCACTTCTGGAGCGAGCAAACGAATGCCTGTGAATGGGCTAATAGAGTCCAATTTGAGCAGACCAATATGTCTTATTATGTAGTCCATTTTACAACCTGTAGTTTAGAGAAACACAAGTTAACAAGGATAAATTCAATCATTTCAACTTTGTTGACACTTTGTTTATTTATTCTTTTAAAAAAAAATTGAATATAACAATACCAGACTTCAGCTCAATGCCAGAGTGCTCAACCTTGACTCAAAAGGTCAAGAAGCAAATAGTTTGGTACCTGACCGATTAATGTAAAAGAAGTTTTCTTTTATTTATTCTACTGTCTCTACAGACAAATGCCGGTGCAATGCATCAAGACGAGGCTCACGATCTGTAATCTAACAACTTGTGAGCTGTATTTAGACAGTGAGTCCATAGGTGCTCACGAGCTGCTCTTGAGCTTTCCAGAACCTGCCCCACATTCAAATAGTATCAGAAACATCAAAAAGAATGCTAGCTTCCTGTTTGTCAAAGTTTTGGTTTGGAAGAATTAAGGGAATGGAATTTCTTTGAACAAAATAAGGTCTTTATTTATCAGTGTTTTAAAACTATTTTCTTAAATGCACTTTTCAGCAAACCAACAACAAGCTACCTGGTGGGCTGTTCTGGAAAAACTAACGAACTGCTCAATAGCATAGATTTTTTAGGCTATGGTTTTTAAGAACAGCATGTGAACTGTTTGTGAACACCCAATTTTGGTCTGGATACACCTTTAAATTACCTAAGTTATTGTTTGTGTTAAACTTTATAGTAAAAAATATTACTAGGCTTATAAGAATGTGATATTATATTATATTGTGCTCACTCTTCTTTGCACATGCGTTTTTCCTCTCCTTAGTAACACAATTAAGAATATAGGCCCTTAAATTTTTTAATATTATTTCACCACATGTTATAGCTATTAAGACTATCTGCATACATTAATCATTCTAATGTCATAGAGATGAGGAGGGTTGAATTTTAGAAGAGGAAATGTACCTGCATAGATACCAAACTCATGAGCTGTGTTAAGGCGCTGGGTCCAAAGGTGCATTTTTTTTATTGGGACAAAATTAAAAAACAATTTATTTTAAAATGTAAAAACTATCAAACTGATCCCAATTTTTCTGTTGTCAAGTGAGGAACACAGAAACATCTCAATATATTTTGTGGTGTATCTAATTTCCCAGTTAATTGGCAATGCAATGGGCTCTTAAAAATATATTTTATAATATGAAATATGTACAACAATAAAAAAATCAACTCACAGTTTGGCAAAAAATACCCATAAGGTTGATTGGAAATTAGCAGAATTTGGAATAGTATCTGGGCAGTAAATATAAGAATGCTGATGACCATAACAACTAGCAGATATGAGCCTGTTAGACCTAAAACATAAGAGCAATCATGTTATACATACATACATACATACATACATAGGTTTTCTGGTAGTTTTGCTATATTCAGGGTGACCTGATGGTCTAGGGGTAGGATGTCAGACTTCTGTGCTGGGGGTCAGGGGTTCAATCCTCGGTCCCAGCACAGATTTACCTGATTGCCAAACCCTTACTTCCCCTCTGACAAGACGTGTATTAATCACAACTTGTGAATGTGTGGAATGCCAGGCCTCCACCGTGGTTAGGATTCCACGTTAAAGTGTAGGTCCTCCATTTTATCTCACAATTACCCTACCATTACACATTAGCATAAGTGCATATAACCCGAACAGGTAGTAAGACGCGGTGCTAATAAATAATAATAATAATATTAATAATAATATATTCAGTTAAAAAGAGCATTATTTGACAACTTGAAAAGTTATTAGTTATACTTTCACATAGTGATACATCAGGTCATGTGATCTGTAGTTGTCACTTTTGAGAGATATAAGCAATACCTCTAAAACAATTCTACAGCTACAAAATACTAAAATGTTATAAATATTGGTCACAATTTTTTTTCTAAAAGGTTCTTCCTAACAAAATTGGACTGTACATTACAACTGGTCATACTTAGGCCTACAGTAAAAGTCTGATAATCCAGCTTGCTCAGACTTCGGCAATGTTGGATTATCAAATATGCCAGATTATCAGACTGTATATGTGTAATGTGGTAAAAACAAAAAAAAATTACTTTGAAAACTGTTATGGTTATTGGTTAGTATGGTAATGTGGTGTAGTTGTTAGTGTTACATGTTTCCGTAGCCATATAAAACCCTTTTACTAGGTTTAGAAAACGTTTTCAGGGACTAGACACACAATTACGAACAAGCTAAGTAATAAATAGAATGATGCACAATCTCACAAATGTAAACAAAGACTGGGTGGCAGACAAATGGCATTTATTCTGAGCCAAAAGATGAGTGGTGGGAGGAGGGCCATGCATGCCTTACTATGAGGTGTGCCGAACCATTGGTTGCTGGACTATCAGACTTTTACTGTACATGCAAAAAACAGGGGCTTATGCCTTTTGGTATAATAAACTAAACAATCACTTTTTTTTGACAAGTCTTTATTTATTCTTTCAAGAAAAAACCCTGCTTGAATGAGCTTCTATCTATTTAATGTTAAATAATTCAGTCAAAAATGTTGGCAGATTTGAGAAAAAAATATATTAACTCATTTAGTATATGTACCTAAATTAGGACAAGGTTACTTGTTGTGAACATTATGTAGTCTTACCGGACATGTTTTTTTCAGAGGGATTACCAACAAAAGGTGTGAAGAAAAGTAAAAGCAAATATATAAGAGAAAACATAGTTTGCCTTAGAAGAACGCCTGTAAAAAAAAGTCACAAATTTTATTATCAGCAAAAGTCTTAAAAAGTGTCCTCAAATTACATCACCGATATTAAATGTTAGTTTCTTATGATTAGGCTATATTTTATTTGCAACACCAAGGATTGATATAAATCTTGAGGAATTTATGATTATGTTCAGAATAGCCTATGCACAGCAATTTTAAATTAAGAACAAAAGTTAGCTTCAAACAGCACTTTAAATGTGAACTAATTTGAAGGAATGTATGCTTCATGTTCCCCTAATATGTTCTGTGCATAAATATTTAACCATCCAAATTAATGACAACGAAAAAGGATTTTTTTTATATAAATATTTTGTGCTAGGCCGTATACAGCAATCAACACTTACAAATACCAAGAGACAAAGGCAATAGAAGCCTCATTAATAAAAATGCTGACATTGTGCTATGAACAAATTGATAGGATTAGTTATTAATCACATGAAACATATAGAAGTGTGCTCAAAATATAGATAAATAGTTACTAAAAAGTTTGTTAGCTAAATATTTACTAATTTCAATAACACTTTAATGTCTATTTGAGTTTATTCATTCTTTCATTCATTCATTCTCCATTTCAAAATTCGAATCATGTTATCTTTACAAGAAAGCCAACATATCAACATGATTCGGTTATATACCAGCAAGGTAAAAAAAGTCCCAAAAAAGAATAGATAGAAATATTTAGTATTAAGTACTATATCTTCTTTTATTTTGTAATAAAAAATAATGGTATAGAGTCAAGCAGGATTGCTCAAGCTTTTCGTTCTCAAGCCTCACCTGCAAGCTAATTAGAGTAGTTGCTAGACTTCATTATTATAATTTAATTTTTTTTACATACACTTTTATGCTAAAATAATTGAATAATTAATGTTTACATTTTCTGGCATTAATTTTGAGAGAAGTTGGAGAATATTAAAAATAAAGAAAGTTTTACAGATACTCACGGAATATTAATTTTACTGTATCATGATTATACATTTGATGACATAAGAACTATTTACGAATAACATTAAACAGCATAGAATATTTAAAATAAACATCTATGATGTGAGCCCACAAGCAAGCTATACCGACCGATTGGCTTCCACCGTTAGCGATAATAATGCTAACATATTATGTGGATAGAGAGCGTCATGTGGTCAGCGTAACGAGCCCTCTGGCCGTTAATCTCGGTTTTCCAAACAGAAGTTTCTATTTCTTTGTTCAAGTAGCTCCTCACGATGCTGAGTTTGACTCCAAATGGGTCAGTGGGAAAAGATAATTTATCAAATAGATGGATTAGCCTATAATTTATTTTTGTAACACAAAATAACTTCATTTTCATCTCCCTGTCAATTTATGTTCTTTGTTTTGCTAAGACAATTGCCTAGTCTATACTTTATTTATGTCTATATTATTATGTTTATATGTGTGACCCAGGGGGTTCTTTTTGTAAACAGCCAATTAAAAAATCCTTTGCTGGGAGTCAATGAATTTAACTATCTATATTTTTATATATTACAGCTTAGACCGTTCAACCACTGAAGTTAGTGCCACAATATTATAATTGACCAGTTCCATACCTTTTGCCTTTTTTAGAATATTGGGGGAAAGAAATTTATTCTGCGATGGTGGCTACTCTGAATCAAAATAATAGAATGAAAAAATAAAATAAAAATACACCTATAGTAAAATGACAATAAGTGGCTGTAGTTTGGGTTATTTATAAAAAAAACACTTACATTTTAATATCATTAACAAATTTTAAAATGTTACAAAATTATGGACATATTGTCCAAACTTTACTCGGTACTCTTTTTACTTGGGGAATGACAGCTGCTGGTGCCAGTTTGGTTGTAATATTTAATGGTAAACAGGTAAAGAAATCTCACTTAATTTTTTTTTTGTTGAGTTTGTTGAATTAGTAACACTATCTTTAAATTAATTTTATTGCTAACAGATTACAATGATAACAATTTGCTTATAATAATGCTATAATTTAAATTATATAAACTCATAGAGTTATGTCTTGAATTGTCCAGTGTCATATCAGGTGTTTTTTGGGGACTAGTCTAAACCTAGGAAATCTACACTTTAGGCAATTTTTTTTAACCAGAAAATTACTAAATTTACACAAGCACTACAATCACACAAACAGACGAATTTCTTGAAAATGGTTAACTAATTATTTCTTATTTAATTTAAAATTCTCTTTTACATCCACTAACGATTTTACGTCCAACAAACTCGCACAGGCTACATAACAACTAATCTGAAAACTTAGTAGAGCGGAAACACCCACCTGAACTCTCAGTCGGAAGTATAATTTTAACATAACATACTGGTAACTTAATATATTATTAAGGCTCCTTTCCAATCTAGCTAACCTAACCTAACCTAACCTTGCTACCGTTACTTTAGCTGATAAATTAGAATTTCATTTAATATTCACAAATAAACTATTCTACTTTTGTAGCAAGTTATAAGATGACATATTGTAAGGGATCATGGATCACACAATGTGTTGCGCTAGGATGTATCTTAGGTAAAATACAATAGGACTACTATTACATGATAAGGTGCTTACACAGTATTCCCATTTTTTTATTTTGACTTATGAAAAAAATTGAACAAATTTCAAAATACTCTTGACATTAAATACATCTAAAACCTCAGGAATGATGCCTTAGAAGCACCTTATCATATAATACAAGCTGTATACTTAAGGTATCAAATCATTGAAGATTTAATCCTATAACTATACTCACAAGTAAGCAGTGAATAAAATGATACTATGATAATATTTAGTTGAAATTAATTAATTTTTACAAAATATAGACAACTCACTATTACAAGAAATTTGTCTGTTGAGAAAGAGAGTGAAGTGTGGTCTCTGCAGAAGATGACTGCTAATTAATCGGCTCAATAATAATATGCGTAAAGCTTCGGTCGTGCAATTTTATGGATTTTTCAACCATATTGGTTGTGTCACTTTGGTGAGTTTGCTTTTGAATTGTTGATCATAACAAAGTTTTTTTAATTATCTTTAATTTAGTGTCATTAGCTTCCTCTCATTTTTGTGAGTGAAGTGTGTGTTTAAATGTTATGATTTTCAGCTGTTTTTATTTATTTTTTAAAAATTGCTTAAAAAATGCTGTTCAAGAGGGTTCCTTCCCAAAATCTTTATTTTCGTGAAACATTTACTTTGCAAATTATCACTTGGCAAGATTGCTATTTCTTTCTTTACTTCTATGTTTATTTACTTGCACCAATGGATACGCAGACACAGACAGACTTAATTATGGTCTTGTGTGATTTATCATTGGTGGGGAGAATGGAGCTCAACTTTTGGCCGAATGTACAGTGTTGTTATTTCCCCTTATTGGTTTCCCACCCTGCCTTTCCACATATGACACAGAATACAGTTACTTATGTAAATATTTGCGGGCTATAAAGCTTCAGAGGGGACCTTGGGGGGTGCCGTTCAAGATAGCCTCCGGAAAATTACGGCCCCCAGTCATGATAACCACGCTATCTAAGAATGATGGAAGTACCACGACCAGCTGGGAGGAATCTGCGGTTCTCCTAATGGATACATTGTTGCCAGATGATGAGGTGACAGAAGATACTGAAGAGCCCCGAAGGTTGAGGGAGAGGATGGAAAATTATGAGTATGTAAACAAGGAAGAGGTGGAACCTGTTGGTCGGGAGGAGGTAATCAGGAACATTGCTCTGATGGGTAAGAAAAAGGCGCCTGGACCGGACGGGATAAAGGTCGAGATGCTGGAAAAGATGGCTGACCTTATTGCCCCTTTCCTTGCAGGGCTGCTAAACGAATGCCTCGCTCAAGGCAGAATCCCGAACATATGGAAGCAGAGCGAGCTAATCATGCTAAGCTAGGGGGAGGATAAAGACCCGCTGATTCTAAAGTCATACAGGCCCTTCTGTCTCTTGAACATAGCAGGGAAGTTGTAGGAGAAGATATTGTGTGAAAGATTACTGAGACACAGAACCATCATGGGCATGCATCAGCAGCAGCATGGCTTCCGAAGAGGCAGGTCGACGGAGGACGCAATCTGCAGAGCAATGGAACTGATTGACTCGGCAACCGGTAAATATGTCGTAGGAATATTCGTGGACATCTCAGGTGCTTTTGACAACCTCTGGTGGGCGGCGATGTTTGACAGATTAAGAGATATTTGATATCAGGGACAGCTGTATAGGAGTCTTAAGGACTACTGTCGTAACAGATATTACACCCTGAGATGTCCAGGAAATAGGGTTCAGAAGCTACTGACAAAGGGCTGTCCCCATGGATTGGTATATGGCCCGATCTTTTGGGATGTCAGCCTGGAACCAGTGTTGTACTTGTTGGAGGGGATGTCAGAGACGCAGGGTGTGGTCGCCTTCACAGACGACCTAATAGTAATAGAAGTGTACTCTAGAAGGAACTTAGAGGAAAAAAGTAACCAGGTGATTGAAGAACTTGACACCTGGTGTAAAAGTGTCAAGTTAAAAATGGCACCGGTGAAGACAACCTACATGTTATTTAAGGGTAGACTGGCTAGGGATCCGACCATAAAGTTAGGTAGGAAATCTATTAGAAGAAGCCATATGGTCAGATACCTGGGAGTTACCCTTGATGAGAACAGAAACTTCATGGCGCACATGGAGGAAGTGATGGGGAAAACTGTGTCATTGATGAATAAAATTATAAGCATGGGACAGAGGCGGTTTTATCTGCCTATGCGGATAATAAGGACATGCCATCAGACGATCCTTCTCTCTATTGTGAACTATGGGGCGTGCATCTGGGCTCACAGACTAACCAATGTCGGTCCGGTTAAGGTGATTCAAGGTCTACAGAGGAACATCTTACTGAAGCTGACGGGAGCCTACCGGACTATAGCAACGGATGCGCTGAGTGTGGCCCTAGGTGTGTGGCCGTTGGACCTCCTTGTAAGGAAGAAAGGTATGGTGTACTGAATAAAAAAAGAGAAACATGGAAAAGGTGAGACTCCTGGAGAGGCGAAAATAACCCTGTTGGAGGAGTGGCAGAGACGCTGGGAGAGAACTGGCACAGGTAGGAGGACTTATCAATTGTTCCCTAATGTGGTTGAGAGAATAGAGAATAAACACCTACTAGCCTTCTCGGTGTCTTGTCCACTTCATCACGGGGAAGGGACCGTACCCGGCATCTCTAAGGAAGCTGGGACTAGTAGAGTCGGGGAATTGTGAATGTGGTGAGGAGGGAACCCCTGAACATGTAGTGCTCGAGTGTGTCCTTACACTAGAAGCAAGAAGGAACTACCAGAGAGAGATCCAAGGAAGATTAGTTGGCGAAGTACTGAGGGACCCAATCTATTGGAAATTCTTAGACCAGATTGCACTGGAAGTGTCAGATAGAGCAAAGACTGCCTACGTAAATAGACTCAAAAAGGCACAAGGACGTTGACAATGACAATGACGAAGAACATGACAGCAAAACGAAGGGCGGAACTGACACGGACACTAGTGCGGTCTCAGCAAGGAGTGAGTAGAGAAAAAAGGATTGTTAAAGGGGGGATAAGCTATAACAATCCTTGCCGGGATAAAAAAAAAAGTAGGTGCCAGGAGGAGCAAGCACAAGCCCTGGGAACTGAATTCCAGTGCGACTGAGTGTCTGGAGGAACACAGGGGAGGCCCTGGTGATCCTAAGGACAGTTTTCCAGTTGTATAAGCAAAAGTTAGTGGAGTAAATATGAACTCTGAGTGGTTCCCTGCACCGTATGACCCACAACCTTGGAAACAAGAGAGGTGGATTGTGGTTGATGGGCCCTCAGAGTCAAGATGGAGAAAGCCTCTGGTACCATCGGGACGATGGAGTTCCCCGGCAGAAATGGGAATAGAATAGTTGAGTTAGTTTAGTTTAGCTTAGTTTAGTAGTTAAAATAGCTAAATTAGGGACGAGGGACCTAGGTAGGGGGTAGATTAGGAAATTCAACTACCAAGGGTGGAAGGAAGGGTGAAAACGGAAGTGTGGTGGCTAGAAAGTAAGGCGGGGCACCAACTCCGATAGGGCGCCTCCCAAATGGTGGATATGGGGATGCCCACCTCTGCTGGGCACTTGGCGGACTCGGGAGTGAAATCCTGGGCACTGTGGAGGGCCCAGCAGGGGAGGGTACTGGGGGCGTAATATACCCGGGGCGGACCAAATGGAACCAGGGGTAGTTGAATTTCAATTAAATTAAGAGCCAAAATCTGCATTGTAATGTTAAAAGGGAAATTCATATTGTAATTGTAAAAGTAAAGTCAAAGTTATGTGGAAAAACGGCCCGGATTTAAAGTTTATAAGATACCAGGCCTGTAAACACTGAATTTAAAAAAATTATTGCGGGCTGCCATTTCCAATTGTATAATTGTAACACTTGTGTATGTTTTTTACTTTCTAATTATGTTTATAACCCAAACGGGTAAGTTAGTAAGACGTGGTTACAAAAATATAATAAATTTTCCTCAAATATCAAAAATATGACTGTGCTGTACGGTACTTAGTAATTAGGCCCACTCAGCAAACATTTATTACCTATGTTTGTACTTAAATTTTTAATATTAATTAAGGTATTCTTGATACAACTAATTGCAAAATTAGTTATCTTTGTTAGGGTTGCTATTGCACACACAAAAAGTAATCCTTACTTAGAATATTCTGATCTTAGTCCTTCTTATTTCAGATAGGGTCTAATGCTTAATTTTTTCTCACGAATTTTATTTTTCCTAACTAACATTATTTTAGTTGGCCTGTCTAGGCCCGAATGTAATATTATTTCTTAGTAAAGAGACCAGAAAACATGTTGTTTATTCACCACAAACACCACTAGACCTACAAAGATAAAACATATTACACACATTTTCACAAAAATATGCCTTTAGTTTTAACTTAGTTTCCACTTTGGTTTTACTTTTCAGCAAAAACTTTTAGATGCTAGCCTCGGTTTTGCTGCGGGGGTGATGATAGCGGCATCATATTGGTCTCTACTTGATCCTGCGATTGAAATGGCAGAGCAGTCTAAACTCTATGGAGAAAATGGAGAGTATTCTTTTGTTCCTGTTTCGTTAGGATTTTTAGCGGGAGCCGTTTTTGTCTGCGGGACAGACATTTTTATTTCATCAATAGGTGTTGGTTCATCTAACATAGTTTTAGGTAAGTTATTTGGTGATAATCAAAATCTCTGACCATTTTGAGCATTTCAAAAACATAATTTATTACAAAATATCATATTTATAAGTTAAAATAAACTAATTAGACACCCTATGTTATGTTTCAGCTCTCACTTCCTATAGGACGACTGAAAAGAAGAAGTTAAAAAGCGATGAGTTTATTGATGGACTGTCAAGTGATACATTTAGAGACGACTCAACCACTATTGAAGGTGAGAATACATATCCGAGAATTCAATTCCAAGAAAAATCAGGTTTTAAGCCCATTCCTAGGAGTTGGTAAAACTTTTAATAGCGTACAATAAGGGTGTGCAAAGCTTAGAAACTCCAACTTGGGTTCGAAACAAATTCTGGCTTTGAAGCTTCGTCAATAAAACTATTGACAACTAAAATACTCATTTTATGTTCATTTATTGCGATCCTGAGCTGTTTTGTATATTACAAATTGATATTTATGTGGAAAAAATCTGAAATAGCCTAATTTAATTGCATGTTGTGATAATAACTGGATTTGGCAGAGTAGCACGAAATAATACAAACAATTATGCAGTAAAACATTTTTCAAGTATGGTAATTTTAGTGCATAGAGTAATTTAAATAAACACAATATAATATTTTTTCAAACATCAAACAACTAAAAGAAAATATTCAAACTTTGATTCGGCTTCGAGAATATTTCATTTATTCGATTCAAGTTCACTTTGTATTGAAAAAGTGGACTTTGCACACCCCTAGCGTACAGTAAACTTTATGTAAATAACAATGACAATGTATTGTATACTGTAACCACAGAAGAAAGGTAGACCTGCAACATTTTAAAGAGGTTTGTTTGCTCTAAATACTGACAAAATGTGTGGACTGACAATATTAGTTGTATTGTTTTATCAGCAGTGAAAGCTCCAAAATATATTATTTGACAGGAAATTAGATTAAATTACTATTGTAACTTACAAATACATACCTAACTTCCTGCTGTGATACCACTCTTTCCATAGAATTGTTTATGAACAACAGTTCTTAGTGTGGTATTAGCTAACATTGCTCGCGAACAAATTCAAACAATCAATGTTTGTATCATAGTGGACCTGGCATTATAAATTTTAAAAAAAACCTTTCTTC
>CABFWB010000312.1:307574-325274 GCA_902151455.1 Timema bartmani
TTCTTCCCCCCCCCCCCATAAAGTTTGCAGCATTGTCACTAGTTTATTTCTCTATTCCTACCTACAAGTATTGGGTTATTTGAGACAATATGAGAACATAGCCTAGCCAAAAAGGTCAAGAAAATACTGTCATAGTTATTGAAATATCAAAAAAATAAATATATTTTTTACCATAAACCTAATGTATGAACATTTTTTCGAAAACCTGAGAAATGGAGGCAACCTTTTTTTAAAAAAAATTAGACTATTCTTTCATTTGTTAAGTAATTAGAATATTCACAAAACAAAACGATTGTCATGTAAAGACACTCTTTAATCAAACAGTAGGCCTAAATTTTTATTTTTATAGTACTCAAGTATGTTGCTCATAAATTTGACTACATCATTAGACATTGTATCGATACCTATTTAAGCCCCAGCTGTAGTCGATTGGGCTGTGTAGGAACTGCTGAAGTAGAAAAATGGTAGTAAGAACAATATATTATGACAATTTAAAAAGTTAAGATCCTTTCTCATGTCAGATTTACCTGTAAGTTAGATATTTACATGACTACTCTAAAACCAGAAATTGCACAAAACTGCAGTTTTATGTATTTTTTCCTTGACAACAGCATGATTATGATCAGTTTAATAGGTTTTTTTTCATTTTAAAATAATTATGTTTCAATTTTGATATATTATTTAAAATATGGTTAAACAATTTCACGGGTCACCGCACTTCGGTTTTACGTTTGTTTTGAACCGTCTAGGTTTTATCTATGGTGTGAGATGGGCTCTTAACTATAAAAATGCTATAACTATTTTCATTGTATTCATGTAAGTTTAAGTGCAGCTGTCACTTTTGATAAATATTACATTTCAACTCTTATATAATAATATGACTAATAATGGTAAAATATAATCAATGTTGACTACAAAAATAGAGTTATTTTTTATCTGTATTCTTACTGTATCTTAAAATGATATTAATTCATTTCAATCATGGATGCTCATTTGATGGGGGTAACCACAGGCAGGGGGTGTAAACATTGTAAACGTACCTATATTATTATTATATTATTATATGTCTTATAGGTATTTATGTTATCAACCAGAAATGACAGCTGCAGATCACATGACCAGATATATGACAAGAATACTTTTATTAACTTTTGTAGCTATCCTCCTCCTATAAGAATCTTACTATAATTGCTTTGTTATAGTATTCTTTCAAACTGTACTAATAAATACAATTGAATAAAAATAACCAAATTGATAAGATTAGGGAAAATAATCCGTATATAAATAAATTCTTACAGGGTTTTCATTTAATAATGCTAACGCCAACCCATCGTCAAGAAGAAGGGCAGGCCATATTGGTAAATCAGTCACCAACGGTGGGTTTTACCCAAGCAAACAGATTGGGGACATAAGCGGGTCAGATGGTGTCACAGAATTGAAACAAAATCAGTGGAAGAGGATGTTACTTCTTATTGTGGCAATCACTGTACACAATATACCAGGTAAGCCACTTCATAAAACTACCAACTATTAGGGTGAACACAAACCAATCTAGTCTCCATGTCAATACATTTAAAATATTTTAGTTTTGTCAGTTTTACACCCTGCAGACCCAAGGATAGTGGGAGGAAGCATAACAAATGGGGCTGAAGATAGTAGTGAATAAATAGGAGAATGATCAGCAGCAAATTTATTTTATATCACCTATTCTGAAAATATCAGCGTGAAGTAAATTATATTCAACTTTGGCTCTTTCCATTTATCTATGTTATGTGTTTACTTTATTTTACTGCCAACACTGTTAACTCTCAAATATACAAAGGAGTTATAAACATTACAAAGAAATAATATAATTCATTCAAGTACAAGTCACAAATTAATTCCTCACTTTGTGGCAAATGTCTGGCGGCGAATTTCACTTCTGGAGATAAACACATCGGCTATTTCCTCTAGATCTAAAGTTAGAGCTTCTTCCCTGTAAGAATGAACGATAGAGACATCATTCAATCGCTCTTGGCCCATAGTAAACCTAGTGTAGGATTTTGGTCTACAATGACAAGAGAACGAACACTCAGCTTTACAGGTGGACATTGGTATTGTAAGAATTATTTTAACAAGCTCTGGTAGCATGTTATGAAGAAATTCTTCTTTTCTTAGGAGATCAAAAACACTCTGAAAATCTATTGTGAGATGCATTTTTGATCTTTGTGACAAAAGCCTTTCCTTGTCTAAGTCATGGCCATAGAATAACATAATCTCTTCAAGTTTCCTATCACCTTTATGCAAACAGCCAATTAGAAGTCTTTAATTTTTTCAAGATGATCTGCCGCAACCGTAGCAGTGTGATTATGTAGGCAAAAAATGTTGATACAAATCTTCAGGAGATGAGTGGACATGGGGAATAGATTCAGAATCCAAACGTTGAGGTGGAAGTCGGCTGCGTGGGAGTTCTGGTTCAGATAATGCTAATTTTGCTGATTTTTGTGTTGCTTCACTCCAGAACTGAGAAAAACCTTCACCTTCACGCAAAAAAAAACTGGAGTGTGGAGCTCAATAACTCCAGAATACACACATCTTTCTTGAAAGACAATGTTTTTTTCTGCAGTGCAGTATTGGCTGCATCAACATGGCTGAAAATTTTCCCAAGTAAGCTTATGTGGTAACAAAAATAATTGAATGATTGCAACTGCAATAAAAATCCGATCGCTTTTACACCAACATTTGACTTTTCAGTTTATGATGTTGAAGCCATGAATGTAATAAATTCATGACAATTCCTAAGTACAGAATTCAGTGAAAGGAATTGTACTGTCCATCTTGTTGGACAGAATGGTCAGAGATTTGTGGACTCTTTTTATTTGCAACTGGCTGAAAAAGTTTTACAAAGTTAATAAGTTCTCGTGTAGTGTTAAGAGTATTTCTACATCCAGTGTGCAAACAAACACTTTCTTGAATCACTAGATTCAAAGAGTGCGCCAGACAGTGAACATAAATTGCCCTTGGTTCCTGATGCTGGACCTGGGATTGTAAACCATTGATTGCACCACTCATGCTAGCAGCTCCATTGAAACATTGTCCCCGACACTCTTTGATTGAGAAATTTAATCTCTGAAATACATCTATTAAAATGTTAAAAAGACTGCTAGCCCTTAAGCTGTCAGTTTGAAAAAAAACAAAGAATAATTCATTTACACTCATATCTTTCGATACAAATTGAAAACAAATTGACACTTGCTCTTGAACAGCGATATCGGTCATTTCATCCATAAAACTGCATAATATTGTGATTCTAAAATACGAGTCACAAAAGACCTGAGTAATTTATGAGTAGAGACATACAAAAGGTGAGGTTATTTTAAGGGGAAAAGTGGTGTTATTTTTCTCAAAAATATTATATAATATTATAAGCTGAAAGCGATGTTGTTATTTAAGTAAATACGAGTCGAATTAGTATTTGTTAAAAAAAAACTAGGATAAAACTGTCTACATTTTTCATTCATATTGTGTATTTAACTAATTATTAACATATTCAGAGAAAAATCAAATATAAATATGCACAAAACATCTCACGCTTAGTAATATCAAACTTTTATTATTATTATTATTATTATTATTATTATTATTATTATTATTATTATTATTATTATTATTATTATTATGATAATTAATTACATGATCCAAAGAGCTAGAATTCACTTAAAGGACTATGGATTTAAAATAATTTAAATTTTACATGAATTTAAATTTTAAAAGATTTAAAAGACATTATGAATATTTTATCATGAAATAAACAATTTTTTTTAAAATAGCAAAATACACAAAACATAATATATAGCAGTACCATTACAATGTTACAGATAAGATAATTTTGAAATACGTGTGATAATATTGATGAATACGTTTTATCAATAAACATTAGAAAAATAAATTAAAAATAAGTAAAATAAATAACACATAAATAATGAGAAAGTTCCTTTGAAATAAAGATGAAAATTGAGGAAAATTAATTAGTATTATAATAATAAACAAGACATGTGGGTATGTTCAGGGAAATAATAATAACTATTCTAAAATGTTTACTCTGAAAACATAAGTTATATTTATAATTGAAATATGTGTGTGATAATATTGATGAATACATTTTATCAATAAAAGTGAGATATAATATAAAAAAAAAGTAAAAAAATTATAACAATAGCAAATAAATAATGAGAAAGTACTTTGAGATAAAAATGAAAATTTCAGAAAATTAATAAGTACTACAATAATAAACAATACATGTAGAGGTACTTGATAACTCAATATCATTACCTTCGAGTTTTACAAATAGCAATATCGAAATAATTGATTATCAACTTAGGTTTAGACCAAACCATAATAACACCAAAACATGTCGTCATAGAAGACTAAACTACTATCAAATAAGGAGAAGGAAATAAAAATTAAGACAATATAATTTTGCCAAACATGACGACCTGTAGCAAGATCCATATATATTAATGTCCTTGCTTGGACCGAGCATGAAATCTTTTAAAGGCTGAAAACAAAGATTTGATCTAACGAAGTTTAGGTATCATAATGTGTAAAAGTAGAAATTGGGATTTTTAATGCTAACCTCAGATAAAAAAAAAGCTTAAATATCCTGAAAACACTCGTTTTTCCTGTGATTCATTTGATACCTATAAAATAAGTAAAAACTAATACTATTTGTATAAACAGCAGCTCTGGTATAATGCTATCACCAGTGTTACCACATTAAAATTTTATTTTGTTGTGATATTTGACTAATTACAAAGAAATTGTGTGTATTTAGAAAATAAAAAGCTTAAATTTGTGTTATTTGCATGAAAACAGTAGAATTCATTTAAAAATTAGTTTTATCGCAAATGCAAATTTTGCACGTCCCTATATATGAGCCATTCATTTCAAGATTTTGTTACTTATATCATGGGATACCCATTTATATGAATCTCTTGCAAACCACTGATTCACTACTGGTCAATCTTCACACATAAGCTGTAGTAAATTAATAAAGTTGCTCATTTTGTCATTATGACTTCAAATTGCTAACACTTAAGTAACCAAATATCTCAAAGTTGATATTATCTTAATTATAGCTGTCCTGGATTCCTTCATTTGTTGTTTCTTTGCAGTCACTAGCTGAGAATTGACATTGCATTATTTATCTGCAGATGGAATTTCGTAACTGACTCGTGGTAACAACACAATTTTTCATGCCTAGCAAATTTTTCTAAAGCTTTGTGCCAGTTCTGAAACCCTTCATTGATAAATGTAATCTATAATTTTGTAGAAAATGTTAACAACTCATTTTCGTATGCATCCTGACAAACTTTACACAACAGTGTATTTTTTCTCTTCATATGTAATCCATGAATAGGTAGACCCTAGTCATTAATTTTTTTTTAATATCTTTTACCTTTAGTATTTTCATTTTTTTACCTGTGTTGGCGGAGGTGGTTCAATAACATCCTCTTGTTCTCGGTATTCTTTATTTTCACCTAAATTTGAAGTGCTTGCAATTGCGATGCCACTTGTATTATTTGTGCTCCGTACCACAAACTTATCCATAGTCCCGAATTGTACTACTGTGGGAACCAGGCCTGGGCAAGTATTTTGGCTGAAGGGCCACATTGAGAATTTAAATATAACGGGCCGCCAAATAAAATATTATTTTTTGGTACATGCAATTTATTATATAAAAATAGATAATTATATAGACAAGATAAACAAGTTAAAAAATAAGTAATAATTCTCCAATAAAATGTGACTTAATGAGATTAATGCAGATTTGTCATATATTTAATCATTTCTTTGATGTTAGGTGTAAATTTAATCGTCGAAATTCTTAAAACTGCTTGTAAATGTTCATCAGAAATGCTTGGTCGTAAGGAGTTTTTATTGAGATTCACCATAGAAAATGTTTGTTCACATATAAAGGTCGATCCTAAAATGACCAACATTTTTCGAGCAAAATGTTGAATGTTTGTGAATTTATCAGAATTAAGAGAATTGTAAAATTTACAAATTTCTTCATGACCGTGTAATTTCGTTAAACCAGGATTACATTGCAGGCTTATCATCTCAAGTTGAAGTTTACTCAGTGCACTATCAATGTCAACTGAAAATGGATCGCGCACTATCGATAAACCTTTTTCAATTTTGCAAAAGACGGCAAACCTGCGAGAAAACTCATTGCTCAAAGTGTTGATCATTTTGGCATATTCTTCAAATTTATTTTCTGGTATCGTTATTATTTGCAACATAGTTTTAATTAGAATGCATTCAAGCTTATCACCATGTTATGGGCATACACATTTTTTCCTTGGAATGATCAGGGTTGCCTAACGCTTTAGTCTCAAGCAATAGAATACGAACTTGAAATAGATATTTTGTCTGCTGGCAGGATAATTATGTTTCTAGGATTATGTTTAAAATTTAACTTTTGTTTCCAGAATTATATATATATATATATATATATATATATTCACAGATAGATAGCTTGGCGACCCCATTAAAAAATATGTGGTGGCCATAGTTTTACCAGGGCTGGTGTAAATTATTCAACGTAGAAAACAAACATGCACACGTCACAATACAAAATAATATGTAGAATACGAGTACTGCCACTAACCAAACTGTAATAGAAACAGGTTGACAAATGCCAGGCTGTCGATTCACAAGTGGCCAGTGATACTAAATTAATCACGCTTGCTTTATGCTTACATATCAGATGGCAGCACCTGCTAGCTGCGACACTAGAAAACACTGTTCACAGCGCAACCCTATATCCAAGATAGAACTAGCGCAGTAATATTAAGGTTTTAAAAAGGCTGAAATATTGGGGGTGCTTAGTATGCAAAGCACCTCCACAGTATGTATAAGGTATTGTAACGAGATTAGTGTTTAACAGCAGGGCCGGCGCGGTCTCATTGTTTACTTTGGCTGCGCTCCTTGTTCTCTCTGTCTCCCTCCTTGTCTAGCAGATAGGCAGCGGCCTTCTCACTTGACTGGGTGATTAGAGGGGGTGGGTGGGAGGATAGAGCACACGTCTAGAAGGGTCTAGGTCCTTTTAATTCTGGCCTAGTATTCTAGAAGTAGAGGATTCGAGACCCTTAGTTGGGACCACCCCTATATATACACGGTCATCGATAATCAGTGTGCTCAGTTCTTGGTTCTCAACCAGTGAGTCCGGGAATCTCCAATCCGAGGTGTGAAGTGTGCGGACCGCCGTGTTCATTGTGCGGACCTGCGTATACATTGAGCGGACCGGCGTGTCCATTGAGCGGACCGGCGTGTCCATTGAGCGGACCGGCGTGTCCAGTGAGCGGACCGGCGTGTCCAGTGTGCGGACCGGCGTTTGTGTATTGCGGGTCATCGCAGTATATCGTGTGTGGGACAAGTGCTGGCCTAAGTACACGGGTGATGTAGACTCTTATTGTTACTGTGGACTACTATTTTAATGAACATTTTTGTGACTGTTTTTAGATATTTGAATAGTTATTGGGTGTTTTATAGATGTTAATTTGTTTATTTAATTTACTTATATTTTTATTTGTTCTATTAGTTTATTAATCTACAGACTTGATTTAGACTCTTTTTATTTTATTTAATGATTTGTTTAGTTGTAATTAATTTAGATGTATAGTTAATCAGTATGTATATGTATGTTTTAATTTTAATAGTCAAAACCTTGAATATTTCGTGGGCATTTTCATTCATGTTTAATCAGCAACCCACTCCATTATCCTTAAAAGAACTCGTGATCCACACGATAACGTGTGACCAGCCCCCTTGACCCTCCCAGGTCACACGCGCCCTACGTTACAGTATGTATAAGGTAAATATTTGCTTTGGCAAAACCTCAATATATTATATTGACTACTTTCACCGTTGTATTTGACAGTATCTTACTCATTGTATTTGACAATATCTTACTTTATTAGCCATTTTGTTGGTTTCATGTATAATACATACTATGTAAAAAAAAATTTTAATTCAAACTAGTTCTCATTTATTGCTTTAAACCTAATTTCTTATTTCTTCCCAATTTATCATCATCTTCATCAACTGTTTCCAACCTGTGGCCGGGTCAGTTTAGCAAGATCTCTCTATCTTCCTCTATCATTCCACTATTCTTCCTCCTTTATTTGCTTCCATTCTTCTCTTCTCACTCCCACACTGGCTATTATCTACTCCTCCCCTCTCTTTTCTTGGTCTCCCTTCTCCCTCCAACTTCATATATATCAGCCTCCTGGAGATTATTTCCTTTTCAATCCTCATTGTATGACCAGACCAGCTCACTCTTGCTTCTTCTCTTATCTCATATACTCCCTGTACCCCAAATCTTGCCCGGACAAACTTCATTTCCAATCCTGTTTATCCTTATGATATTATGGTTCTCAAAATATTCATTCCCAATCCAATTTTTACATGTACATAACCTCTTTCCTTTTTAATGTATGAGGTTTTTAAGCATAGCCATAGTTTTGTAAATAGACCCACTTACCCTCGCTAAACCCCTCACTCCCCTCAAAATTGTTTTAAAATTCAATCAGTAATAGCCCTCTTCATAGAGCCTAAATATTTTATGGCAGCAGCAAATTATTCCGTAGTTCAAGGCGAACTTACATTCCTATTTTATTTTATCATAACATATATAGTAATTAATAGTTGGCTCGCTCAAGGCAAAATCTCGAACATCTGGAAGCAGAGCGAGGTGATTGTACTTAGCAAAGGTGGGGACCAAGACCCGCAACTTCCGAAGTCTTACAGACCAATCTGCCTGCTAAATACACTGGGGAAGGTTCAAGAAAAAGTCCTTTGTGAACGCCTGCTCAGGCATAGGAAGATTTTAGGTATGCACCGGCAGCAGTATGGTTTCAGAAGGGGCAAGTCTACAGAGGATGCTATTTGTAGGGCAATGGGGCTGATTGACTCCTCCACGGAGAAGTATGTGGTAGGTATCTTGTGGACATCTCAGGAACCTTTGATGACCTGTGGTGCCGGCATTGTTTAAAAGTCTGAGGGGTTTGCAGTGTCCAATAAGATCTTCAAGGATTACTGTAGGAACAGATATGCTACCCTGAGATGCCCAAGAGCAAAGGTTCAGAAGGTACAAACTAAAGGCTGTGCTCAGGGAATCATGATCAACTTAATGTTTACATGAAACATAAAGAAACATAATGCGGGATCAGGATTCACATAATTTAACAATTCAATAAAAAAAACTCATTATAATTCAACTCAAACAGTTAAGTGTTAATTGGGCGACAAGTACTTAAGTATTGGCAAACAAAGCTTACTACAGATACAAAATAAAGTATACGAAGAGGCGTTTTACTGTTCATAAAATATGGACATAAGAATTATACTGAAGAGATCATCTGCACACCTAAAATCTGCAAACAAATGAAGTACTAAATAGCCCTGTTGGCATGGCTCGCAACATCATTGGCTAGCTATAACATGTGGTCCTATCACTTAACTTTAAAAGTAACATGAAATTTCCCCCCACGACAACTCTTACATTAAGTGAATGTCAAGTTAACATTACATTACTTGGAACATTATGTGGCCATTAAATTTATTATAATCACACCATTATGCTAGAATGTACAATGAAGCTTAACATTCACATTATATAATTTGATTTCTTATAATTACAGTAATTGTTACACACTTCATAAATAAATGTCAGAAAGATTATTTATGTAACTGGTAAGATCAGGTAATGTATTAATATATGTAAGGATAAGGAATGGCAACTATTATTTTAGATTTGGTATTAAATTTTACATATTATGTTAATAATGTGCTTATACAAAAATGATGCATAACTATTTAAAAGAACAAGATTCTTTCACATATTTGCTAAAAATAAATTTAATTCTCTTACAGCTGCATATGCATTAATACAATAAATAAAGACTTGCCCATTTGACAGATATGTCTCTTATTTTCTTAAAAAAAAAAGAAGGCATTTTGTGTCCTGCTACCCATCTTTGGAAGTAATAACGCACCATGTGACAGAGGAATTTTGAGAGAATTCGTCAACATTCGCCTATATAATGGATGAAAAATAACATCCTTTGGTCAGGGTTGAACTACAGTCTCACAAGTCAGTTAGGAGTGCAAACCACTTCGGAAACCCTGCCGTCTGGTCCTAATCCCTAAATAAGTGAATATTGGGTGTGTTTTACTCACTTAGGATAGTTTCTCAGTCCACCATTTACCTTATTGAAACACAATCTCTATGTATTGCTCTGTCCAGAGGGCCTTGCTGTTGGTGTTGGGTTTGGTGCGATTGGTAGCTCAGCGAGTGCAACATTTGAAAATGCAAGGTAAGTCAAACCTATGAAAATGTGTATTAAGAGCACATCTCAGCTCATGGATAGCACCCAACTGTTAATATATCTTGAACTAGGTATTAAATGGCAGTACAGTTATATGTCTTCTACCTTAGAAAATGATGGAATTGAGACCAGTGAATCACTATACCATATTATAAAAGATACAACAAAATTGAAAAGTATTATTTTAAAATTACTGAACTGATCCCAATCTCACTTTTGTCAAATATAGAATCCATAAAACAACAATTTAACACAATTTCTGGTTCAAATGTTAACTTGGTAGAATACATAGAGTCTGTTCAGCGTATGAATTGTTTTCTGAAAGGCCTTTTTCCCTACCAGAAAGCTATTATATAGTAGGATTTTGGTAGGAATAGAGACATTTCAGAGAGTAATTCCTACCGTGAATGGAGTATATTTTCACTTTCTCTCGACCCTTCGGATATCATAAGAAAGTCTAACTTGAGATTTTGAAAAATGTCAACATTTCATGACCCCCTGAAACCGAAAAAGTTGTTTTCACAATGCCTTATGTATGTCTGTTTGTATCTCGGCATAGAGCCAAAATCATTTTACTGATCAGGCTAAAACTTTGCATTTAGGATTTTTATAAGGTTCCCTGGGGAATTTCTCAAAAATTAAATATCCAACCATAAAATTAAGGGTAATTTACCGGAGGGTAATCAAGAGAAAAAATAGATTTTCTCTAAATCTGCTCAAGCGATTTTGAGATAATTTTTTTTATTTAGGCCCTGTTTAATCTTACCAAAAAAAAAATGGCAACTGTCATTTTCCCATGAAAATGACTTTGAGGATACTTTACATAAGCGAAAATTTCCAACTTTGATTATACCTTTGTAACTATTTGAAATACAAAATAACCTATTATTGTAAAGAAGATGTACAAGTATAACATATAAAACTCTTTCATTTAAAATATATTTTTTATAAAACCAATCGTTTCTGAGCTATAGTCATATATATATGTGTGTGTGTGTGTGTTTGTGTGTATTTGTATACTATATATAGTATATTTGTGTTCAGGTCTTTGAAAATTAAATTGATTGTTGATTGTTATGTTCTTTGATGGACAGAGATGTTCCTATTTTCTCAATGTTTCTGTAACATTGTGTATTATTTCATCTATGCTCTTGGGTGGAGTGATTATGCAACACTGTATGTTGTTTCATTTCACAAATCTCATGAGTTTTTAGTAAATATCTCTATTTTAAGAAAAAAGCGATAGAAAGGCTATGTGGTGCACCGTACAATTTATTATATAGAATTTGCATACACAGCTAAATAGTTGTATTAAAATAACAATTTCACCACACAGTTTGTATTTGTTTACTGTCTGTATTATAATTAAAATGTAATGTTAAACCCTGACAAAATGGTTTATTTTATTTTTTTACATTTTACACATGAAATATCAAAAACTAAAAATTCTTAGATAACAACTGTGAAATATACTAGCTAAAATTATATTTGATATGCTAAAAATTTAGTGAATCAACTATTTTAACCAATTTTGAGAAAACTTGTTCACAACCTTAGTACATTATTGCTATGTCGGTTATGTAATTATAAAAATAATTAAAATCTATTCAATTTAGATTTTCTTAAAACCATTATAACTCAACAAGAAATGATTGTATATTTGTGTTCTTAAACATCAGTGTGATGAATATTAGCAACATTTCTAATTTAACTTGACACCTAGAAGCAGGGCCGTATTCAGGGGAGGGGGAGGGGCTAAGGGGACTGCAGCTCCTCCCCCTCCCTCCCCCGAAGTGACTATCTTACAAAAAAAATATTAGTTACATAGCAGCTAGAAAATAAATATTTTTTCCCCAAAACATATTGTCACCTCTGTATGGCTATACCCACTATGTATATTGTGCCATCCTACTATTGTCGCTTGACCTCTTCATGTCGCCATCCCACTTTGTGTGCATGCGCATGTCAACAGAAACACCCCTTTCCCCTAACTTAACACTTTTATGTTGTAAACAAACTTGCATCAGTTTTTTGTTGAGTGATGGTTGAGTGTGCTCTGTTCTGTTTACAAGTATGTGCCGGTAGTTCAAGACTTTGTGGTGAAACAGTAACGTGTGTATTAAGTTAAAATAATGAATAGAGGCGGACAACAAACATTTCTTCACTTCTACAAGAAATCTAAAACTTGTAATGGCGAAACTTAATCCCAATGCGATTTGGAATCAAAAAATTCAAGAATGTGGTTTGTCACAGACACAACAAACAAGAACATGCTCAACTTTAACAATGCCAGTGCCACGAGATGAAACAAGAATCCTGGAAGCTCAGGTACAGTCTCTTCCTTCTTCTCATGGTAATAATGACATAGGATCGTATATTTGTGTAACACCATTGTAACAATGGAAGGCAAGGCTAATGTTCTGCGAAATATGTGGAAACCTGATTCCAAATAAAATTTTCCTCCAGAAGACTGTGGCCATTTCAAACGCAGATTTCAATTGATATGTTTAATAGGCTTTCTTACTCGGAAATTAAAGAGTGTGGCTTGTGCAATTACTATGTACTATTTTTAGATTCAGAATGTGTAGGAAAAGGTTCCCATGAAGCATTGAGGCCTTGTAAGAAATTGAAGAATGCTTTAAAAATCTTTCGAAATCATGAAAAGAGTAGTTACCATAAAAAGTGCATCCTTAATGCTGAAAATATGCACGCCATTGTTGAGAAGAAACAGGACAGTGTTATTTTCCAAGTAAATGGCCAACGAAAAAAGGATGCATCAAAAAACCGGGACAAACTAATCCCTATTATCCAAACAATACGCCTGTGAGGTAGGCGGGAACTTCCATTAAGGGGGCATAATGATTCGAGTCGGATTATGTTGAAGAACCCGAACAAACCGATGGAAATTTTCGCACCCTTTTGTGATACAGTGCAAACAATGGCGACAACCAGTTAAAAGAACATATATTTACAAGTGGTGGCAATGCGATGTATACTAGTTCTGTCATTCAAAATGAAATAATACAAATATTCGGAGGTCTAATCCAAGAACACATCAGCCAAAATGTTTCCAAATCCGGATTTTTTTTCTATACTTGCAGATGAAACTACAGACATTGCTCACACTGAGCCGTTTTCATTGTGTGTGTGATATCTGGATGAAGATATTATGAAGTTAAGAGATAATTTCCTCGCATGTATGACGTCACTGGCTCAGGTCTAGCTAGCGCCATACAAGTAACCTTAAATACTCTTGGTTTTGACTTGAGCAAAATGTGTGGACAGGGTTACGACAGCGCTGCTGCTATGCGAAGTCAGTTTCAAGAGGTTCAAGCCGTGATAATAGAGGCATATCCTAAGCAATTTATACACACTGTGTCGCTCATTCATTAAATCTTTGTTGTCAGATAGTTCAAAGATTCAACAGAAATGCTTTTGGAACATTGTCTGAGATTTGCACTTTTTTCCACTTGTCTGCGAAACGAACTAAAATTCTTAAAAAGAAAATTAACGAAATTAAACCTGATACTCGCGGGTCCAAATTGAAAACATTTTGTTAAACTCGCTTGGTTTTGCGCCATGAAACTGTTTTCGTTTTCAAAGAAATACTAGAACCGGCAGTAGCTTCACTTGAAGACATACAAACTGAGATGAAAGGAAATGATTCTTCAAGGAAAGTTAATAGTTTCCTATATTCTATTTGTAATCTCAATTTTTTAAGTTTCCTTGTATGTTGCAAACAAGCTACTAGGGTACAGCTACAACTTGTCAGAATACTTGCAAAGCAAGAAACTTGACCTTGTTACTGGTATTAAACAAATAAATGATGTCATAACTGTGTTGAAGATGATGAGAGAAAATGCCGAATGTAAATTTCCCATGATTTATGAGGAAGCAAAACAGCTTGCCATATCATTGTATGTGGAAGAACATGTTCCTAGAATATGTGGAATCCAATTGAACAGACAGAACGTTCCTTTCAAAACTACAGAAGAGTGGTATTTGTCCCTTACATAGATGACCTACTCTCTGCATTGGATGAAAGATTTATGTCACACAAAAAAAACAGTAATGTCCTTAAGACATTTACTGCCATGCAACGCTATTGGACAGCCATTTTTGTGTATTGAGCCAGCATTTTTATTCTATGAAGATAATTTGCCTGGATTTCATGACGTTGAATGGGAGTGGGAGTTGTGGAAAACAAGGTGGGGTCCAGTTGAAGCTAATATGTGACCTTCAACTGTTATGGATGCTTTGTTATAGCGCCACTCGGATATTTATCCCAATCTCCATCAGCTGCTTAAAATACTGGCTGAAACTGCTGAACGAAGTTTTTCAACTTTAAGGAGATTGCGGACCTATTTGAGAAGTACTATTTCAGAATCTCGACCTTGTTGGGCTTACTCTTGAAGGATTTTGCTTATAAAATGTGTGGTAATATAATGTGTAGACTAGGCTACTTATTTGTATACCTATTGCATATTGCGTTAGGATGGATGTTTGCATACATTGAAGCAGGAAGCCTGTATGTCCACATTGTATGTATATGAATATATGAGCTTAACTTTCATACTTACTTAGCGTATAACCCGAAGGGGTAGTAAGATGCGGTGATAAAAAAAACCTTTCATGCTTAATGTGAGGCCCCCCTTTCCCCCAAAAAAAAATCCTGTACACGCCCCTTCCTGGAAGTCAATTTATCCTAAAATGAAATGGAGCGAGCTCAATTTAATTTTTTTAAATGACTTTTTCAATTATCGTCAAAATGTTTGCTGTCGATGACTGTTAGCTAAATTTGGCTAAATATAAACCACTCAGTTTGTATTCAAAGCCCATAATTTGTATAGCAAGAAAATCAAAGCTTGAAAACATATTGGGAATGCTTTGGAGCTAGGATTTTACTAAATAATATTAAATGTTTCTTTGTTGTTTGTATTTAAACTTAAAAACATATTGGAAAAGGCTACAGTAATGGACAATGTGGTCAACATATGACCTTTGAACTACTCCTAGATACTAAATGTTTGGGATTATATATATACAAATCTTATTCACAATTGCCTAAAACTACATTGGTGGTAGCAATGACTAATATGTCTCTCTTGCAATAAACTAGTTCACCAGTTACAGAAAGGTCAGTGTTTGAATCTTAGCCAGGTGCACTGAGGTTGGATATTCCTGAATTTATGTCCACTCTGTGCAAATGCAGGTACGTTTCTTCTAAAAACTCTGCCTACCCCATTACTATAAATATTCGGACAGCTTGAATAGAAAGAGACAATAAACAAAAAATATATTATTTTTTTTACAACTTTGTTTATATACACAACCTGTAATTGAAGCATTTACACTTATTTCACCTTCTTCCCATGACTGATTACAATATGGCTCTATCTTACAAGCTGCACCATAGTGGAACTCGGCAAGGTAATTTCGCTACAGTCCCATTTCCACAGAAAGGGTATTTTCTGCAGCTTTTTTTAAAAATATTTATTATTCATAGCTTTGAAATAATACAAAAAATAAAGGAAAAACTATCATTGTTTTCCGCAATATATAATATTATATTCTAAAATGTTCTTCCTATGAAAACTGTACTGTACGTCTCTGGGTACTTGTGAACGTGATGAAGTTCATCTCTCCCCTACTAGATCGCAGCGCAATAGAGTGCTATCAATACTCTTTACAAGGCGCTAGGTAGCAGCATGCGTCGTTCGACTCGGTAGCCGTAGAGCAGCACATCAATGGCAATCCTGGTAGGAGGTCTGAATGAATGAAACCGACCGGGTGGCCTCCTCCATCTTGCCTGCCTTTCCATCCCGTCGTAGAGGACTAGGAAAAGAAGAGAAGCGCGCGGCGTGGAAGGGAAGAAAGGAATGCTAACCCGTGAGGAGGTTGTTTCGTGCCCGGAGGCGCCGGACATTCCTTCCATATCTGACCCCACCTCACCTTGCCCGCTAGCTTGGTTGCATTACTGCTGCGGGGACACTGCACGTTCGCTACCAGTCATGTCAGGGTGGTGAGAGAAAGAGAGAGAGAGAAATACCCTCCTCTCAGTGTGTATGCATAGATCATTATGACTTTGGTTCTTAGCAACGCTCCTCTCGATCTTCTTAGAATTTTGATGGTGCGACTACCGCCCCTCTCCCCTTGTTTAGATTATGATGCTCCGAGTTCGGGGTGCGTTGTTATTTAATATCCCAGACGGCAGCACAGGCGCCGTTATACACTGTTATGAAAACATCGACAAGTTGCGTGAGGTTCACCTCTGGGTGGTCACGCCCGCTAATGTAACCCCACCGCCCCCTAGCTTGCAAATTTTAGGTCACATAATGAGTTTGTATTGGCTTTTGGTGATTCCTAAATCCTTCATTACATTTTTTCTAATTTTTATGTTATTTGTAACCGTGTATTCCATTATGACCATTATTAACCTACCTACACCATTGTGGAACCAATTAAAGTAACCTTTTTATCTTTCAAGGCAAACGGAGTGTATCTAATAATTGAATCAAATAATTATGTGATACAGATGGAAATAATAAATGTACATGTTTCAACTGCATCTTTTGCATCTATTTCACTTTTTTTTACTCATAAATAATTTTAATGTATAAACCTCTGAGGCATTTGATCGCATCCCGGTGTGGTGCGAGATCTAGTACACGGGATGCCGAACAAAGAGGACTGGTATAAACCAAATTTCGGAGTTCACGGCTCACGCTGAGTACAGTTTCGGACATAAATGCCCTTGAGTAACGTTGTGTTGACGTTTGAGCCTGATCCCCCCGTAATAGACTGTCCAGTATATTGGGAAAGTGACACCTTAAAATTCAAGAATGCCCAACTCGTGTCCTGCCAGCTCAAATTTAAATACTTCAAATTACAGAAATAAATGAATTGGTGTCTCGTCGGTGACTGAAAATGAGCGTTAATTTATATTTCTAGTTTCTTGTATATTTTCTTTTAGACTAATTCCTTGTAAAGTGTTACTTGTTTAATGTATGTATCTGTTAAAAATAAATTATTCATATTTGTACTACATTTGTATCTAACTATAAGGTCCTACAAAATTCATAATCCAGTGGCCCCTTCACCTCCTAACAACTCCCCAATAACTTATGCGGCCCTCAGTTGGTTGGCCATGCCTGCCTTGGCTCATTCGTTCACCAAAACGGGTCTCAAATTATTGAAATATGACTATTATATTATCTAATTTACGGGTCTTAAATTATTAATAAATGATATTGTAAAATGATTCCTCCACGACAGCACTTCATGGAAATCTCAAGGCCGTAGTCGGGGAGGGGGGGGGGGGTTTCAA
>CABFWB010000313.1:0-13831 GCA_902151455.1 Timema bartmani
CCCCCCCTACCTGCTTGTTAGCAGTCAGCACTTGTCACTACACTAGTTTGAGCTATATATTGTCTACCTAGGTCAAGCACTCTACAGGGAGATGAGAAAGGCTCTCAAGAGGTTAAGATTTATTTCGTAATTATTTTTTTTACAATTTCATTTATATCTAATTTTAACGAAATTTATTTTTGCATAATGGTGTCAGATACAACAATCATGTTGTTGTAAGTACAGGATTTTTAAATAGATCTTTGAATGGCAGCTTTCCGATGTTCACTAGTAAGTTATTATTATTATTAGCACCGCGTCTTACTACCCGTTCGGGTTATACGCAACACTAGTAAGTTATACTGATTAAACTCCTTGATTAGGTTCAAAGTTGGTTGCCCTGAAATTCTGTTTGTTTCCATTTAATAATTCATAGAGATTATTAGTCTGATACTATTGTAGTTTCCATAATAAAGTTATAATAAGATGCTATCAGCCTGTATGCCTACAAATATATATTATAGGCCCACATATTTTAATTTTGTTTTACCACCACGTTTTACTACCCGTTTGGTTATACTAATTACGCCAATGGTTTCAGTGATTAGGAAGGTTCGATTTAGAGGAAGTGTACCCACATTTGCGTGGAGGGAAAGTGGTAAACAATTTTAGAAAATACCTCCGTACATCAGACCTATATTTGAACCTCTATCTCCCCGTCATCAACAGTCTATTATACTGTGAGAGCAGTGCCGTAATCTATGTGGCCACCGAAGCAGGCTCATTTGTAGATAAACTGTACTTATAATCTTGTAAACATTTGTAAGAACCCGCTAGTATCCACATGGACATCAACCTTGTCATGTATGGTTTACTGGTGACGGGAGGGTTGGGTGTTGAGTATACTGGAGGTTAATTCCAATTGCTTTGTCACTCTCACTCTTCGTAAATGCGGGTACATTTAGTTTAGTTTCTATCTTCCAAATCCCTACTCTTTTAGTTTAACTATGTGGGTAGCACTGGCGGGTGTTAAGGTGGGATGGAAGGAGACGTTAGAAAAGGCCAGTGTTTTTGCAGTTTTTTTGGCAAAATATTTCTTTGGCCAAAATAAATAAAATATTGTTCCAATACAAACATAGAGCTTAATTTTCTTCACGTGTGGATATCATCAGTTCCTGAATATTAATCATGAGCATGGTGGCATTATATAACAAACTTTTAAATGAAGAGAAAAGTTGTCGTTAAATTTCAGAACAGCCTTTACAGATATTCAAGAAATTTTGAGGTCACCATGTGAAGAAAATTAATGTATATGTTTGTGCTGGAGGAATATTTTATTTATTTAGGCCAAAAAAAAGTTTTGACATAAAAATTTCAAAAACACTGGCTTTTTCTCGCGGCCCCTTACATCCCACTTTAAGACGTGGGATACTAGGGGGAAAAAATTATAATTAACACATTAAATTAAGAAGATTTTATAAATCATAAACACATTTAATGTATGATTATAAACATATATTAACCTAGCTATGCATTGATTTGTAACATATTTATCAATGATATCTCCAGAATTAATAGGACTCCCTCTCCAAATATTATACATCTTGGCCATCTCCTATCTCAAACCAGAGTAGCTTGCCATGGGAGCAATGCCATTTGTGTTCTTTAGTTGATTGTTTTCTATCCTTACATAAGAAATCCAAACTAATTTGAAAGAGCCGGCCTTCAAAGAGATTCCCTCGTCTTCGGATTACAATGAAAGTTGCACGCTGTATTTTTAGTGAAAATGTAGCCTCTGTCTTGGCGTATTTATTTTTTAGAAAGGAAATCGGGATTGGCTTGTTTATAATTGATGGGTTCTTCACTGAGAACCACGCAGTCGACAAATAAACCCCACGTTTCAAAATAATGACACTCATTCTTTCGTATTCACAAGATATGGAGGTGAAATAGTTTATAACAGCCATTATACAGGCAATGTTGTTACAATATCTGAACAATAATCAAAGTATTTCATTAAAGGTAAGTAAATAATTCAATGTAATAATAATTGTATGCATGATAATCGCGTCGTAGACCATATATTTGTAGGATAAGTAACCAGTTGGTGTCCACAGCATAATCTATCACCTATCATTAAACATCCCTCGAGTATCGAGAACAACGAAGGAATATCTTAAGCCTGACAGGATCCGACCACGGGACTTTTGGTGACAATACACTTGGAGTTAGAACATTTGCTATATAATTAGCTTAGCTTGAAAGTATGTCTTTAAATATTGTCAGAATTTGCAAACTATTTTATTAGCTACTAGTTAATAACCTCAAATAAAATTTAAAAAATACTAGTTGCTTCAATTCGAAGCTCAACATTTTCACTTCGCTGATCGTTTTGTTTGTTATGTTAACCAACAAGATGACTTTTTTTTGTTTACGTTACGATTGTTCTTCAAGTGTTAAGTTTAAGTTTACGGGCTTACGATAAGTCTGTTCTAAGTCGTGTGTTGAAAGAGCTTTGTGTTCAGAAGAAAAGAAAAACAGGATAATCTCCACTCTCGCCCTTCTTCCCCCAGCCCATCTGGGGTAAAAAAAATAATGGCGCTACAAGAAAACTAGGAGATTGTGAACTTTTTCGGTTTGTTTGTTTGTTTTCTTTCGAGTAACTATGTGGGCTGGAGATTGAAATCTACTCAAAACTTAGGTAATTTCAATTAACAGTTTTTTACTTTCTCGCTATCTTACATGTAGAGAAAGTATAGTGATCGTCAAAAAAATCGAACTCGATATTTTGATGAATCTCGACGTTTCATGACCCCCCGAATCCCAAAAAGTTGTTTTTGAATTTCCGTCTGTCTGTCTGTACTTCCGACTAGAGCCAAAACTATTTTACCAATTAGGATAAAACTTGGTATTTAGGGTTTTCATAGGACTGCCCCGGGTAGTTTTTGGAATTATATATATAGCCCTAAAATTAAGGGTAGTTTACTGAAGGGAAAAAGAGAAAAAGTCAATTTTCTCAAAATCGGCTATAACGATTTTGATTAGATTTCATTTCAAAACATTTATAAATATTCCAAACAAAATAGCTACTCTCAATATTTCAGCAAAATGACTATAAGGACTCTGGTCTGATGCGTAAATTCTTATTTTGTATCATATTGTTATTTGAAATTATTTGAGATCTGAAATTACTCATCATTGCAAATATGTAGATCTATTTATAATACAAATATTTTATTCGAAACATATTTTTTAATCGTGTTTTTCTAACTGCTGAAAACTCTTAAGTATAGTGAAACTAGGAAATATTCGTAATAGTGCGCTTGACTTTGATTCCTCCATGCCAGGGGTTCTTAGCTGGAGGTATGGGAGCCAAATAATGGGGGTATGGGACTCGATCTTTGAACAATTTAAAATAAAATTTTGTTTTAGATTATAATAAACTATAATCGTTATCAATATGAATTGATGTTTTGATTGCACATAAACTTGTGATTTGTCATTTGTCTATGAATAAATAGTATAGCCTCCTTTTAATTTTCTTTCTTTCGACTGTTCTGTATTTAGCTATTCACATATAAAGTACCACAAAGATATGAACATCTTTTGAAGTCATAATGGTACCTAATTAAACTGGTGACTAAGATTTCACCAGTATAGTGAAAGGGGTATGGGTACATATTGGGAGCTCCATTGGGTGTCTGTAATCGTCAAAATGTTCAAAATCCCTGCCCTGAGCGAGCCTATAATTCTCTAAACTTCGAATAAGTCGTAAATATATTTTATGTTGAACTTACTGATCCAAGTAAAGCAACCTTATGTATCTAGAGGCTGAGGCCTGCTAGAAAGTAGGTTCACATGTTAGATTTATCTCCATTTGAAATATCTTCTACTTTACCTTTTCTACTAATTATATATTAAAATTGTAATAGGCCAGCACACAACCACAGAAATGTTATACACATAATGTTTAGCTTCTCTTCCTTGACTTCTTGCTTTGAGCTATGGACTAGTATACTGTATATGACTTTTAGTCGATGTTCTCTTACTGAACCAACTGATTATATCAGTACACGACTAACAGACTAAATTAATTCTACAACAGACCCAACATCAAGTCCCCCAGTTGCCAATTCACTATCGAAAAATGGAGAAGCCCCAATTTACCAACTACTAGATCTACTTTCACGTATTCTCACGTCAGTTTTTGTGATGTTCAATTGTCACTTTTGATCAATATTATCAGTACTGATAAAATTACACTAATAATGTTGTATAAAAACTTATCATTTTTGACTGATAAAAATATGTTTGTTTTCTAAAAATTAATTTCTACCAGAATCATACTGCAGATAGTAGCCAACAGCTATAGTCCCATTTTCATAGTAAAAGCCTTTTTTTACTAATTGTTTACGTTTCCATTCTGTTTTATATTTAGTGACATCCTGCCTTTAGTGCTGGGTGTGTAATTTTAGACGCCTTGTCTTGGATTTTTTATAAACTAAGTTCTGATATAATACGCGTTTATAATGTGCATTTCTAAATACCACAATTAAAATAATATAAATTAATAACATTCCTTGTTTTAATGAATATTTAAATATTTTCTCTGAGCACGGTTTCATAATTTTGGAAGCATGTTGGTTATAAAAATTCCTTTCAAGGTTCACCCATATTAATTTTTTTTGTGCCTTTAATGAAAGCTTCAACATTGTTCTTATCTCTCTCTCTATCTCCCTCTCTAATTTCTCATATTCACCCCTCCAGCACTTCTCATCATTCACCCTTTTAGCGCGCCTAAAAAGCGGGCACCGGCAATAAAGTTTGCACTCTGTCTTAGAAATCAACACTTAAGTGCTAGGAGAGATTACCCTTTTTATTAGTGAATAAAAAAATATATTATACGTGTTGTAAGCCTGTTAAACAACATGGCGTGTTTTAGATCTTATAACCAAGATTATATAGTTATTATTTTCAAGGAAGGCACCTAAGATTTGATAATTCCTGACTTTGACCAAGGCCTGGTTTATTTTGATTTATTATAGAGCGCAATTTCTTACTTATAAATTGTCATCTCTGCCTAAGATGCAGGGAAAATTTGTTTTGAGAAATTTGTTGATGTATGGCTATTTCCGTTTTGCAAATTTTCGCAAAGAATATGAGGCTTTAATTTTTTTTAAGCATTATATGGTGTCTAATAGCTATTTAAAGAATATTTTTATGGCTATTAAGGTAATTTTATTACTATTGAAATTTTTTTTACATAGTTTACAATACACTTCCACACAAAATGTACACAATTACACAAATATACAGCTTATATATTGGCAGAATAAAGCCCTCCTGAGTTGTTGGCAGTTGCATTATCTGATAGCTCGTGATCGTAATTTATCACTAATTTTAGCCGAGGATTTCCACACGTCCATCACAAACTATGCCTTAAAATATTAGTGAAGAGTGACGCTAAGCATAGGACGACTCGTGAGTAGCTAAATGTTTAAATCATTAGCGTACTAGGCCAAAGGTCCCAGGTTCGAGTCTTGTGCCCGGGTGTAATTTTTTTAAATTAAATAATATGATATTTAGATTCGGCTATAACCTTAATTAATAAATATAATGGTTCAGCTCATTAATACGTTAAAATACTTCACTTTTAAGCTATGTGTAGTAATTTCCTTTTACAATAATTGAGTGGCAAAAATGTGTACCCCCATCCTCACCCCCAACTCTTTTTCTTTTTTTTATGCGTAATCGATATTTTACCCTTACCAGATCAAACCATTTATAATCATCATGTTAAAACTTACTAACAAAAATATAAATTCCAGTTTTCCCCTTAATATGTTTTCTGTAAATTCATCTATAATAAAAGTATATATATACTATTATTGTGGTCAAGGGGGCTAACCACAAGTCTAGGGGGTTCTAGGGACTCTAGTTCGAGTTTAGGTAGTGCTTTTTTTTAGCACTGTATCCTACTACCTGTTCAGGCTATAAGCATATATACTAGTTAGGCTACCGAGTTAGGATGAGGAAGGTTGAATTAAGAGGACGTGTATCCACATTTGCATGAAGGGAGGGTGGAAAATCATTTTAGAAAAAATCAGTACACCCAACCGGGATTCGAGCCCCGATCTACCAGTCATCGGCAGTCTAGTTTAACGCGAGTGTGACGCCTTATATCATGCGGCCACTGAAACCGGTCCAGGGAGTGCTGATTAATATAGTTAACATTTTTATATTAATTCATCCTGATATAATTAGTAAATATCTGGGCTCCAGGACTTGTATCGCACCGGCTCGACAAGGAATATATTCCCCCTTTCAACCAGAATAATGTAGAAATGAGCAAATTCGATTCGATAGTGATAATTGTGTGATAATGGCATAGGAAAGATTATTTTTTAATTAATGTGCTATTATTACCTAAAGCAGGGGTCGCCAGAAAAACTCCAAAAACTCTATGGTGTGAGCCCGTAAATGAGCTATTCCGACCGAGTGGCCGCTGCTGTTAGCGATATTATAATGTGGTCAGTACAACGTGCACCCTGGCCGTTATTCTCAGTTTTCTAAACCAGAGCTGCTACTTCTTTATTCAAGAAGTTCCTCATTTGTCCTCACGATGCTGAGTTTGACCCCGTTACTGATCCACTGCCTCACAGATAAATTTTGGAAGTTCTGGGGATCGAGCCCGGCCCAGAGGTCTATTAATAATAATAATAATAATAATATTTAGCACCGCGTCTTACTACCCATTCGGGTTATACGCCTAAGTACTAATTACAACCTCGATCTCCCCGTCCTCGGCGGTCGAGCTCAACACGACTAGCGCGTTAGCCAACTACGCCACCGAGGCGGGTCAGAGGTCTATTAAATTCTTCAAAATAGAGAAGCGGGAACTAATTTGTTTTCAATTGTAATTTATATTTAGACATAAAATAACATTAAAAATTACATACTTTATATTAAAGATACATAAAAAAGGTAATTTTATCAGCATTATTTATTAATTTCAATAATTTGACAATTAATCTTTGAAAATAACCATTTGGGAGTTGGTTGCCCTTTTTAATCAAACCCAAACTATTGGGAAGGAAAACTAAAGTGTTTAAAGAAAATGAATGTCATAAGTAATTTTCTTTCGATATTTTTTTTTTTTGCACCACACCCTACTACCAGTTCGGTCTATTCACTTTCATCCGATTTAAATAAAATATTAAATATGTTTCTCTATGAGCAAAGCAACATTCAAATTGTTAATGTAAATTCGCTTTTAAAGTCAACGCGTACTTTAGGATTACATTTCGTTAGACAATTTATTATACAGTCCAATTTTCATATGACTGAACATATCTTATCGCTCGAATACTTACTAGCTCTACATTTACGCATTAATGCGTCAAGTCGTGTGATTTTAAGATGCCACTTTTGGTAGATTCTATCAATACATAAAAAATAACACTAATAAAATAATATAATATGATTATTTTTTTTCCAGGAAAAATATATTTGTATTTTCTAAAAGGCCCTTTCTTTGAAAATTGGACTGTTAGGGAGCGTAAGAGAATACTTTTGCTCGTAAACTATCGTCAAAATTGGCATCAATAAGTCGAGATATATATTATGTTTTGGTTATGTTAATGGCTTAAAACTAGTAATTATTTAAGGTGCGGCTGAAGGGAGTCAAAGTATTTTTACAGTTTTTATAGAAATGACATTTTTTGGCAAAATTAAATCAAATATTTCTCCAGTAGCAACGTAGAGTTTAGTTTTCTGCACATGCTAATATCAACAGATCTTGAATATCTCTCAAGGCTGTCCTGGAATTTTGTCAAAACTTTCTAAATAAAGAGAAGAAGTTTTGACAAAATTCCAGGACAGTCTTGACAGATATTTAAGATCTATTGATATTAGTATGTGCAGAAAACTAAACTATGTTGCTACTGGAGAAATATTTGATTTATTTTGGCCAAAAAAATGTAATGCTATAAAAACTGTAAAATTACTTGCGCTTCCTTCTGCCGCACCTTAAATGGAATCGATATAGGATTAGATTTTGTAAACTACACTTTTTGAGTAAGGAATCCTCTTTCGATCAACTAGATCCCAAAATCAATCATCCGCTTAAATGAACCAATTGAATAATCATTCACGAGCACACACAAATGTCTCAAAGGGTAACAAGAAACAAGTGGGAACTGCGTTGTTGACCACTGACCTATATGCTTAGAATGTTAATGATAAATACCCTAATTATTAAAATATAAGTTAAAATAACATCCTTAAATTTCCTCACTGTCTTCCCCACTCTCCTTTAAACTAAATATAGGTACATTTCCTCTCAATTATTTCTTGCTAGTCCATATTCCATTTGTGTGGACAAGTGAATAACCCGAGCAGTTAGTAAGGTGTGGTGCACTAAAAAAACAACTTAACGAGGTGTTAATTAGACATTACCTAATTACAAACCAAAAATACTTTTTAGATATTTACATTTACGCCTATCATCTTGGGACGGAAAATATACCGAACTATCTAAAAAATAATAGAAAAAAAATCGGTCTTTCTGATAATTATGTTTGCACCTTGAATATGATGGTTTTTTTACACAAAATTTTGAAAAATTATCGTGTGAATAGTTTTTTTTTTTTTCTAAATATTTAAAAAAANTTTTTTTTTTCTAAATATTTAAAAAAATACATTAATTACTTAAAGCAAACAAGGACACGATGACATTTTCAAAAAAATTGATATCTCACTTTAAATATACTTGAAAATGCTACATTCGACTCATATTTTGTTGAATCTCGGAATCCAAACTATAACAAAATCAGTTTTAATTTGTATCATTAATACAACTTTTTTCAATCAAACTTTTGAGAAATTATTGGATTCATTTGCCCTTGACCCTTCTTAATAATTAATCAGAGGTGCCGTTGGACACACGATATAAATGTCAAATTCATTAGGTCTGGTTTTCCGGTAAAGGGGAGATCAGGACTTGAATCTTGGTTGGGAATACTGAGGTTGATTAAAATAAAAATATTTTTGACTTTTTCTTGCAAATGCACCTTTACTTATGCCTTCCTAATCTCTACCATATTAGCGTAATTATTTATATGCGTACATCCAAACTTTTAGCCATACCGAAAAAACAACTTAAAAATTGTCTGGCATTCAAGCTCAGTACGTTGAGCGTTTATGTGCTAAACCAAGTGTCACAGAATTTGTTACTAGCTATGTCAGATAAATTGTATAATTTATCATCATCATAATCATCTTAATCACACCAAATTGTTTATATTTTATTGGACTGTAGAGTCACTTATTTGTATAACAAAAATTAAACAAATTTTAAGGGAAATTTTTGATGCCTAAAATGTTTTAACTAACATTGATACGATACCATGTACAGCACTGAAGCTGTCAGTCGAATTATAGCTGTCACTATGGATGGACTGTTCTTTCTGCGGGAAAGCAGCTTTTAGTTTTTGAGCGTGCCATCAGGAACGGTAGTCTACAGTTAACTTTTACCTTAAAACATGCTGGCGAGGCCACATTCTGACATTCCCTATTCTGTGTTTGAATTTAGAATACAAAGAACGAAAAACAGTAATGATTACAACATGTTCAATAATTGTTTGCAGAATTATTTTAAATACAGGTAAAATAAATGAGACATTAAAAAAAACTAGCTTCACCTAAAGGTTTAACGAAAATTAATTGTGCGCATCATTCCCTTGAGCCAGAAATCATCTATTTGGAACTTGACTGCCGTTAAACTTTCCTGACAAATGCTCCAACGTTTTTCATTCTGCCACTGACAGGCATGTGTGTATATATATATATCTGAAAGTATCATATATCTATGTTACATGTTTGACAACGGTTTGTGACATATGGTTTCGAGTTGTTAGCATCTATTTTTATCGCAAAATAATACTAGGGTTCAAACACAAATGTCCATTTTAGACTGTTGGCCAACCAAAACCACAAAATAAATATTCCCTCAAATTAGAAAGAAAAAACAACAACAGTATACCAAAACATTTTTGTTGTTATAAATCTTTGAAACCTTATATTAATGTATATATTTTTTTTATTCCCGCTATTTACGTCTCGCTTCCCATTAGGTATAGCCGCGTGTTTATTCTAATGGGATAAGAATAAGAAAAATGGAATTTAGTGTACGTGTGCCCACATTTGCGTGGAGGGAGAGTGAGAAACCGTTTATTAAAACATATCCGTATACTAGGTCAATCTTCGAATCTTGAACTCATTACCGCATGCAAACGAGGCATGACGTGACCTCCTTGTATAAACCTAAAGTTTTATTTAGAAGTATTTGAAAAACCTCCTTTAGAATAAATGTCTGTACCTGTTCAAGATAATAATTTCCCATTCAACTGCTTTGTGTGCTGCATTGTCTAAGACATCACTCTCATGTTAAATTAGGGTGTCGATGACAAGTATATCGAAGTTCAAATCCCGGTCAGGAGTACTGAGGTTTTTTCAAAACGGTTTTCCACTCTCCCTCCACGCAAATGTGGGTAAACATCCTCGAAACTCATCCCTCCTCATCCTTAGCTCATTAGTGTAATCAGGACGTATGCTTATAACTTGAACAGGTAGTAAGACGTGGTGCTAAAAAAATTGAAAAGTAAACAAAGTTCGTGTTCATAGTTTAATTTATTCACAATACGTCCTACCGCCCATACGGATTATGCGCTTTTAGTCACACAAACGGTATAGGGTGCAGAAAAGTATACGTGAGAGAAAATGTACCAACATTTGCGTGGAATGATGATGGGAACATATTTAGGATAAGCCACTCTGGTTACAGCCGTCCGGGACTCCATCCCCGACCTCCCTGTCGCTGGCAAACCAGCTAAGATTATCTTGAGATTTAGTCCATGTGCCCACTGGTAAAGGTACCAGACTTGCTCAATATTGCAGATTAAAATAATAGATTATTTTTGGTACTTAACAAAAATTCTAGATATCCTTTCAGTTCGCAGCAGTCTGACAGCTTAGCTCAGTCGATAGCTTGTCTTAATATTGAATCAAGAGTCCCGGATTCGATTCTGTACATGGGTGAAACATTTATCATAGATGGAATTGGTGCTTCCCTTGTAACAATGGTCAATTAACAGTAGGGGGATTTCCTGTCGGTTTTATTTTAGAAATTGGCTATTTTGTAAGTCGAATGCTGATATAATGAGTTGGTTCAGGCAGTGCTGGAGTTATACTAATTGTTGAAGCCCTACCTAAGCTAGGCCTATATTCAAGTTTGGAGGTCCCTTGTTAAAAAAAAAAGTTATCAGAAGTTCTCACAAAACTTGAAAACATTATAATGGTGTGCCTTTTAATTACTTAATATTAATAATAATTTAACATTTAAGTGAAAAATATTATTTATTTTCAAATTAATTATTTATAGCATATTAAACAGTGGGTTGTCTTGATTTCTATAATATACTATAGTATAGTTTTTGAGGTCCCTGTGGATTGTGAGGCCCTACGCTGTAGCTTATTTTACTTAAACCTAAATCCGGCACTGGGTCCATCTCAAAGACGAGTTATAAGATACAAGATACGTCCGAAATGGAAAGCGTAATCAAACAACGGTTTTCTCTACCCTCCCTTTGACAACAGCAAAATATTGGGATCAGTTTGATAGTTTTTTCAGTAAGAATATATGGTTTACTCTTTCATTGCGTGTTTACTTTTTCGCGACCTCTAGGATAATTGAAGTTTTGTAGAATCTCGACTATCTGACCTTCAGACATTTATCCGACATTTTATATGATGAAAGTTGCATTTAATTAATTTAAAATCCACTGCTAGTCACACATGACCAAAATAATAGTTCTCTAATTTATTGCATTATTTATTTATATCATACTATAGAATAGTTACTAAAACCACCTTTTAGCATACCTATTAGGAACTTTTATTTAGTTTGGATTTAATTTATGTTAATTTGGTTATCTAACACCTGTCGGTCCAGTTTAGAATAGATAATTGAGACTACTATATTGTGATCCTAAAAAATAATTTTAAAATAATTTGAGAATGTAGAAGTTTCATGACCCCTTGAACCAGAAAAAGGAAACCATTTTACTGATCGGGATGAAATTTTGTATTTTGAGTTTTCATAAAGATCCCCAGATTTCATTTTAGAATTATCGATCCACCCCTAAAATTAAGGTTAGTTTATTTAAGGATGAAATAATGAAAAAGTTTTTCTCGAAATTGGTTTTATTTTGCTCAAATTTGTATCTAGAAACAGTTTAAACTTGCAAACAAAATGGCGTTTTTCATTTGGCCAGGAAAATGAATAAGACGATACTTTACATAAGAAGATATCTCTTATTCTGATTTATCTCGATAGCTCTTTCTATACGAAAAAACCTATCGTATCAAAGTTGTAAGACAATACAAGATAAATAACTTTTACAAAATCTAAAGTTTCCGAGCTATAAGGAAATGTTTAATTTAAATGGAGGTCTGGGAAATGGGGAGCTCAAAATGTACAAAACTAGTACGCCCCAGATAATCAGAAAAGTCTTGAAATTAGAAACTCCAAAGATAAGGGGACGGGAAATGGAGGTGGGCTCTTGAAAATTATAAAACTAATGGAAATAATAGATTACTTCTTGGTGAAGATAAAAAAAAATATATAGAAGATGAAAAACCCTAAAAATAAACGAACATCAGTCATAAATAATCTAAAAAGGAGAAGGAAATTAGGTAGAATTAGTATAGTATTTTACATTGTTAAAGTTGAGATCAAAATTATCACCTAACTAACAGCGACAAAACAATTAAAATAAACATCTGCTCACATAGTGTGGTAAACTGTTATGCACTTTTCTTAAATGTGTTGATTAATTTTTTTAATATTCTGTAACAGTGTCTACTATTTCATTTATGATATTTGGTGAAATGTGTTGCTCTTTTTCCCCCCATTAGTTTTATGTAAAGATGTACAGGGTGGGGCCAAAAAGATTAGACGATTAGTAACTTAAAAACTAACACTTGAATCAAAAAGTAAATATTTACTAGCTAAAAAATAAATAAAAGCAAACTACCTACTCCACTTTTTAACTTTTTGAAGATAATTTCACTCAGGTTAGTTCCACCGGACTTCAGGTAAACCTCAGCACGTTGTTAATTACTTTCCTCAGCATAGATCATCTAATTGTTACCGCCCCACACTGTATATTATTTCGTTTCATCTATCTTAATAATATAATAATACTTTACACCGCGTCTTACTACCCGTTCGTGTTCTGCACTTACGTACTAATTTACGCTAATAAGTTGGTAATTGGGAAAGTTGAATGTATCGGAGGTGAACCCATATTTGTGTGGAGGAAGAATGGAAAACCATATAGGAAAAAACACCCCCAGTTCACTCGAGCGAGATTCTATAGAGGTATAAGTAAATGCCACCATTTTATTTAGGTAAAGGAGCTATGCACCGTTTATCTTTCACATGGTTTCACCATATTAATTCCACGTTTTAATTAAAGTAGAATACAGAAAACAATTCCTGGTTTTAACCATGGATCGAGACGGCCCTAACAAAACAAAAATTCACAGCCGATGGTGGGTAAGATATCGTAAACCTCACGCTGAACAGAATCTAATTGGGTAGATTTACTGATAGATCCTGGGTCCCGCAGCTTTGTAATTCTTCGTGAACGCTACTAAAACACACCCACCTATTTGATTGATGATCGGGCTATCATGCGGGCATCACCACTACCTCATCGACGGTTCGTCCGTACCGGTAGATGGTCTGGTTGCCAGCCAGCAACGTTTCACAATTTCCCCCTCGGCGCAA
>CABFWB010000313.1:13847-28781 GCA_902151455.1 Timema bartmani
GAAAGTGCTTGCCATTCGTCCCGCGAGAGCTATATACGTGGCTAAGGCCGAGAGCGGTGATTTCCCTTGTCCCGTGGGTGTGTCAGTGCGTACTGAACAAGGATTGAAACATTTTCCAAAGTGTTCTGCTCTCCCCTCTACTCCAATCAAACTTCCTGAGAGCGAAATGTAACGATTTGGGTTAACACTCCCGGCAGAGATCAGGAAACAAAATAGTTTTTTTTTAGTACCACATTTTACTTCCTGTTCAGGCTATACGCATGTGTACTAATTGCGTTAATGAGTTAGGGATGAGGAAGGTTGATTTTAGAGGAAGTATACCTGCATTTGCATGGAGGAAGAGTGAAAAACAATTTTGTAAAAAATCAAACATAATATACACGACCGAGATTTGAACCCCGATCTCCCTGTTATCAGAAGTCTAGTCCATCGCGAGAGTGACTCCTTAGACCATGCAGACATCGAAGCAGTTAACTAAATAGTTGAAGAGGAACTTATTAGACGAGACAGTTGGAGCCCTATGTAGCCAAGCGTGTAGCCAAGCAAGTTTAATAAGGAACCGATTGTAACAAACCGCATCGGTGATCGCATGGGCTGACGCGTCACTCTCGTGCTAGGCTGGATTGCTGGTGACGGGAATATCGGGGATCGAATCACGGTCAGGATATATTTTCTCTAAGCTACACTCTTAACTATTTCCCCCTTGTAATAAGATTCTAAGAGCACCGTCTACTTGATGGTAAATATCCGCACACAGTTTTATTTCTTATGGAAATGGTAATTCTAAAGCTTCAAAATCAACTAAAACAATCCTCAATTATTGTCTTTAAATTCTGTTGGGGTCCTTTTAAAAATTAAAATACCACAACAGAATTTTAAGATAGTTAAGGATTGCTTTAGTTGATTTTGAAGCTTCAGAACTGGGATTAGCATAAGAAATACAGCTATGTGCGGATATTTACTATCAAGTAGACGGTGATCTAAGTAACCTATTCCAAGGGGGTTTAGCTAAGAGTGTAGCTTAGAAAAAAATTGTTATAGTCATATATATATTTTATATTTTATGTATATTAATATATGTATATATATATATGATTATAAATTTATAACCAGTTACTTTGATATCAGCACTGTGAAACTTCGCGTAAAAAGTCATTAAAATGTGTCACTTTCACATATTTATTATTGTTTTTAATTATAAATCTTCAAATTTAAGAATTTTTATTTTTATAGGACATGTTAATACTTTTCACCCTCATTTTGGCATGTGCCCAAATTTTAATATATCAAACCACTTCTTAAAAAAAAGAGCAGGTTAGTATATACATTTAACGCGTCTACACGCTTTCTCACGTGACAGTTTTTCGACGGGGTGCTCACCGTGAAACAGACGACGCTCACCGTCTGGACTAATGGCGTGCCGTGCCTTTGTTGAATTCCCTCCATTTTGCCCTCTCATATTTCCTCGCTCTGCTCTAGTGTGCAAACATGAACCAAAGGAATGAGTAGTTGTGTGTCTTCTTATCATCAAATTGGTTTGATTAAGGCACAAACTTCCCTCCAGGCTGATGATGACTCAGTCCGATATTTGTAATCCTCTAAGCTTCTGTCCCAAAGCACAGTACGCAATTCCACTCGTGAAATTAATGTCTTAACATCGATTTTACCCGCTTCACTGGCTGATATGAACTGAACTCTGGTGTTGGAATAGCCTGGTGAAGATATGCAGACCGGGGCTCGAGTCCCGGTTGAGTCTAATAAGGGTAGTTTGTCTTATATAGTTTACCACTCTCCTTCCACGCAAATAATGGTACAATACAACTAAAATGCTTACTTTCTCATCCCTACTCAACTATAACAGGTGGAAAGACACGGTGTTTAAAATAATAGTAATAACAATAATTAAAACGTCGATTTTGAAAGTTTCTGAAACCATAGCGTCTACTCGATACAACGAACAACGTGGGACTGAAGCGAGCACACCGTACGGACCAAAAGTGGAACACCGTGGCGTGTGAAGAGATGCATTGGAGACACAATGTGCCTCAACAATCTCGGGGTGCGCCGTTCGCGGCGTGGCGACCATCCTTGAGTCGAAATACGCCATCGCTACCATGGCGGCCGTCCATGGCATCGTCACTGTGCCATCACGTGTGATAGCTCTCATTTAAGCCCGTGTGCCTCGATAATCACGGCAACATGCCATCCATGGCGATGGTAGAAAACCATCACGTATGAAAGCCGCTTAAGCGCTTCGATAGCGCTACCCTTAATAGACTCTTTGTTTAATGTACTAATAAAAATAAACATATTTTTAACGGGCAATTATTTGATAAGTAAATAATAGGCCTATGTCAAGCTCAAACATTAATAGCATCATAAGGTTAGTATGGTTTAGTAAAATAAGAAAGTAGTGAAGATGGGTTTTTTAGCACCACGTATTACTATCCATCCGGGCTACATGTGTATGTATTAATTACGCTAATGTGTTAAGGACGAGGAAGGTTGAATTAAAGAGGAATATATCAGAAATTGCGTGGCGGTAGAGTGAACAAAACATTTAAGAAAAACCACCCTCAGTACACCCGATTGACTTTCGAAACCCGATCTCCCCGTGATCGGCAGTCCAGTTTATTGCTAGTGTGATGCCTAAGACCATGCAGCCACCGAATTGGGTATATAGGGCCTATATGTTAAATAATAGAAACCACTTGGCTATTTCTTTGAAGAGAGTATAAAAAAACTATTTCGTTGAAAATAATAAAGCAATGTAAATTTTAATTAGTTAATTAGTATCTTGTCTTCTGGATCTCAAAAGTCAGGCACACTAAACATGCTATTCAAACTTAACTATTAAGATTCTGATTGTTCATAAAACTAATGATGGGAATTTTGAATTGGTTGAGTTCTCTTTAAACGCCTATGAAATCGAATTTTCGTAAGATGTACGAACAATCCTTCTATATTGAAAGTGCTTTTCCTTCTTAAAAGTAAATTGCACAGTAAAATACATCGTAAAATGGAAATATCTTTAACCTGTTGTAAAAAAAAGTTATATTCTGTAAGGTAAAAAAATAATATATTTATATTGCCATAACTATTACTACTACTACTACTTAGCATCGCGTCTTACTACCCGTTTGGGTTCTACGCTTAAGTACTAATTTATTTATAACTGGACTCGCTTCGGTGGTCGAACAGCTTAAGGCGTCACTCTCACTGTAGGCTGGACTTCCAATAGCAAGGAAATCGGGGTTTGAATTGTCATCGGGTTTACTAAGGTTTTTTTTTAAAATTATTTTCCACTCTCCTTACACGCAAATGCTGGTATACTTTCTATAAACTAAACATTCTTCATCCCTAACACATTAGCTTAATTAGTACTTATGCGTATAGCCCGAATGAGTAGTCGTATGTGGTGTAAAAAAACATATATAGGCCTATTTATTACTTTATCTTTGCCATATACACTTTATGCTAGTGCGAGTGCACTTTCTCTAAATGTCACTCTTACTTTTTTCAGCGCATCCAACTACCCGTTAGGGCTATGCTCATGAACGAATATGCTTGTAAGCCTAATCCATATGGATTGGGATTTACAAAATGCACCTACGTTAGTGCAAAGATAGTGCATGAAATCCATCGTGATATATAATATAGCCTGAATTTTGGTAGGCCCTATTTTCATAACCTTCAGCATACCAGATGGGGATTCAAACTCCAATCTTACCGTCAAGGTCTGTCCAGTTTCTTGTGAGAATGACGCCTTAATTTTAGGTAATTCAACCACAGCATTCACCAGATTTCGACCCAATCACTACCCTTGGCGTTGAAAGTTCAAATTATTAAATAATACCGAATACTTTCATTTTAAACACCATCATCGGGGATCAAACTTAGGTACGTCCACCCTCCCCCCTCCTTCTCCCAATGTGTGATAGACTTTGTCAATCTCTAGGTCAAGGCGTCGAGTCTTTCAGATAAAGTTTCTTCCTTGCCCTTTCCCGCTCTGGGCATCAACTACCCCCATTATTACGATAGTGGTAGAGTCAACCAAAGCACTATCGCCTTTATTCCGTTTGAGAGGAACATCCCCCTCTATCTCTTTCTATCTCCTTCTCCCATTCATCGAGAGTCACCACTCGTCTTCCTCTCCTAACCTTGTTTGTGTAGGGCTACTGCACTGAAATATTGAGTCTTCCGCCTTCGCTCTCGAGTATAAGGGGAGGGAGGGGTGCCCATTGCTCTACCGGCGCACACAGGAGCTGCGGCCATCGATTTACCCCTCCTACCACCCCATCCTCTTTCGCCCTCGTGTCATGCCGCCGTTACGTCAGCGGTACAGTCCTTCTATACCACCGCCGTTCTAGAAGATTGTGGCTGAAGAGACTGTACTCGTTACTCGCGGCTGTCTCCCAAACCTCCCCGCCCCACCTCTCTGCCAGCCTACGTCACTATTAAACCCCACGATGTTCATAACTACAAGTTCTGACGACAATAATTATATCTATTTTATTCCTATTGAGTACTCAGTAATGCCCATCATCTTAGCTCATTCAGTAGCCTGTCTGATTTTAAAGTTTGGGGTCCTGGGTCATATTCCCCACATGGTCGGAACATTTATCTATTCTGAAATTGGGGTTCCTCCTTTTCACAATGATGAATTAACGCATGTGGGAACTGGGCGCTGTGCTTGTTTTAAAATTAAGTTAACACGTAAGCATTTTAGAAAGTGCACGTTTAATACCCCGTATACAAATATTAGGGTATTGAAGGTTACTGGTAGAGCTATAATTTTAGTTATATGGCTAGTATCACTGACTCTGAGACAGGGGAGGGGGACTGGTCTTCGATCATGACCAAGTGCATTGGGTATATATATACCTAATGCTCCGGGTCTTACTACCCTTTTGGACCATGCGCATGACTACACAAAATGAGGAAATTTTACGGAAACGCCCCCACATTTGTGCGGAGGGAAAGCGAGAAGGATTTCTGAAAAAAAACTTAACAAAACATGGATGGGATTTGAACCCGATCCTCCTCGTCACCGGCAATTCAGACTAGATGAACTTGACCTTTGGTCTTCTTGTCTACCGTTGAAAATATCTTTATTGTTACCAGGTTAGCCTACAGGGCCAGACGTTTAGTAGCAAACGAACTTTCCACTTTAGTGGACACACGGTCTGGGGTGCTACTTACGCAGCAGACTTAACTGCCAATGACGCCTAGATGGCAGCTTCGCTATTGAAAGTGTTAAAATTACATTATGATAATTCTCGAAGTAAATACTTTTGTATACGAAAAACAGAATAGAATAGGACAGCTCGTGAAATTGTTGTCGAAATAAATAGTCGCTATCCGATAATTGTAGCTTCCCCTTTGAATATTTTTGAAATTTGAAATTTTGGGGCACATCTTCGGTGCATAAACTTTTATTTTTTCAGAGAAAAGGATGAACGAATTTTGGATAGAACTTCTGGAATCACTGTCAAAATAATCTCTTCACGTTTTTAATCCATAGATGCGAAGTCTGTCTGTCCAACGTAATGGTTGAAATCTAAAATCTAAATCTCTTTTCTAAATACTAAGTGGCATCAACCTGGTGACCTCACTGGAAGAAATCACCCACACGAATCGTCATAAACCTCTCCTTTGGTACAAATTATTTGCACGTGCTTCAGAACTAGAAACTGTTTCAATGAAAGACAGATTGGAATCGTTTGGTACGTCTTTTCAGTGTACATAAGAAGCTATGTGGGCGAGTCCATTTACTTGACGCAATACAAATGGGATGGACGTGTCTTCTGTGTGAGTGTGTGTGTCCTATTTTAACATTTGAACTGATTGACGTATCTCGGAGCATATATAAGGCATCCGTCTGAACAACTTTGGTTTATGTTAGGGCTGTGCGAGAACCACTTTTTAATTTCGAGACGATATCGATACGAGAATACAAAAATAAATGGTACGGAACACCGCACAGACTTTCTCTCTCTTTCTATAAACTCGTAAGATTTCTGAACGGAATAATGTACATTGTATCATCACCACTCCACATAAGAACACGCATAAAATAATATACAATGATATATAATCAATGAGAAAATAGGCGCATCTTTGTCCACTTAAGATCATTTCAAACAGTTTAATGTCTTCCACAAGAGTCAACACTTCGTATTAAAATTTCGATTTCTGGTTAAAATTTTAACATTTTATACGGTGTTGCAGATCTTCAAGTCATCGCATTGATATTTAATTATTCATTTATACATTTTGACCAATAAAAAATGTAAATATTGACTATTGAGTCTAAAATGGAGATAGATCATTGCTGTGCAAACATTTCTCCTAAGAGTTTTAAGGAAAAATAACATACTTTTTTTGGATACTTACTTATATTTAATTACTCTATGGCATTGGAGAATTATTGCGTTAAGACTTAAGTAGTATATGTTTACAACTAAAGCTCACAAAATTGTATTAATATATTTGCAAATATCTCAGAAACTGTTGCTTTTATAAAAATATATGTCAAATAAAAGTTTTTTATTTCTAATAGTCCTACAATTTTGCAATGATAAGTTGTTTAGTTTCTCAAATAGTTGTGGAGATACGGAAATTAACGCTTCTGTAAAGTACCCTAAAAATCATTTTCATAGGAAAATGAAAATAGCCAGTTTATTTATAATCTTAATCAACGCCTAGATACGAATTTTAATCAAAATCGTTTGAGCAGATTTTGAGAAAACCAAATTTTTCTCTTTTCGCCCTTCAGTAAACTACCCTTAATTTTAAGTTTTTATAGACACACAGACAGACGGCATTGCAAAGACTATTTTTTAGGGTTCGGGGGGTCATGAGACGTCGACATCCATCAACATTTCAGGTTAGTTTTTTTTTACGGTCGCAATACTTAAACTTTAATGTCCAAAAAGTTAAAAAAATTCATATAATTGCGTATAGATTGAAAGTTATTGATTTTATAAAAATATGTTTCGGATAAAATATCTGTATTATAAATATATATACATATTTGTAATGCTAAGTAATTTCATATCTCAAATAGTTTCGGAGCTATTATAAAAAATGTTAATTTACGCATCAGACCGGAGCCCTTAAAGCCATTTTGCCGAAATATTGAGAGTAGCCATTTTGTTTGGAATATTTATTAATGTTCATAAATGAAATTTAATCAAAATCGTTAGAGCCGATTTTGAGAAAATCGACTTTTTCTCTTTTTGCCCTTCAGTAAACTACCCTTAATTTTAAGTTTTAATAGACACACAGACAGACGGCATTGCAAAGACTATTTTTTAGGGTTCGGGGGGTCATGAGACGTCGACATCCATCAACATTTCAGGTTAGTTTTTTTTACGGTCGCAATACTTAAGCTTTAATGTCCAAAAAGTTAAAAATATATATATAATTGCGTATAGATTGAAAATTATTGATTTTATAAAAATATGTTTCGAATAAAATATTTGTATTATAAATATATATACATATTTGTAATGCTAAGTAATTTCATATCTCAAATAGTTTCGGAGCTATTATAAAAAATGTTAATTTACGCATCAGACCGGAGCCCTTAAAGCCATTTTGCCGAAATATTGAGAGTAGCCATTTTGTTTGGAATATTTATTAATGTTCATAAATGAAATTTAATCAAAATCGTTAGAGCCGATTTTGAGAAAATCGACTTTTTCTCTTTTTGCCCTTCAGTAAACTACCCTTAATTTTAAGTTTTAATAGACACACAGACAGACGGCATTGCAAAGACTATTTTTTAGGGTTCGGGGGGTCATGAGACGTCGAAATCCATCAACATTTCAGGTTAGTTTTTTTTACGATCGCAATACTTAAGCTTTAATGTCCAAAAAGCTAAAAATATATATATAATTGCGTATAGATTGAAAATTATTGATTTTATAAAAATATGTTTCGAATAAAATATTTGTATTATAAATATATATACATATTTGTAATGCTAAGTAATTTCATATCTCAAATAGTTTCGGAGCTATTATAAAAAATGTTAATTTACGCATCAGACCGGAGCCCTTAAAGCCATTTTGCCGAAATATTGAGAGTAGCCATTTTGTTTGGAATATTTATTAATGTTCATAAATGAAATTTAATCAAAATCGTTAGAGCCGATTTTGAGAAAATCGACTTTTTCTCTTTTTTCCCTTCAGTAAACTACCCTTAATTTTAGGGGTAGATATCCAATTCCAAAAACCCCTCGGGGCAACCCTATGAAAACCCTAGATATCAAGTTTCAGCTCAATCGGTAAAATAGTTTAGGCTCTAGTTGGAGGTACAGACAGACAGACAGACAGACAGACAGACAGACAGACAGAAAGACGGAAATTCAAAAACCACTTTTTCGGATTCAGGAAGTCATGAAACGTCAAAATTCATCAAAATCTCGAGTTCGATTTTTTTGACGATCACCATACTTTCTCTACCTGTAAGATACAGAGAAAGTAAAAACATATGATCAATATAATAGAGAGAAAAATCGCCATTCTGCAAAATAATGGAAATAAGGTAATTCGGGAAAAATTTGTGTATGGACTTTTGTTTATTTATTTATTTGAGGTATTTAACGTGGACTTTTTGAACCGACTGATTATATCAGCACACGACTTCTAAAATAATCTAAATCATGAACAGACACAACATCCAGCCCACGGTCGTTAGTCCATCAATGTGAAAGAGGAAACCCACATTTCACCGATGATAAAATCTTCGGCCATGGCAAGAATCAAACTCGGGACTTTTAACTTAGTAGGCAGACATGCTAACTACTGGTATAAGGCGTCTGACTACCAGTGCCTATAAAACCTATAAAATTTCAGGAATGTTATAAGAGAGGTTTTAGAACCACTCTGATCGAGATGTTAAACTTACTAATACTAAAATAATTTATCTCTTTAAGGAAAAACTCTTTTACCTTTTCGAGGTACACTTTACTAGACATAATACTATATCAGTTTTGACAGCAAAAGATAATGTTTATATTTTATAAAAGAATATTCTTATAAAAATGGGGCTGTAGTTGATATTGCGTGCAAACAAAAGAGAACTTAGTGTTTGAACCCTAAAATAATATTATTTTGGTGGTAGTAAATATCTCTTTACCTCTCATTTGTGTTTGTCATGAGAAGAATTAAAATGTTAGCCACGTGTCACGACAGTGAATGCCGGAGAGAAGGGTGGGGGGTATAGAGTGAGGTTGTGTGGTCAGTGACGCTCTTCGCCTAGCGTTGGCGTCAGTTTGAAACTGTTGGTGGTAACAGGAATGGATGGGAGGGAGTGGGGGGAATGGTCAAGAGGGAATGGGGGGTGGGAGGGCGGTTGAACCGCAGACTTTAGTGTAAAGACAACAACGTCTCTATCTCTCTTTCTTTCTTTTCCTGTGTTTTCATTCGTTTCTCCTCGTCCATTTATTTCCTTTTTATTGTCTTTACAGATAACTAAAACAACTAGAGTCTTGGCGCCTGGGACCTCCTTATAATAGAAAGCTTATGAGCTTCTCGTGTCTTGCCCGATCAAAGCTCTAGCTGAAATACTTAAATAACATTCAAATTCAGATCTTCTGAAGACGCTCAGAGGCTATTATTTTATTTATTTATTTTTTGCCCTATTTATTATCTGGTTAAAGGCAGAGATGGATCCAAGCTAGCATGCTTTACTCTTACTCAGCAGGCTAAAACTCAAGCCCTACCTCAGATCAACTACGTTTATTAGGTTTTTCTACAATATTTTTATCCCTTTTTCTTTCCAAAATTATGAGTAGAGTGTTTATAAATATTTCATTATCACCCTTAGATAAAGTAATTTATGCCGCTGATAATCAACACATTGATGGATTTTATTTTCACCGCAACTCACTACCCGTTCGAGTTATACGCATGTACATTTATTAAATTAATGTTGTGTGAATGCGCAAAGTAAAATGCAGAGGAAATGAACACAGAAACGCATGAAGGGAGGTTGGGAAGCCATTTAATTATCTTTAGGCCGTTAGTAGCAAGTGTGCTAAGCCTATCGATAGTAATAAAAATGTCAAAATGAAAAGTTTTCCTAGCACTCAATGAACCAACATATAGTAATATTGCCTAGCGCCTGTAAACTAGACTGTACCAGGTCGAGCGCGCACGCATGAAAAATAGAACCAATTCTATCTTTCAAGCGCGCGCGCTCAATCGCTCGCTCCAGTCTGGCCACATCTAATTACAACCCAAGTGTTCTATTTTATATTTTACTCGCTCGCTCGCTCGCCCAGTCTGGCCGTCCCCTAAGACCTAGGTTGGGTAACCATGTTGACAATCCCCACAAGTAGTGAATTGGGCTATAAAAGTGCGGTGAATTTGAGTTTGCCAGCTCTCACAGTAAAATAAACATTTTCTTGACAGCGTGTGCGGGTCGTATCATGATATTTCCTACATATCATTGGAATCATTCCAATTTCTTAGTGAGTAATTGACACAACATTGCCATCTAACATTCCCCTCCACCCCCTTTCTCGGCACTTCGTTTCATCTCTGCCTTAGTAAAAAAAAGAATTGTCAAGTTTCGCATTAAATTGTCTTACATTCTCAATTTGAACAATTTTCATCATTTGTGTCAGAAGCAGTTTGAATAAACTAGTAGTTAAAACTCTGTGTGTTGTTTTAAATGTTCACTTGAGCAAACTAATTTCTCAATTTTTACATGGTGTGGCAAATTTCTCTTCTCATTCACCCCCAATGAAGCGGTTCACAAATATGTTAAAGCGTTGTAAAAAATAATTAGTTCTAGAGGTGACGCGGCGTAACCTTTATTGTGTTGAAGGGCAGTTCTCAAAAATCTTTAAAAATAAAGGAGAGCCAGAGGAGGATATGGATTTTACTTACAATTTTTTTTTTAATTTGGGTGCCCTTAGAATTTATTCAGAACGATCTTCCCCTGCAAAATATTTGAAAATGTAATTCCTCTTTAATCTGACGGTTCTAAGTGGCTCTCCCCTGGCAAATCTTTGAAAATTGGATGACCCTGGAACCTTCTTGGAGTGGTCCTCCTCAGAAAACTCTTGAAAATTGGATACCTCTATAATCCATTTGGAGCTGTCCTCCCCCATAAAAAATTTGAAAATCAGTTTCCTCTAGATCAGTGTTTTTCAATCTTCTCCCGATAGTGGACCACTTGATTAGTCGAAGCAGGAAATTTTCTAAATAAATTGTTTATCAAGCAGTGAAAAGATAGCATATTTATAGAACCTTGTTTTACATACACTCAAATTCTTAAAGGAAGAACTTTATCTAGCAACTATAAACGATACTAAATCATCTTTCAAGTGGATTCATATGTTTTGTCATTTTGGTAGTATTGTCTTAATAAAATATCACTAATAATTTAGTAAATTTTTTATGAATGTCTGCTCTTCCTATGAAAATTGGACTGTACTTAAGGAACAAATTATAGTCGACTTCATGGAGCTAGCTTCTCAATATTGTACTCTTTTGATTAAATTTAACTTTTTACTCTTTAACAAAGAGGAAAAATATTGTAGCTGTGAAACATTTTGACCTTGAGATGATGATGAATCTTTAAGTTTTATTTGCCCAATTCCCCCCTCCCCCCCCACCACCAATTTTTTTTTATCTTTGTCCTCTTGTCATTGTTTTAATTTTTATTGAAGTATAAAATAGCTTAATGTTGGGTAATTTTTAAAAATTGGCATCATGATTTTTGTTTAAAATGCCTATTTGGGAAATCTTTACAATCGTGATGGTATAATTTAGATAATTTGAGGTCAGATTACTTATTTTTTTAAACTTAAGACTCACATTATAATAGACTATTTGAGAAAGCAAATACGATTGTGTTTTTCTGTGATCCTATGTTGCAGTCCACCTAACACACTACCACATACCACCAGCGGTCCACGGTCCACAGTTTGAGAACCACAGGTCTAGAGTCTAGAAGCTATTTGGAGTGTTTCTCTCTAGAAAACGTTTGAAAATTGGATTTCTCTAGAATTTTTTTGGAGCTGTCCTTCCCCACAAAATTTTTGGAAATATATTTATTTTCAAATCCTTTTGGTACGTGCCTCTTTCGTCAAATTTTTTGAAGGAAAAATTCTCCTAAAAGCTCTTTTGAGTTCCCCTCCCCTGGATATTTTGAGTGTTTTTTATGAATAATAATCGAAGTTAATTGTGTCACACAACCGAATGATTATTTCCTACTTTTGTGAGGTATCTTCTGCCAGTCCTAACTATTCGCAATTTACTCTATTTTAAGGACACGGGAAGTCGAGGTTGTAAAGCATACAGCAGGAAGTCATTTTTATGTTTGTGATGCATCTTACTACCCGTTACGACCATCCACATATTCACTTTGAGGCAGGGATAAGGGAGGTATAGCTGAGAGGAAATGTGCCCACGTTTGTGTGAAGGTAAAGTGATAAGCCATGTGGGAAAATATACTCTCAGTACACTTGACCAGAATTTGAACACAGATCTATCCGCTGTCGCTGGCGTGAGCCAGAAATAGCTATGCACCTTCCGATGCCAATACAAATACAAACCATCCTCTCCATTTATCGTAATGCATTCTCTAAACCATCGGCAATATTCAACACGTCTACCCCGTGGTCGCTTTCTTACATTTCGTGAACTGATGTTATCTTGTAGGAGTCAACCCGCAATTTGTTTCTTCAGCACCTTGCGTGTGCTGCTGTGGGACACACTCGCATACTGTGATATTTTACGAACAAACTTATGTAGGCTTTGCATAATGAAATCAGGAATACCCGGTGCTTACCCCTTTGTTAAAACGTGTGACCTGGCAGATCTCAGTGCGTTCTTAACTGATCCACTTTTACAAAATCTATCAATTAATCGCCGGTGACCTGGTGGTTATATGAGTAAGGTGTCGGACCTCTGTGCTGGGGGTCCGGGTTTCAATCCTCGGTCCCGGCACAGATATATCTGATTACCACACCCTTCATTCACCTCTGACAAGACGTGTATTAATCACAACATGTGAATGTGTGGAATGCCAGGCCTCCACCGTGGTTCGGATTCCACGTTAAACTGTAGGCCTTTCATTTCATCTCACAATCACCCTACCATTACACATTAGCGTAAGTGCGTATAGCCCGAACGGTTAGTAAGGTGCGGTGCTAATAATAGTAATAATAATAATAATAATAATTAATCGCCATACTGAATTGCGATTTGGTGCGGGAAACTTTTTCATAAATTTATGTTTCACTTATTCCATATACTAACCTACACTCCGAAGCAGCTGTTCCACCAAAAACAATCTAGCCTCAAGGGACAAAACCATTTTTAACTCTTTAGGATTGATTGATATTCATTCAAAGAAAACATGGTCTACGAATCTCCTACGATTACCCTTCATAGCAGTACTCACCAAATGGTGAACTGCATATACATTTTTAAGGATATTGACGAGATAGTGATAAACAGAAGAAATGATGCTATTTTTGTGGTGGGAAGGTAGTAGACACGGAAGACCAGTGATAATAAATAAGTAAAATAACTAAAAGGAAAGAAAATCAAGTTTTTGAATTAGTCACTGTTAATGTTTTGCCAGACCGCGGAAGTATGTTGAGTTTTTAAAACGGACGTTCATCAAAAATAATTGGGGAGCCTTGCTTTAGAAGAATGAGTTGAAAAGAAGTGAGGGGGGCGGATGTTCATTATAAGTGTCGAAAGTCACGTAAGCTATTATTGATAATATTAAGAAGTTGGCAACTATACCGTCTAGAATACAGATGCACCCCGCAAAATCTACTGTGGGAGTGACGCCTTAGATCATGTGACCACTGATGCAGTTAAGGGGAATTTTGAAACATACATGTTTAATATTATTATTATTATTATTATTATTATTTAGCACCGCGTCTTAGTACCCTTTCGGGTTATACGCTTAAGTACTAATTACGCTAATGGATTAGGAATTAGGAAGGTTGAATTTTGAGGAAGTGAACCCGCATTTGCGTGGAGAGAGAGAGAGTGGAAAACCATTTAGGAAACCCCCTCCCCAGTTCACTTGACCGAGATTCGAACCTCGATCTCCCCGTCCTCAGCAGACGAGCTCAACACGACTTGCGCGTTAGCCAACTACGCCAACGAGGCGGGTTACATGTTTAATAGCTAATATAAATTAATAAAATATAGGAAAAAAGTTGATTTGAAAGTTTATTTACCCCGTGTCAGTCAACAGCCAACAGCCATAACAATCAACTTGGAAAAAAGTCATAATCTTTCCCCGCCCATACCTTCACCAATTTATAACTTTAAACTAAACATATGGCTTTTGACAAAACTTTGTACATTTCTTAATCTAATAGATTTATGTTGGTGCAAGGAAAGAAAGAGTGAAGAATGACCCTGGGCACGGGACGAATCCTGGATAGCTCAGTGATTAGAGCATTGGCGTACTAAGCCAGAGGTCCCGGGTTCGATTCCCGTGTCCAGGTGTCATTTTTCAATTTTCAGAATATGATATCTAGTGGGAGTAATTCCCAATAATAAGCATAAATAATAGCTCTGGCTATTAGTTCTTAACAGACTTTAGTCAAACTCCCACGGGACTACCTGACCTAAATTCACAGTTTAGAAACTTCCATCTATTCGTGGAATCAAAGTTAACAAAATTACTATAATCAAAGTTTAGCGAAAACATTTAAACTAAGATCATAATATAAAATTAATCACTAATTAATTTTATCAGTTAAACAATTTACGTCTCGAAGTTAAATTTTATAAGTGTTCATTATCACAAAAGAAATCAAAACATTTTATTTACAACATTATTTCAGAATGAAATAATGATAAACTTCTTCATCACAAAAATATATCAAAGTTATTATAAATTAAAGATCAAAACTAAACAGCTGTCTCGAGCGCCCAA
>CABFWB010000313.1:28982-42907 GCA_902151455.1 Timema bartmani
TGTTCCTCCGTCCAGTGTTGGTTGAGTAGTCAATTTAATAATGCGCTTACAGGACATTAAAGAGGGGTTTTTCACCACACGGAAACAAGGTGGGGGGTGTAGAACATTTCCTTCTAGAAGGAATCGAACATGACGTGGACTGTTGATATTGTTGTCCCATTTTTCATTTTAGAACAGCGATTCTTCAATCGGACGTCATTTCTGTATTTGTGGAACTATCCACCAGGGTGCAGATAGGTAGAATTCTGTTGAACGTGGATAGTATTGCTTGGCGTGGCTTCAGTATCTATTTGATTTAGTCGGTGTTGACTTCGGTGAAGGAGTCTCTGTTACTATCCGGTGTAGCTTGTCCTTGTCTACACACGATAGATTTGGTGAGTTTAGATTCCAATGTATTCCATAGTTCTATTGAATTGATTTTATTGATTTGAATTGTCTATAACGTTGTTTCAATTTATAGGAACTACAATAGTGAAGAGTACTTTTGTAGGGTTTAGAATATTATTGAATATTATTGAATATTATTTGGGGCGGGTGGTATGATTCTTCGGCGAGTTGAGTATGAAGTTTAGCATGGGCGCGAGTTCAAATGTAACTCAATGCTACAAGATTAAGCTCCAGGATCTTCTGGTATAGTTTGTTAATGTTAAGGGGGTGAAAGTTTTAATTCCAGCCAGCTGTACAGGAGAAGGTTTTTCCTATATGTTTGTCCACATTTCCGCCACTCAAATGCTACTACATTTCCTATCAATTATTCCTTCTTCGCACCTTATCCACTAGCGTGATTGAAATACACAAAGCTCAGACTGGTAGTAAGATGTGCTGAATGAACAAAAGTATAGAATATTTAACCTGTTTCCATAGGCTGTGGCCCACAGCAAGCACCAAGCTTTTAAATCTGGTCCTAAGTATAATATGAGTTAAGAGTCCACTAGTATAACGCGTCACTCTCGTTTTAGATTGGATTGCTGGTGACGAGGAGATCTAGGTTCGAATCCTGGTTGGGTGTAACAAAGCTGTTTTTTCCTCTATGGTTTCCCACTAACCTTGCACTCATTTTGTTTTTGTTCCAGCTTCTTACTACCCATTCGGGCTGTAGGCATACTACCTAATTATGGTAATATGTGAAGGATGAAAAAGTTTGAATATATTGGTATTGTACCTGTATTAGCGTGAAGTTAGAGTGAACCACCATTTGGGAAAAAACACCCTCAGTACAAACGAACAGGATTTGAGCTTTGATCTACCCGTCATCAGTAGTCAATTTTATCGTGAGAATAGAGCTTAGACCATTCTACCACCGAACCGGGTACCCCATTCAAATTACATCTCATCCTAAACGCATACCTTTCCCATCCTTATCAAATTAGCATGATTATGGTATCTTAAATCCCGAAAGGTTACTAAGACAATGGAAAAAAAAAATCTTTTAAACAGACAACATGCCACGAATAGAACCCTGGGCTAGTGTTGAAAGCTTATAGTATAAATATAGCAACAAATGAATGAACAATATACACGATGGTGTACCATCCCATGATGCAGGTTGTGTGACCACATCAGGGCACAGAGCTCTGGGGCTCATTAAAGAAGAGATTTGTTTTTACTCTTTTTATCTATGTTATATGTTCAATAAATATTTTTAATTAATTTTATGAGAAAATATCTTATATAAAGTAATTATATAATACGTATCATAGATATAAAAATGTTCAATAGTATAAGAAAAGGCCCAATTTATATCCATTATCTTTGACTCCATTCAAGATAGAGCTAAATTTGTCAACTTAGTTAAAACATTTGGTATGTTTCTATTAATAAAGGTGAAAACAGTGTTCCAAAAAATACTTAATGTGAACGAATCTTTTCTCGGGTTTACTGTAGCAAGCAATCATTCGGCCGAAAATGTTGCAAAATTTAAGGAAGATCATTAGAAAGACTGTGTCCTGGATCTAAATAAAATGTGGGGTCACCGTTATGATGGAGCAGCTGCTACGAGCAAAACATATTGGGGGAAGGGGGTGCAAGTTATATTTTTAAAACCAAATATAAAAATGTTACGTCTATATGTATGGTAGTTTACTGTACATTGTGCCGCACACAATCTTAATTTAGTACTTAGCGACGCTATGTCAGAACCACTTGGAGTCAAACAATTATTTTATATAATTGAAGATCTCATATATTTTTTTCAAATAGTTGTAAAATATGGGTGCCCCTGTATTCTCCGTCTGCTAAAATAAATTTAAAAAAATTATCAACAGCTTATTGGTAATCGAGGTTCTCGTCATTTCATGCCCTGAGATATAATTTTACAAATGTGATGAAGAGTTTAACTTTATTTTTTAATTATATTTACCTGAAACAAAGAGGACATTTTAAGTCCGAAAGCATTTAAACGAAAAATGTGAAAGATTTGAAAATGTATTCTTCCTCGTAACTCTCTCAAATATTTTGCAGTCGGTGTATGTTGTCTCAAACTTATTACAATCACACCCCCGCCTCGGTGGCGTAGTTGACTAACCCGCTAGTCGTGTTGAGCCCGACTGCCGAGGACGGGGAGATCGAGGTTCGAATCTCGGTCGGGTGAACTGGGGGTGGTTTTTCTTAAATGGTTTTCCACTCTCCCTCCACGCAAATGCAGGTTCACTTCCTCTAAATTCAACCTTCCCAATTCCTAATCCATTAGCGTAATTAGTATTTAATCGAATAACCCGAACGGGTAGTAAGACGCAGTGCTAAATAATAATAATAATAATAATAATAATAATAATAATAAATATTACAATCACAAAATTTGGATCCGTTGAAATCTGCTCAGCTGCTAAAAAATGTTTTGGAAAGTCTGCAGTTATCAAGAAACAATCTATTTTATTTACAAAAATACAACATAGTATTAAAATGGAAAATAGAAACAAGATTTCAAGATATACGTAAGAGTAAAGTCAAACAATTCGATGGTGAGATTACGCGAAGATCAAAGGATTAAAAGTGCTTAGCATCATTTTGAAACTGAAGTTCTCAATGCTACCTTTGACAAAGCTGTAATGATACTCCAGAAACGATTTGAAAGTTTAAATGAGGTATCTGATAACTTTACTGAAATGAACTCTACATGTCTGCAGATAGAAGAAACTGATGAGGAACTAAACGAAGCTGCAGAACATATAGACAATTCTTTAAATTGAAAAATGACACCTGGGCATGGGAATCGAGCCCGAGACCTTAAAGCTTAGTGCACCAATGCCAACCATGCCAGTGCAACAAAACCACTGATATATCCCGGAATAATCTCGTCAATTATAAGAATATGATATTTAGATGCGGTTATAACCGTAATTAACAAATATAATTGCTTTACTATTTAATCCATATAGTGATATAGACAATAGGTATGAATCTAATTTAACGTCTTTCTCCAGTGCTCAACTATCAATAAAGCCTAGTTAAGAGACCAGAAATAGATAAACACATTACCAATAAAAGAAGTAGCAGAAGTGTTAATTATTTTAAATTAGCAGAAGTACCCAACGATACATCTTGACACAGGGTTTTTTCCTTTGTTTCAAACAGACAGAAAAAAAACTCTTAATTTTATTTTATTTCTGCCGCAGTTTTTAATCAATTTAAAAAATTTAATCAAAAATTTACATCTTTGGGTTTCACATGTTTGTGCACAGTTTTCAAGTTTTAACTATTTGCGTGCGGCAGATATCGCGCAATATTCATGACAGACAAACAAACAAACTAACTTTTCATTTTATTAAAATAGAGACTCCCTTATTTCTGCTTTCCCTTATATTTATACTTAATTTTGAATATATTTTACACTGCCATTAAGTATGGTAACATCGAAACGATAGTTCTCAAACTTAATAAAGAACTATTTGCGCAGCACAGTATCATAAAAAAGGTTGTCTGGACTTGCTCTCTTCTAAATTAAAAACCAGCGAGTGCGTTAGGATAATATCAAGGCTGTTGTAAGAATTTTCTCTGAAATGAAATTCAAAATGGTTAAAAGCTAAGTGTATCGAGCTTTTAATAATACTATGACACCAGCATTTCATTTTTATGTTTGTCTTTAAATTATAAGTGTTACCTATTTTTTTTTGTCACACTGATAGGTGACAAATTTATTAAAGCAAAAGGGCTTATAATTGAGAACATTTTTCTAACGATAGATGTGTGGTTATTGAACCAACATCTAAACAATGGTTTTGAGAGTATTAGGATATAATATTAATATTCATATAAGTCGTACTTTATAAAAATTAATATAAATATAAAATTATAGACTAATTTTTATTTCTTTGACCCAGGAATATTTAACAAAGTTGGGAAATATCTTAACAATTTTTTATACAATTCAACGCAAAAAAATACATAATCACTACACAAAAGTTTCCCTATGTGACTATACTATATTTCAATTGTAAACTCAATCATATTTCAAATGTCAATAACAACCTTCTAAAAATACACCAAAATAAATAGTAGGCCAAGCTACACAACTGAGAGCCATCGAATATTGAGCTAAAGACACCACAATAGTGACCAAATTAATTCAACTATTTCGGGTGTGCGTGCTGCAACCTCCACCCTATTTGACCACCCCGCCCCTCTCCATTCCCTCAAACCCTCCGATTCATCTAACGTGACGTCAAAGCGTATTAATTAGCTGGCCGTGCACATATTGCCACTAATTGCACGTTAATGAGGTTATCGTGGATTTGTTGTGTCATACACAGTCCACTTGTGTGGCACGGCTTGGCTTGGAGCGCTATTGAGGCGTGTGTCCACGTGACTACTAAAGTAACAAATAGCATAACAATACATGCAGAGGGAATAGCCACCACACCTTAAAGTGGTTTTTAATGTTTTGAGAACTAGAAAATTTAATCCCTATTGTTTATGGAACAATTCATACAACATTTTCAACGAAAAACTTTCAATTAGCTTTATAAATTGTATTTAGGTTAAGGTGACAATACGTCCCTGAAATAAGACTTCTTTCCCGGAATGATTTTGTCCCCAATTTTTTTAAATAAATCAATGCAATTTGTAAGATATATTCTCCCATTATAATTCAATGCCATCACAAGGACCACCTCAAAATAATTGTGTCTTACATATTACTTAAGTAGTTTTACTGCATGGGTTAGTTCACTAATTTAATGTAATTTATTTACATATATTTAACCGCTGTATTTAACAGACCAAATTTATTGATACTTGTCACTAAAACTAATTTAAAAACATGACTATAACTACAACTAGAATTTATCAGGGGTTTCCAATGTAAACGTGCCTGAAGAACACAATTGAATTCACGAGTTTGGTTGCATCATAATCTACTAATTGTAATTATTAAGTATTCTGTCTTACAAGTCCATTCCTTTCGTCAGTGAACTGAGACCGCCGGTGCGCGCGGTCTCCCGCCTACAATTTGAGCTCCCAGAATTTTATTCTTCCCTTCATCCAATAATATTTGGATCCTCCTTCTTCATACGCTCCTCTTTCCTTCAACCTTTCTACTAATGGGTGGAAGGAAATAGGACTCACGCGGACACACAAGCTATTTTTAAAATAGAGCCCAAATAAGCTTATAACTGAATAACAACAATTGTAACGTTCATGTATTTTACTCACGCAAGTCAAAGTTTTCTGTTTCTTGGTCAACAACATCAATTTTACTATTTTACTATAATAGATTAATTTCTCAAGAAACTTCGTTGTCAAAAAAAATAAGGGGGGGGGGGTGATTATCTTCACCGACTCTCATTAGTAATTTTAGACTGACATTCATTGAACTTACCAGGAATAAAATGCTCACTTCACTTTACGTAATTGTGCTATTACAACTAAATATGCCCTTTCCCCTCTTTCTCCTACTTTAATTAGAACTGTCTATTTACAGGATGCTACTAACGATTTAAATGGTTTAATTTAGTGAGAACGGAAGAGTAGTATGAGATTTAAATAAAAACATCAACATGACCTGTAGAGAGAGAATAGACAACATTGTATGTGGGTTATAGTAGAGAGCGTAAGGGTAGGTCACTCCAAATGAGCCCAGGTGGGGTTTGAACTGGTCAGGTGCTAAACTACTTAAAGCTCTTGACGCTGATTCCCCACATTGGTGAGCACGTGGTCTAAATACTAGGCTCGTATAGCGTGGTTTGCTGGTGATGGGAAGGTTGGAGTTTGAATCCCAACTGGGTGTAATGAGGATCATGTCTTTCTTAATAGTTTCCCATTCTCTTTCCAAGACGATTCGGGTGGATTCCATCTAAATTCTCTCTTTCTCAGCCTTAAGCCCTTGTCGTAATTAAAATGCGTGTAGACTGGGTTGGTTCAGAGTTCCTGGCTACAGATCCAGAGTTCTCGGGTTCGATCCATGGAACTTTCAAAACTAGTCTGTGAAGCATTGGGTCTGGAACGGAGTCAAACTCAGCCTCGTGAGGACAAATAAGAAGCCACTTGAATAAAGAAGTAGCAGCACCAGTTTAGCAAACTGAGCTTAACGGCTGAAGGGCTCGCTATGCTGACCACATGACACCCTTTTCCCGTAAATGTTGGTAGTAAGACGCGGTAGTAGAAATAAATCTTGATATTGACTTGGGTCGATAAAAAATCTAAATATAGCTCTGATAACAGCGGATGTTATGTACACTAAATAACGAGCGTTTAACCTTCGATCACATTTTCAATAATTTTACTAAAGTTTATTTGTATTCACCAACTTTATACATGGCCGAGAGCGTTTAAATTGAATTTCCAGTATAGATCGATCATCAAGCTGCCTCGTCCACTTACGAGTCCATAAGAAAAAATAGGTTTTGAAACATTTTAGATAGTTCGGAGCTGACATGTTCGACCTGTGTCAATTTTGATGATTACAGTACTTGAAGATGGATATATGATATATTTTTCAGCAGAGGGCCTTTTAAAAAAAATACAAACATATTTTCTTGAAGCCAGAATTGATTATATTTAATGATATTATTAGTGTTATTTCACAGGTATTGAGACTATTTACTTAAATTGACTGTTGCAATTCTCATGGCTTGACGTATGAGTGCTTGAAAGTATATCTAATAACTTCTTGCTGTCAGTAAGGCCCTTCTTATGAAATTTGTATGTAGTAACCCTTTCTAAACGTTGCTTACTTCACATTTATTTATTTTTTCGTAAAAGTATATTTTTATTGCAACTCTATACTGCATTTGATTTACGCAAGCATTTTTAAGTAAGCCACCTACTTAAAGAGACATATCCTCACATGCTTTATTTCTTTTGGGAATGGCAGTTCCGAAGTCTCAAAAACCATAATCTTAAAATTATCTGTTGTGACCCTTCAAAAAAAATAATATTGTATTTGTTTGAAGAGAACTAGATCTATTTTTATGACAATTTAGGCTACTTTGATTTCAAAACTGCGACATTTCTTGTGAAGCGTCGTTGAAAGTGGGATTATTTCAAAATTTCAGCTTAAAATAAAAATCACCTTATTAAATAACACGGTGTTTCTGAATGCACGTAACTCGTCTCAACTATTCGGTAGATGGCCACTTAATTAAGGTGTAAATATGTCACAATAGACTCAATTACCGGCCACGGGGAAGTCAAGGTTTTAATTTCAGCTGGGGCTACTAAAGGTTCCATGCTTTTTATCACCATAGGTTTTATCTTCACTCTACCCACTAATGTGGTTGCAGTTATTCAAATTATATGGCTGGCAGCACAAATAATGTGGCATTGAGAAACTGGATGCCAGACTTCAATCTGAGCCAGTTATTCAGGGTTACAAGTATTCTTTTCTTCAGGTGGATACTATTGGCGTAATTCTTCTTGATTTATCCTCATAATCCTGTGACCTTAAGTTGGCTAGTAATTGAGTGCAAGTACCAGATTGTAATTAATTACCTTTTGCTTTTGTTCCCCTACGCAATAGGGTTAACTTGCTGGCTACTATCATCTTAACTTATTTCTTAAACAAAGCCAACAACCAGCCACCAGACCTGCCATTTACTATCTTTATGAACGAGGCAAACCCAATTACATTGTGACACAACCCGCCCCGGTCGGTACTTGTACTAAGGCGTCAGTCTCATCTGGTAAGATTTGTTGGTGATGGGTAGGTCAGGGTTTGAATCCCGGCCGGATATACTGAAGTGGTTTTAATACTCCCTGCTCTCCCTCAAGACAAGAGCGTGTACACTTCCTCTTAAATCTACCTTCCTCATCTCTGACCCATAAGTGTAAATATTTTATCATTCCGGATGGGTAGTAAGGCGTAAAACACGTACTAGTGCACTTTAATTTAGCGTTGTCATTACGAGGACGCATTTATCATTAGGAAGACGCTCTACTGACTAATTTAAGGTGTTGGACACACTTATTATGTGTCACGTATTTATTTCTATTCACTCTTTTCCTTTCACTGCAGAAAATAAAAAAATTAAATTTTCCCTCATTATATAGATGTGTTATCGAAAACAGATGCTAAGATGTTTTCTAAATTGATTCTCTCTACCATCCATTACATTCCTTAGCCATGAAATCATATTTATTTTACTACGTTTTTTCCAGAAGAGTTATTTACTTGATCACTTTTACTAGTGATGATAAGAGTAATTTGGAGAGAAGCTCACCCACATTAGTGGGGAGAGAGCATAAGAAAGTCACAGTGATAAATCATGTGTCAAAAACAGCCCCTAGCCGGGATTTGCATCTCAACCTCCTCAATCCTCTTATTACGAATATGACGCACTCTATCAAATGACCACTAATATGAGTTTAGTCATTATAAACGGGATGATATTTTTACTTTTTATTTGATCTATTTGTGTGTTTGAGATTGATTTATTTGTAATACGGATAATACGCTAAATACTTAAGTTTGGTAATTAATTTGCCTTTTAAACTTATTACTTTAATTTGTATTTACATAATTGTCTAGTTTAACTACGCCATTGTTATCGGGGACACTAATGTAATTTAGCTTTGTGGCAGTTTTGATTTTAAATAGCCCCCCCCATATATCAGTCTCACAATAATTCTCTGTCACTGATTAATACCTTTTCAAATGCACCTTTCGTTTGCAATCGGAGTTGTTGTTTTTAAAATACAAATTCGATCAATTCAACGTTGTTTTTTTAAAAATACTTCTGACCTTTTTAAATCGTGTGATGTTTGATTGACAAAGCGAAACAAAACTGTGTCCTTTGTGGTGTTTCACTCTCATCAAACACGCCACGATTTATGTCACAACTGAATTATCAAACGCTGTAACACGGTCTAATCCATGGGTCTTCAAGTTTTTTTTATGTCCAAGGGCCAACTTTTCTGTCTTTTGTTGGCTCGCGGGCTGCAATACTGTACCGACACTATTAGGATTGAACACTTAAAATATTATTTTTATTTTGGCGTCCCGAGTGTCTTATTGGTGATAAGTGAATGCGAACATTCCCGACTATATTCGAATGCATCCGAAATAGTAATTTCTCCCTTGTCTACTAGAATAGTCATTTGCCGGTTCAAGGTAAATTTGAATAAAACATAATACTTTTCTTCGCGTATATTTTATAAAATAACTTAAAATACGTATTTATTTTAATATTCAATCATGTAAAATATAAATCTGTACTTGTCATTTTTTCTTTTGGAATAATTTTATATTTCTAGTGAGCTGGCGGGCCGCAAAAACTGTAACGGTGGGCTGCAAGTGGCCCGCGAGCCAGGGGTTAAAAACCCATGGTCAAAGCATTAGGCTAGCAATAGACTAACTTACCTTGGCGGTTCGGATCTCGGCCAGATTTTCCACATGTGATTATCACGGCTGTCTTTCCACCCCTTCTTCACGCTAATGTGAATAAATTTCCTCTTAGTAACGCTCCCAATCCTTTATTCTTTATATTAAGTAATTAATGACTTTGATGTCAAATGTATAGTACTATTCTGGTGAGTATAAAGGTATCTGAAACTTATAAAAGCTACTAAAACTATGTTAGTATATTCATAAGTCAAGTCCTATAGCAGCTGCCACTTTTGAAAAAAAATATATATCAAAATCAATAAATTAATACTTATAATATAGTGAAATATTATCAATGTTGAAAATACAAAAAAAATAAAATATTTTTTAAACTTTTTACACAATAATCCTACTGTACTGATAACTAGTAAATAAATGTAATGAAAATTCGTGTTGTCTCATATATAAATTTAAACTTAAAAAAAAAGAATAATCATTAAATTGTTATCAATTGAACTTTTCTTTTTTAAAAACCAGTAAGTAATGTTATTTTTAATATAAAACACTCCTCACATATATATATAAATTATAACATGTATTGAACAAAATCGGTAGATTAAAAGGATAATAGAACGGGGAAGAAAAACACCTTACGAATTATGCCGTTATTCGCGCTTTACTCTAACCTATGCTATCTGAGCCACAGGCATGCCATTTTAACCCGCTGACGCTGAGCCAACTCGGTGGGGTGTAGATGTAATAATAGTAGCATTATGACTAGGACTTTTTTTATTCATAGTATTTATTTATTTAATTATTTATAAGGGCACCGCGTATTTCTACTCACTCGGGATATCTGCATATTAACATTAATAGATTAGGAATGATGAAAATATAAACTTAGAGGAAATGCACCCTCATTTACATGGTAGTTAAGCATAAAACCTTTAGGAAAAATCGCCTCAGCACGCCTAGTTTGGACTCTAACCATGGCCCACCCACTCATTTTGCAAATTATATTCGCTAATGCGAGTATTATTATTACTATTCGTACTTTATAACTTCATCACTAGATCTTTGTAATTTTAATCAAACTTTGAGGGCACAGGATGATTGTGAATTGGATGACATTTTACCAGATTTACGATTTTAGAGGGGGCTAATCAGGGGTCAAACCATCCCAAAGGCAAGAGGTTGGGTAAAATAAAATCTCTATTGGGTTACATTTTAACCGCTTGTCTAACTTGTACATTGTTTTACTAAGGGCGGTTGGAAAATAATGAGACTGTTTGTTCTTTGAGTTCTAGTGTTGTATTAGTGTTGTATTAATGTACAGCCCTGGCTCGCCACTAATGCTCTACTCCTATTTTGACTTCATTTATCCGTCAAATAACCCCGTAATTCTCTTAAAAAGTACATTTCGCCACTAAAACTACACTATCATTAAAATTAGATACTCACTAATACTAAAATTAGGCTTACTGTAACAATAAAACTAAGCCTACACAAATACTAAAACTCGAGTAGTCCAAAGTTGATGCAATATTTTATCGAAATATGTAAAACATTTGCTAGTCTTTGAACAGCCAACATTTATTCCATTTATATTAAACCTATTATAGTCCAATTCATTTACTAATAGCATACATTTATGTTTTATTTACTGTCTTGAAAAGGTATATTATAATATGATTTAGAAGTAGTCTCAGTTTAAACCTCGGAGGGAGAAGTCCCATTACAAAACTAATGTCATTATCATATTTAATGCACTTTCTACGTTTCTACAGGCCAGTTTTCATAGAAATAACCTTACCTGGAAGCTAGAAATGTTACTAGATATACTTTCACGTTGGAAAATGTGATATGAAACTGTCACTTTTGATAGATATTATCAATAACTATAAAATAAAACTACTGTAGTAATATAATAAAATATTATCAATGTTAATCACAAATAAATGTTTGTGTTTTTTAAAAGTTTCATCCTAACACAATCCTATTATAGTTCTAGCCATTTGTGGATCTAGCAAAAGGTCTTTTTACTGTTGAGAAAAATAGTATTTAAAGAATATTAAAAACCTGAAGGGTAGCTGACAAAGGAGCCAGTATTGACTTGTTTGGCTCCCCGGGGAAAAAATCCTACCCCTTGCTTGTAATTATTTATAGCCCAAGCTGATCGTGGAATTTATTTGCTAGTATCAGGGTAGTTTCTTTACCCTGGTAATGCATTTATAGCCCCACGACTATACGTTCAGACTGTGTGTGCTTTGTTATATTTAGTTTCTAAGCCAAAACTTTATGCTAAAAATGTTTATTCATTTTACAAATTTAAAATATATAAAAAGTATTAAATTTCCCAACGGATTCTATTAGCAACAATGGCTATTTGAAATGAACAATAAAAACCAAATTCTAATTTTTTTTTCAAAACATTGCTGGGTTTACACGTAGTAAAATACTCCTCGAAAACTACGGCCTTGTTTTTTTCTATAATCGAGGGTAAACCACATGAAACCAGCATCTCCCAAGAGATAATAAAGATTCATTATTATTATTATTATTATTATTATTATTTCACTACGTCAGCGTTACAAAGCCGGTTTGACCAACTGGACATAACCATGAATGTTTTAATTTAGCTTCCCGAGAGAATTTTTTTACGTTCACGTTTGAAGAAACTAGGTGGTATGCAAATACATTCATTATGCTATTGAGAAACGGAGCTTATGTCCGTAATATTCCAAACAGGGGTAGATTCGGTCTCTTGGGGAATTGGCCCAGCTGCATTTACATGATAAAACACTTGTTCTGTGTTATTAAAAAGCCACGAGTAAATTTTTATTTCACCAAAAAGAAGCTTTTATTATGTTCATCTGAGTTTTTTTTATTTAAAGACAAAAAAAAATATTTTTTTGGGGAGTTGAGGCTCGAGCTCACTTTATTAAAATTTATTTATTTTTTATCTATTTGAGGTATTTAACATGCACTTTTTGAACCGACTGATTATATCAGGACACGAGAATTTCTATGAACGAGAGCGAAATGGCCTACCAATTTCGGCGGGAAAGGTATTTTCCCATAAATTCTAGGGTTCTTTTACATGCAATAATTGACATGGGAGCAATGGCTTTACTTTCCCTCTGAAGGAAATTGTGATACAGATTTTTATCGCTCAAGAAAAATCCACTGACTCCGGCTAAGTTTGAACCCACGAACATCGGGCTTTGAGGTGAGAACTTTACCCAAAGACTACTAAGGTCGATAGGGTTCATTAAGAAAAACCTGCTAAATGCAAGGTTATAGTAGAGGGGTCCCCAAATTCTTTAGGGCTAATGCTTCCTTGAATCCATAAACACATTCTAAGTGCCCCTCTCCCCCTGTACTAATTTTTCAGAACTTGCGCAACCGTCTAAAGAAAATAATAAAACAAAAACATTCAATGATACATTTATTCAAAATCCAATATACTCTTTATTTTAATTAATTGAACAAAATTGATGAATATCAGACAGTGATACCGGCTTTTCAAAGCCTGTCATTTATACAATTTCTTAAGCTAGCATATTGGCCCATTTATTAATTACTTCACTAAGGCAGGAGTCTATGATCTTACCCTCCAGTGCCTCCTGGTATCCATTCACCTCTTATTGCCCCACTAAGTAATTCAACCACCCCCCCCAAGGGGAGGTAAAGCCCTCTTTGAAGATACATTGGTATATGGTATCACCCGGTTGGACCCGAATTTTGATGAACTAAAATGATAACAAAAATTACCTACAAAATAACCTAAAATTTTAAAATTATGACTTCAAATTTTAAAAAAATAACCTAAAAATATTAGCAAAAACTCATAATAAATGCACACGACAAAATTGAACACACACTTTACACATTCAAAATGTAATTAAAGGTATTTGACAACTAATCTCTGACATTCTGCTAAATATAACATTTATTTACAAATACCTGCTTCAGAAATAACACCTGCCCCTCTTAACGCAACCCTCTCCAGCCTAGTTGCAATATCTCACCAGGAATGTGGATTTCACCACCACATAAGCAAATAGGATACAAAGTTCATTGTTTACATTATCTTCTTATTCCGACCACTGGGTGATGAAAAAAATGATTTATGTTTATGAAAAATCTATATTATTAAAAAATACAC
>CABFWB010000313.1:48844-60178 GCA_902151455.1 Timema bartmani
ATGACCTGGTGTTCTAGGGGTAAGGTGTCAGATACCTGTGCTGAGGGTCCGTGGTTCAATCCTCGGTCCCGGCACAGATTTATCTGATTGCCAAACCCTTCCTTCACCTCTGACAAGACGTGTATTAATCACAACTTGTGAATGTGTGGAATGCCAGGCCTCTACCGTGGTTGGGATTCCACGTTAAACTGTAGGTCCTCCATTTCATCTCACAATCACCCTACCATTACACATTAGCGTAAGTGCGTATAACACGAACGGGTAGTAAGGCGCGGTGCTAATAATATTTTATATTCAGTTGATTAACATTAATTTACCTGTGACCGTTCAAATATTGAAATATCAAACCATATGAAATCGTAGGTTTATTTGGAGAGATTTCTCTTTCTTTATCACTGCGTCTTACCATCTGTTCGGGCTACACGCTTATGTACTAATTACGCTAGTAATTTTAGGAATTATCAAGGTTATATTTATAGAACGTATATCCCCATTTGCGTGGAAGGAGATTGTAAAACAATTTTTGATAAACCACCTTCATTACACTCGACCGAGATTCGAACCTCGAGCATCCCCGTCATCGGCAGTCTAGTCTACTGTGAGAGTAGCGCGTTAAACCACACGGCTACAGGAGTGGATGAGAGATAATTCGAACAATTTGTGCGATACCTTAGTTTGGGTTGGTAACATGTCTTCCTATTCAGATTAGAGTCCCAGGTTCAATTCCCGGGGTACAGGTTGGGTTTATTTTCCCTTGTATAGTTACACCATTTTAACCGAGACTCATAGTAATTAAAGAAAACTCTACCAGACCGTATTGATGGCTGGTTGTCCACTACTAGCGGTTTCCATCCAACTCATTGTCCTCTTGTGGTGTGAATAGGTTTCAGTCAGAGATATTTTGTTATTTAATGATGTGCTTCATTTTGGTGTAGAATGCTATCATTTTAACATAAAAGCTTGGCTCTTTCTAACTCAAATAGCACAATGAAAAAAAATATGTCAAAATGAAAGATAAAGGTTTTGGTATTTGTCATTTCCACTTAGTAGTATGGGGTTGTTTACTTCGAGTCTCAGTTAAAATGTGACTCTGGAAGCTAGTTTGTAATTCGTGCCGATACAATCAGTTTGTTCAGAAACTTCGCTTTAAAATTCTCTGAAAAACTCATTTATTTTAAGAGCTGCCTTTTTTTGTGTTCCCTACATCTTGCTTCCTCTCAGTATTTATACAATAATTGTGGAGGGAATGGGAAGAAGATAAATGGTACCATAATTGTCATGGAGAGAGAATGGGAAACCATTTAAAAAAGACTACCCTCACAATACACCCCACCAAGTTTTGAGGGGGGTTGCACAGTTTAAAAGCGCTTAACTTTAAACATGAAGTTTCTCACTTGACAAGTATCGGAAACGTTTTGTCAAAGGTTTTGGTTAGCCAATCAGTAAAAAGTATTTTCCTTTGGTTGTTCAAAGTATTCTAGAACAAGAAAATAAAATGTCTTCAGCATTTTTTTATTTAAATGTGTATATAATAGAATACGAATATACATATAATATGATTGTACTGTAGTAGGAAACATTCGATCAATATTGTCTTTAAGAAAATTATATTGTGTGGAGATATTCTAATTTCTAGTTGATTAATTTCAAGGGATACAAAGATCCCCTCTTGCGGAAAAATAAAAGTCAAAATTATACTGATCGGTTTTGATTTAGTCTTTTCCGTCAATAAAACTACATTTAACTTAACATAAACCCACTTCGGTGGCCGTATAGTCTAACGTGCTACTCTCGCATTAGACTAGACTGCCGAAGACGGGGAGATCAAGGTTCAAATCTCGGTTGGGTGTACTGAGGTTTTTGTTTTTTTTATCCACTCTTTCTCCACGCAATTGTGGGTACACCTCCTCTAAATATAACCTACCTAATTTCTAAAACCATCCGCGAAAAAATACATAAGCGTACGCCCCAAACGGGTAGTACCACGTGGTGCAAAAAAAAACCTACGTAGTTGGTATAAAAGTCAACACTAGATATAATCATGGTATTTTTTTATCATTATTTTCACTGTATAAGCGTTTACATTTGTAAAGTGATTCAAATATATTGTTTGTAAACACTGATTGCGTCAAAGAAGAAAATTCATGTTTATAATTTAAATTTGGTTTAGACTGTTCAACAAGCTTAGTTCGAACTCCAACCTTCTCAGCACTGGCATGGCAAACCAAACAAGACAAGGTTGATCTCTTAACCTGCGTTCCCACAGATGAGATTTAGTGTTGGTGCACACTTGTCTGTATATAATCGAACCTGCTCATATATACATTATTTTGTAATAATATGGGAGGGAAACTCAAATCGGGGATCTTTTCTGAACCGTTGTGATACTCCATGGTGTACACCTACCTTTGAGCCACACCTGAGATCGAACCAGGGCCTCCGAGACACGATACTCCTGCAAGTCAACCAAAAGAGGTAATGCCGACGCGTGGGAACGTAGGTATTTCCTCCGTGAGTTCCTGATAGCCCGTCTCGATAGCGAATAGCGTTTGGCTATGTAGGTGAGGAGAGAGAGAGAGAAGTAACGAACGGTACTGAGAGAAAGCCGAACGCGACGAAGAGCGATGTCTGTGTGTTGTTTTGTGTCAGGAAACAAAAGCATGTGGTGAACAGTTGAGAAGGAGGCTCCCTTCCTTCAGCAAGTGTGAGGTTACATCAAGCGTGTGTCGTGAGCGCTCTGAACTGTAAATGTTGTCTGGCATCAAGAATTGGCTGTGGTAGGGAAGAAAATACGTTCTGTTTCTGTCTTCTTTTTTTTAAATAAAAATATATATACACACACAAAAAAAATTCTACAAGAAGTAGTCGTACTCTGTGAGATCCCCTTCTGTGTGTGAAGTGACAGTGAAACCGACGAGAAGATTACTACTACTCTCAACGGATCTGATGTGTTTGCACTCTTTTTATGTGTGTGCGTGTGTGTATGTGGATGGTTTCCGATTAACGTTCTGCACAGACTCTAAACAAACAAAAAGTTGTTTTCTCTCTAAAAGGAATCAAAGACGCGCAAACGAAGATGTAGTAGGAAGTGGCCTTCTTGAATCGAGGGTTTGATGAGGTTCCAGCTATAATTGAAAAGTGAATTGGTTTCCCGTTAGTTAAAATCCGAGAGGTGTGTTTTCATGTGTGAGAAAATCACAGATAGATAAATTATTCGCCACATTAACGAAATAAACAGTTAGTTCCTGTCTCTCTCCTGATCCACGAAGAAATCAAAATTACTCCTCCCTCTTTCCTTCCCTCTCCCCACTCTTGCTCTTTTTGTTCCTCCTTTGTTTCTACTCATCCAAGGTTCTGCGAGTCCGGTGACGTCTGAATGATTAACTCTGCAAGAAAAGTGAAAACTACCCGGAAAAGATTTCTAATTCGTTGAAGCGAGGCCACAAATGGTTTTTGTCACATTCCCTCATGGGATTCAATAGTCATGAGCTATTAATATTATTTTAATCCACGAAACATGTGTGTGCTTCAAGGCTTTTCTCTAATTTATAGTTTAGTGGGGGTCTTGATTTATTTGACCTAATTCAGAAAGGAAATAAATAGTGGGAAAGTGATTAATGAGAAAACGGTTTTGCGAAAAGTGTAGCTATAATCACATGGTGATGCTAAGTCTGTGATAACTTGTTCGAGCTACTGTTTAAACTTAGCCAAGATCCTTACTAGTTTTCCTACAAGTCTTTAAAACAGACCTTATGAGTCTTAAGGCGAGTCTGAAGGATATTGTGTTTTATAGATTGTTACATTGGTATAAATCAAGGATATGATCGTTTCTTCAAGGCAATGGCAAAATGATTCCCGCCTTCTGGTGGATTCTGTCCACTACGTCATTAGGTAAGACTAATGTTTAGCAGTTCGTTAACTAGTGGTACATACTATTAAATTGTATTTTAAATTGCTTCAAATGGGATTTAATGCTAAGAAAGTATCCTTCTTATCTTTACATGAGCTACTGCAAATAGAAATGACCACCCTTCCTCCATCCTAAAATAGATGCGACCCTGAGTTAATGAACTTGCTTGGATTTTTTCCCCACAGTGTCTTATCACTCGTCCGGACTATCCTCATATTTACATTCATGGGATAGGGAGGGCTGAGGAAGTTAAATACTTGAGAAGAAATGTATCAGCATTTTCATGTAAATTGAGTGGGAAATCGATTAGGAAACACTGCACTTGCAACAGTAATTCGAACTAAGATCTTCCCATCACTAGAAAAACGACCAGTCCAGTTTGACTCTTTAGCACAAACTAATTCGGGTTCAAAGCACTTTGCTCTGTATATTAGGATAATCAAGTCTCGTAGATTACTATGGGTGGGACATTCAGCGTGAATGGTGGATTCTAGAACCTTGTTAAGGGTATTGACTGGTGAACCCAATGGGACGAGACCATTAGAAATACCTAGATTCACATGGGAAGATAGCATTAGAATTAACCTTAAAGAGATAGGGTGTAATGAAGTGGACTGGATAGAACTAGCTTAAGAAAGAGATAGGGATAGGTGACGTACTTTTGTAAGTGAGACAATGAACTTTCGAGTTCCTAGTACTATAGAGTAAGTATTTACATCTAAAATACACTTGTGATGCAAGAAGGCATCCACAACGAAGTATTATGCTGGCTGAGATTATTTCTGTTGTGTAGATATTTAAATTTCTATCCACATATTAAGCCAGCTAACGACTAATATTGGTTGTTTGACTGATGAAACATGTTGTTACCAAAAACAGTCTTAAATCTTACTAGCAATATAAATAATATTAGATTTTCTTACAAATAAAGGTTTGGGGAATCTAGCCTTCAAACATTTCTAAGTTAGTTTTTAATTTAAAAAAATTATATAAATAATAGGCCTAATGTGCTAGACAAAAATTCACACTACTATCCCACCCTGAAATTTTGGTTTTGTTAGCTCATGCGTTTTAACCTAACTTAAAGGTTATTTATATAGCTCCAAAGTTTTTATTGAATAGAAATGAGAAAGGTACTTTCAGAGTAAATGCTTCCGCGTTAGCATGGAAAAGGAGTGAAAAAATTAGAGAGATAAATCGCACGTGGAAATACATCCCAGTGCATCCAGGAAGATTCGAACCTCAACCTCCTCACCACCGACATTACTCAGTTTATCGTGATCCTCACAAATAAGACTATGTGACCCCTAGTGCGGGTATTTATGGTAATTTTCCTCTCTTTTGTACAAGATATTTAGTGCACGCGATGTATAAATTAACACAATACCAAACGATTAATCTAAACACCCCTCATTATGACGCAAATCCAAAATCTAGATACTGGGACTATTCTTACCAAACTAGGATATGTATATCATATTTACAATTAATATAACATTTATCCGTGCCATTGGGCACTCACACTGTTTTCCCAGTAGCGGAGAGGTCAGGGTTTGAATCTTAGCCGAGTTTACTGACTATCCTAAATGTTATTTTTCCTATTCTTCCATCCTCGCAAGTGCGGTTAGATTTCCACTAAACTCTTATTTGATCGCTGTCCAGTTATTATAAATATACAAATAGTCCAGGCAGGTAAATAAAGATTTGGTACAGGTAAAAAAACCATCAAATTGAAGTACATAAATAGTTACATTATAAATTCTGAAATAGATCTAAAGAATTTACTTTCTTGGACTATTTGCTTTGAACGAAATTGACCTTTTCAACAAGAATTTGAAGCTACATTACATTTGGCAGCATCAGGGCTTGTGGGGTATGCCAATTCTATTTCGGCGGGGCACCTCAACGAAAGAAGTATCTTTAGTGGGATTCTCTTGACCTTCTCTTAATCCTTGTCACTCTAAGGCAGTCACGCAAACTTTTTGTTTTGTGATCGCCTATTAAGAAGTGTTTTACTGAGTGTGATTTTGGACTCCTTTCACTGTGGGATTTATTATGTGGAGGTTTGTTAATAATATTTGAAACCATTGAATCAACTCTAAGTTATCATAAAATATTCTGATGATGCTATATAACAAAATGACAGTTTTAATGCCAGATTTATGTTTCTAATCATTTATATTGATCCCCATTCTGCAATATTTCTATAAAACATTATCTAATGATAGAATATATATATATACACACATATATATATAATTAATGTTTGGAAAATTTAAAAAAAATTAAAATGTAATATTTGTAATTCTGTAGGGACTTAATTATACATTTTATTTCCACTTTAACGTTAGCCAAAACCATATCATAAATTAATACACCTCTTATAAGGTGGAATTTATTAACATGCTTTTCAGCGCTCCCATCTGGAGATGTAAATCCAGAATAATTAAGCGTAGGTGATTATAATTAAAGTTAGGAAAAAGTATGTATACATATATTTCTTAAATACGGACCAAATTCGATTTTCAAATTTTTCTATAAAATATGTTTCTATACTAGGAAATCGTACAGAAAATTAAAGTTTTGTTTTAGTTCTAGCATTAAAACAAGATATAAAAAATCTAAATTACATTATAAATGCGTATGGTTTATTCGTACATGTATGCAATAGACCTTTTTTTTTCCAATAAAAGTCGTTGGTAATATTTGGAACACACAAATAATAAAGCAGCATGGTTTTTATTATAATTGAGTTCTATTTAAACAGTACATTTTATATTCTTTATACTAACCAAGGCCGTACCGAGGGCGATCCCCTCCATAAAGTATATCCACAATGTATGTTTTTGTATTACGCCTCTATAAATAGGCTGGAAACTTACTTAAGGCGTATAATCCGAATGGGTAGTAAGACGTTGTGATAAAATAACTGACTGGAGTATTTAACAAAATGCATATTTTCTAGACAAACAAACTTTAAATTGCTCCTAGAGGGAATTTAGGTTTTTAAAATACTTCGCAATATTTTTATTTTTATTACTCCACCACGTTTCAAAACCCGTTAGGGCTCTAGGCATATATATTAATTACACTAATTTGGTAGGAATCTAGAATGCAAATTTAGAGGAAATGCACCCACATATGCGTGGTGGCAAAGTGCAAACTCATTTAGGAAACAATATAGCTCGGTATACCCGGCTGGTATTCGAACCTCTACATCAAGCTCAGCTCATCACAAATGATTCAATTTTAAAATTTTAGTCGGTGTCTCGGGCTCACTATTATTAAGAGGGTCCAAGCGCTAATAAAGATAAACCCCTTTTAAGGGGAAAATGACTTTAATAAGTCTACATAGTAATTATTTTTGTTATTTTATTATAAATTAGATTGATTTTTTTTTAAAGTTAAAATATTTGTCTTAGTTGTTTCATAATCATATTTCACAACAATTTTTTTATCAAAAATTAAATTTATATTATTTAATTATTTATAAGTTTGTACAAGCTAAATAAATGTTCAACGCCAAGTAAAGTAGGATATTGGTAGAAAGGGCCTTTTAGAAAATGCAAATATTTATTCTGGAAAAATTATTAACATTCTACTTTATTGTTAGTGTTATTAATGATAGCCGGAGATAGCAGGACTTGACGTATAAATAAGTGAAATTAAATCTAGTAGTGTTTATAGTTGTAGCTTAGCTCTCTTTCTGTGAAAATTGGACAGAACAAATGTAAGCTATAGTGTGACTTCGAAATAATGGTATGGTCTGATTTTGGTTGGAATAACAGTTTATAAAATTCAAACATATCTGTATTTTCGACCAACATTGTTAATATTTTAATATATTATTTGTGTTATTTTATAGGTATTGATAAACTCCATCAAAAGGTACAGTTGCAGATAGCATGATTTGATATATGAGTATATTAAAATTATTTTAGTAACTTTAATATATTATTATTCCTACCAAAAGCAGGGTGTAGGTATCTAATAGTTAAAAAATAATATATTTTTGCAAAAAAAATTGAAAAAACTGTACTTAATTTTCGGTCGGATCCTACATTTGTGAAACAATCTAAATTTACCCAACAATAACAAAAGCTAAATTCATACTATCAATCATAATGTTCTACAGTTGATTTTATTGACAAAATAGCATCATTACTAACCACTGTGATAATCTGGTTAAATCTTGTCAGTGTATCATCGTATAACACGATTACATTATATTTAATTTTCTCCAAATACAATTTGTTCTATGTTGCCTGTGATGACTGTGAATGTTTGCAGCTAGGCTCAAAGTCTGACGTCCAATCTCATTTCATTTTAATCGCATCTTCGTTATCACGTACTACATGAAATAGCACTTTCGACATAGTCACCTTATTTACATACACTAATAAAGAGGTACAAAATACAACAGTTTTTACTTTAAAATGTACTTTAAAATACATACGGCCCCGCTTCGACGGTCGCACGGTCTAAAGCGTCATTCTAGCAGTAGACTGGATTGCCAGTGATGAGGAGATCAGGGTTCGAATCAAGTTGGGAATTACTGATGGTGGTTTTATTTTTCAAAACCGTAATTCACTCCTCATTTACGCAAAGCGGGTATATTTACTTTAAATGATATATTATTTAATAGTATAAATATGAAGACATCTTGAAAAAGCGCTAAATTGCAGTGTATACAATATTTATAAAGGGCATTAAGTAGATATTTTAACAAGCAGATAAGGTTCTTCCTACTACGTTCAGATGTGTTTTTTTTACTTCTTTTATGGTTTGTACATAATAAGGTAGGGAAGAGGAAGCTAGACTAATAGGAGATATGCCTACATTCACGTTGAGGAAAAATTGTAAAACTTTTAAGATAACTTTCTCTTTACACCCGGCTGAGATTCTAACAAGCCAGACTATAGTATGATTTTTGTAGGAAGAACAGTAGAAGTTACCCGCCGCGGTGGCGTAGTTGGCTAACGCACCAGTCATGTTGAGCCAGACCACCAAGGACGGGGAGATCTAGGTTCGAATCTCGGTCGGGTGAACTGGGGTGGTTTTTCCTAAATGGTTTTCCACTCTCCCTCCACGCAAATGCGGGTTCACTTCCTCTAAATTCAACCTCACCAATTCCTAATCCATTAGTGTAATTAGTACTTAAGCGTATAACCCGAACGGGTAGTAAGACGCGGTGCTAAATAATAATAATAATAATAATAATAATAATAATAATAATAATAATAACAGTAGAAGTTAGTTACTTTAGTTACTAAAACAATTTTAATATATTCATACATCAAATCATGTTATCTGCAACTTTCACGTTCAATAGGTATTATCAATACCTATTAAATAAAACAAATAAAATATAGAAATGTTTGCAATATTGGCCACAAAGAAACATGTTTGGATTTTTTCTACTGTTTTTCCAACCAAAATTAGGTTATAGATTAGCTTGAAGTTTAGTCCACGTGCCGATAGGTGTGGGTCCTAATATCGTCCACCATTCTTCGTTCCCTCATTTTATATATCAAACTTGAAACTAAACGGTAACTAAAACAAAGTAATTATTCAAACTCCATCAACAAGAAGGAAGTTCCTATTTGTCTTCGAGAGTGGCCTACCGTCGGTTGGAAAGCTATTTTTGAGCCATAGATCGAAACAAAGTGGCCGTTTATAATTGCTATCAAGAAAATATGACCAGATTACACAATTGATCATTAATAGAAGGACGCCCTTCACTGAAAATATGTTTAAACACTGTATTTAAAGCCGCAATTTTGAATTACATTCGCGTGATATAATTGAGAGAAGCGGATACAATAGTTATTGACCAGTGGTTGTTACAGCCATGAGTTTTTACCCCCAAAATAACTATACTTTTATTTATTATGTCACACACTCCCAAGATACCCATTTGTAATCAAATCGTTAGAGCCATTTGTTAAATATTTCAAGCTTTTGAAAAATCAATCATCAGTAACCTACCCATAAATGAGTTTTACCCCCAAAACATCACTATTTGTCATAGAACACAATCTCCAGATCAAAATTTTGAACAAAATTGTTAGAGATACTTTCTATAGATTTAGAATTTAAAAAAATTACTACCCATCAGTAAGCCACCCTTCAACAAACTTTTGTCCAAAAACTAATTATACAGTGCTATTTGTCATGTCAAACAAATCACATATGCATTTTAAACAAAATCTTCAGAGCCATTTTAGGAAAATTTTTAAGTCAAAAATATTACTAGTGAGTAAACTACCCTTAATTGAAGGTCTGGAGTAAAAAAAAACTGGTTTGTGGTTTAGCTCTATAAAATATAAATATCAAGTTTGAACAAAATCCATCAAACTGTTTTGGATCCGTGGGAACAGACAGAATTGTAGACTTCACTTTTTCGGGCTAGGACCCACATAATACGCAAATATTCGTTATAATCTCAAGATATAATCGTTTTCACTGAACTTTATTATTTGCCCTAATCCTATAATCGTCAAAGTCGATTCTCGACTGTAATGATGCTAAGTGAAAACTAGCAAATTTACCATATCTACTCTTATGTATCAATTTGCCAAATCATAATGATCTACCAGATCATATGTTGAAATGTTGCCACTTTTGGTAATTAACTTTCAAAATAAACGATTTGTTTTAAATTATGTTTTTCTTTTAACCGTTCTTACAGTATTGAAACACAAACGTGTGAAAATAACCGTTTGGATATTTCTTTTTTGTGGAAGCGGGGTCTGTGGATCACTTGAAAATGCTTACCGAACAAAAACTTCTTAAAGGCTGCGTTCTCTTCCCAAATTAAAATGACGAACCAGACAAAACTAAGACCATTCATGACGTCATACAAACGGTGTTCGGTTGTGTTCATTCGCATCTGTTTCAAAAATAAAAATGTTTTATTTTGAGACTAATATTTTGTATGGCTTCTTCCCTAGGTTATAAAAACACATTTTTTTATTTTGGAGGCGAGCTCTAAGAAGATCCAGGTATGCATATAATGCTATATAAGTCATTATTTCATGCACAATAATATAGCTTTATTGTTCCCACAGCCCCGGAAAAAAAGACATATAGTTTTATTAATATACGTATATTTTTACTTTCTCGCTATCTTACTGGTAGAGAAAGTATTGTGATTGTCAACAAAATCGAAATCGAGATTTCGAATAATCTCGACGTTTCATGACCCCCCGAATCCGAAAAAGTTGTTTATGAATTTCCGTCTGTCTCTTTGTACCTCCTACTAGAGCCCAACTATTTTACCGATAGGGCTAAAACTTTGTATCTAGGGTTTTCATGGGGTTGCCCCGAAGGGTTTTTGGAATTGGATATCTAACCCGAACAATAAGGGGAGTTTACTGTAGGGCAAAAAGAAAAAAAGTCGATTTTCTCAAAATTGACTCAAA
>CABFWB010000313.1:72081-87341 GCA_902151455.1 Timema bartmani
ATATATATATATATATATATATATTTACAATTTTCAAATAAACAATATATATATATATTCTAAACAGTTCATTTATTTAAATATAACTAATGCAATCAAAATAGTCTAAGACTAATGTCTCCTAACACTAGAAACATTATCGAATGAGTCAAAACAAAGTAATCACAGCTAAAACACTAAGGTTTAGTCGGCTGTAGCTTAGATATGTAAATACTTTAATATTATAATCAAAGCTTTAACCAATTATCACTTGATCTAAATATTGTGTCAAATTTGTTTTCTATTTGAAAATATTGGATTAAGTATTTGCTAACTAATCTTATTCCCCCACACTCATTCCAGAACGCACAGTTTGATGACTTAACGCGTTTATGTAATAAACTTTAAGTGCCATCATCCTAAATCTATCCACTTCACCTACTTTGTAGATAGCAAGCCACCAAACCCGCATCATTGGCCACATGGTCTAAGGTGCTACCTTCGAAATAGACCAGACTGTCGAAGATGGGGAGATTTGGTGTCGATCCTGGTCGGGTGTACTGAGGATGGTTTTTACTAAATTGGTTTACATTATTCCTCCACGCAAATATGGGTATACTTCCTATAATTTCAACCTTCCTAATCCATAACACATTAGTGTGATAAAATTAGTGCATAGGTGTACAGCCCAAACGGATAGTAAGACGCGGTGCAAACAAACATGACAAACAAGCCACCACTGAGCAAAATTTTCAACTTAGAACACACACACTATAATACTGTCATTGGACAGTCTATACAGTCTTGAATTTTATTACTTTAATATAACTCACCTTTGCTCTTTTCAGTGTTGGAAATGTAGGCCGAAAAATAGGCTAAACTTTGTTTCTTAGGGTCATTCTACTCTCTAGAGAAAAAATAGAAATAACAAACTACTTTGGTGTTGTAATTTTTCAAACTGAGGCTTGCCAAGCTAACAAAACAAGTTATGAAATATTTTTAACTTAGTAATAAGCTCCTTCTCTGGAGAATCCTAGTTTGAGATGAGGGGCTTCAACCCCTCTCTTCCCTTAAAAAAAAAAAAATCAGTGTCACTTTGAAACGACATTGTATATCAGAGTAGTTCACTTAACGATGTTTATTTTTATATATATATATATAATGTATATATATGTTTCTTCGTTGTCTAAACTGCCCGCTAGTCATACGTTTAAATAGTTTCAGCTATGTTTGCGCTGAGCCACGATGATTTTCATTTTTCATATATTCAGGGTATTTAACGTGTACTTTATTAACCGACTGGTTGTGTCAGCACACGACTTATAAACTAGCTTAAATCTAGAACAGACAAAACATCTATTCCCCAATCGTTAATTTATCACTGTGTAAGGGGAAACCCACATTTAACCAATGATAAATAATTCTTCGGTCATGCTAGGAATCGAACTCAGGATCCGTAGGTCAACAAACAGACACGTTACCGACTGAGCTAAGGTATCGGACACTAAGTTATTCTACTTGTGAGGGATATTCAGTGCAAATATGATCGTCTTATCAAAATTCTACTATATATGCCTTCTTCTTTAAACAAAACAACCTGCATGAGGGCCATAACCTAAGACTGTCGTGTTTATTCAATAGACCTATTATTAAATAAAACGCACAATATGTATAGCCATTATCTCTTTGATAGACCAAACAAACATCTCAATGATATATCAGTGGCCGGGACGTCCCGAAGGCACCTTCAACTATATACACATTGCTATATCATTAAAGGAAGGAACAGTGTACAGGACTGCATAGAATGTTGGTTCTATTTGCTTTATATTAATTGGATTATCGGTCTAGGTGTAGCATGTCTATTGTTTGGACACTCCAAAATAAAACGTTTAAAGCAATCAATTATTTCTAGTTAACGTGCGAGGCATCACGAGTCAACAAACAGCTCTGCGAACGTGTAAATCGCTACACCATTTAAATATAGCGGACTGTCTCTGTTCTGCGCTCTATTTTAGGCGAACGTGTGAATCAAACTTTACAAGCAGATCAGAGTGGTTCGCCGCAAACAAATCTGAAAATACATTTAACTCGACACGAATTGGAAATACCATATGGCGCAGGAGTTTGGTGATTGGTTTAGTGCTAGTCATGTGAGAACATTTACGTTATAAGTACGTATGATATCCGCTTCGGTGGCCGCGTGGTCTAACGCTCTACTTTAACAGTAGACTAGACTGCGATGACGAGGATATCGAGTTTAGAATCTCTGTCGGGTATACTGAGTGAGGGAGTTTCATAATGATTTTTCACTCTCCCTGCATGAAAGTACGGGTAAACTTTCTATTAATATGACCTCCCTAATTCCTAAAATCCATCAGCGTAATTAGTACGGGTAGTAATATGCGGTGCTAAGAAAAAGTACGTGTGAAACTACGTAAATTCATTTCCAATAGATTTATTACTACTAGACAACGCTAGCGTAGCGACTATTCTATACCCCATCCGATTAATATGTATATCTGTGACTCTGACGTCACTCAAGCCTCTGCAACTGCTCAGATTTATCATTTTTGTACAGCGCATGCGTGAATAGTCCTGACCGCTCTTCCTGCCCCAGCCTTACCATTGATCCCATGGTTCAAGGCGTAAAGCTAACAAAAACTTATACTAGAGTTCTTACTGCGGTGAGGTCGAAATGCGATTTTAGGCTGGGCACAATTAGATGTGTTTCTCAACGGGTGACTTATCACTGTGGTTCATCAATTCCTTATCAACCCTCTTCAGTGGCGTAGTTAGCTAACGCATTAGTTTCGTGTTGAGCTAGACTGCCGAGGACAGGGAGATTGAGGTTCGAATCTCAGTCTGATGAGCTGGGGATGGATTTCCCTAAATGGTTTTCCACTCTACCTCCACGCAAATTCGGGTTCATTTCCTCTAAATTTAACCTTCCCAATTATTAACCCCTTAGCGTAATTAGTACTTAAGCGTATATTCCGAACGGGTAGTAAGATGTGGTGCTTAATAAATAAATATCCCTTATCTACACTAATGACGGTTAACTGCCTCTTAAATTACCAATCCTATCTTTACACTTTGGATCAAGTTGTTAATGGACCTTAGTCTAAACGTACTAATGAAATCAAATTATATCGGCAGGACGGGACTAATATTTTTATCACTGTTGTAACGTAATATTACGATAGTATGCTGAAGGTTGCAGTACATGTTGGTCCAGTTGTCTCTAGATTTGATGCTTAATCTATTGATAGTGACTATATTCCTATCTATTCGGTGGCCACGTGGTCTAAGTCGTCACTCTCGCAATAGGTTAGACTGACGATAATAGGGAGATTGGGGTTTGAATCCCAGTCGAGTATACTGAGAGTGGTTTTTCTATATTGATTTTACACTCTCCTTCCACGTGAATGCCAGTACAATTCCTACAAATTATTTCATTTATATCCCTAGCTCATTAGCGTAATTAGTACAAATGCATAGAGTCTGAATAGGTAATAAGACGCAGTGCTTATGGAAAAAAGTATGAATATTTTCCTATCCAGTATATGTCCTCCTAAGGTGTGTTACATTAATCACGTTATAATAGTCTATATGGTGCGTTGTCACGAGAAGTATTCAACTCGACTCATATATTTCTTATCGCTCCCACAGATGTCGCTATTGTACCTTTTGTTTTATTTAGGGCCTATTCCTTCAAAGGATTATTTACTCTAGACAGTATAATGCGTCCCGTAAACACATTGTGAGGTCCAATTATACTCATTTGTTTGAAACACGAAACAGTGAAAAGGTTGAACAATGAAGATGAAATTATATAGTACTGCACAAAACTCTATCTTGTTTCATGGAGTATTTTGTGATCTCATTTTGGACTATAAACTATTTGCTTTTATTTTTGAGTTTTCTCAGTCCAAGATAAACACACGCTCACACTAATGCGATGGAGATGAAGGTATAATTTATACAAAATACACCCACATTCGTTTGGAGAGAATAAGAGTAATCTAGACTAGATGAAGCTGGCATAAGATTGTTCGCGTTTCCATCGATACTGGTGTAAAAGTTGTCAAACCCGCCTCGGTGGCGTAGTTGGCTGTATAGAGCACTAGTTTTGTGTTAAGCCAGACTGCCGAGGACGGGAAGATCGAGGTTCGAATTTCGGTTGGGTGAACTGGGGGTGGTTTTACTAAGTGGTTTTCTCCACGCAAATGCGGGTTCACTTAATCTAAATTCAACCTTCCCAAATCCTAATCCATTAGCGTAATTATTACTTAAACGTATAACCCAAACGGGTGATAAATAAATAATATATATATATATATATATTAATATAAGCATCAACTACTTAGGGATATTAATATAATCTCATGTCACTGCACATCCATAAGTGAGCCGCCTACGCAGCAATGAGATATAATTCATTCACGATAGGTCTTTACCTGGATGACAGTTCAAAAATCATATGTTTAGGTTTTAGGTTACCAACACTTGTAAAAGAACACTGTTTGGTTATGAATGTTAAGTTTTTTAATTACATGTTATATTTTACATTTAAAATAACTTAAACTTAAGTTTTCTCACATTATTTCATTACTTTTAACAATTTCTTTTTACCCAATCCGAAACAATATTTTAAACATATATTAAAAGTACCTATTCTTTGTTTTGGAATGTTATCTATGATGTGTAATATAGTGCATGCATTAATACCTTTTAATAAAGGCATCGTATTTACTTGGTAAAGATAAAATATTTGTAATTTATTTTATATATGATTAACTATTTTATTATTAGTTTATTGTTTTTAGAAATATTTAACTGAATAAAATATAATCGTCTGCTGCGAGGATACACCATTTTAAACAACTTGTCCGCGTCATCATCAACCACATGGCTAATATTCGTTGGTCGCCATTTTAAAGCCATATTTGTTAGACCTTTTGTGAAAGTGCTCGGAATAATAATTATTTTAACTTGAATAGAAGGATAAATAAGCTTTGTGGACGACCTCAAATAAATATTAAGACTTTGTTTAATTTAAATATATTTCATAGAATTTATTACTGTGCGCGTTTATTATATTTTTAACTTTAAATTAAGTCTCTAGTTTGTTAGGTCCACGCCTTACTCTAACTTATAATAATTTATAACTAAGTTAAATTACCTTTTATTTTAATTATTGGGCTTCTGTATTAACGTAAAAAAACTTAATCCTAGATCATATTACTAATTATTTTAAGAATAACTTTGTGTATACAGATATTTTCTCTTTAGTTCGAATACATATTAGGCCTAATTTGGTTAATTTTAATCTTACTTTAATATAACTTTAAACTTACTTTAAAATAACATTAAACTAACATTAATCTAACTTTAATCTAACTTTAAACTTTTATCTTTTATCAAACTTAAATATAAGTTTAATCTAACTTTAATCTCACGAAATTTTATAAGGGGTTCTTTTTATTTGTGGATAGATTTGTGTGTGTTTTTTTGATAATGAGTTCCCAGGAGAAAAAAAGAAGAGAAGTTACAGATCACCAAGTCATTCAAAAATTTCAATTTCAAAATTCTTTGAGGCATAATATTGGCCTAAATTACTGTGGTTAACTATCACATTACTCTACATAACCATATGTTTTCATAACAGCTGTCCCAAGTGACAGTGGCAGATATCAGCTGTTGGCGTAGTGATATTTTAGGGACTATTTTCTAGTTACTTTTTGAGCTGTCATCCAAGTAAACTTAGGTCGTGAATGGCGTATACGTTGCAGAGGTCCAAAAATGTCACGTTATTTGAGAAGATTTTTTTGACACCTCATCTTATTACCCGTTTTGGCTATACACGTATTAACTATCTATAATGTATTAGGGATGATGGTGTAATTTATAAGAAGTGTACCCATATTTTTGTGGAGGGGTATGAGAAAACCGTGTAGGGAAAACCAATCTTATTATACCCGACAAAGATTCAAACCCTCTACTTCCATGTCATCGGTAGTTCAGTCAAACAAAAAAGAAGTGATGTATTAGGTCATTTAACCACCAACGCACATAAGTGGTTTATTATCTTTTTTTTAATATTCATGCAAAAATGAAGCTAAAAGGTATCAAACAACATGTCACAAATAAAATAAAGTTTTATTATTATGATAATTTCAATTTTCACTTTCAATTTCCTTTTAATAGTGCTGGCCAACAGTCGCAAGACCTATACCATATAATAATAATAATATTAATAATAATGGTAAAAGGTGAAATTAGCTATTTTTTTAATGAAGAGTCATGAGAATTATCGCAGTTCGAATATAAAAAATAGTTAAAAACATATAAAATTATTTTTAAAAGGATCAAAACAGAAACTTCCACAATAATTGAGGGTTATTAGTACTTCAAAGCTGCCGTCCCAAGAGGCGATATTTGTTGGAAGCAAATTAATTAAGGTGGAGATATAGGAAGCGTGATAAAAGGTAAGTGTTTTTGCAGTTTTTATATCAAAACTTTTTTTTGTCAAAATAAATCAAACATTACTTCAGTATAGAAATAGAGTTTAATTTTCTTCGCATGGTGACCTCAACATTTCTTGAATATCTGTAAAAAAATGTCCTGGAATTTAATGACAATTTTTTTATTAATTTAAAAAGTTTGTCATAGAATGCTGCTATGCTACGCTCATAACATATATTCAACAACTGTACTGTTTGTACTGGAGCAATATTTTTTCTATCTTGGTAAAAAAAAAGGGTTTTCTATAAAAATTACAAAAAACACTGGCCTTTTCTCGCGCCCCCCTACAACCTCACCTTAATAGAATCTGTCCAAGTTGAGGTAATTTCGTTCCTTTAGTTCCACACGTTTCTTCCCAGGTAGGGTGCTACCAACCACCCTCGAGATTAATGGACTATTCCTGCATCCACCCCACGCAGACCCACCTTGTCAAAACAGTCACGAAAGGTTGACTCTAGCCCAGATGCTGGTATCCGTCGCTGCGACTATATAATGAGGAATGACGATCCATATTTTGTGAAGACTGTCCAGGTAGTTGAGTGGCCGGGGAATTAGACCGGGAATACAACGTCTGGGAGTGAGATTTGGTTCAACCCCAGTCATTATTTTAGTAGCTATGTCCTGTACATGCAAGGCCGTAGCCAGCCAATAATTTCAGGGGGGGTTTGGTGGGCACATCCCCTAATTGCTGGAGGATAGAAAAAATTATAAATGACAAACAGTTCTAAAAGCCCTCTGAAGTGTTTTTATGGCAACACAACCCCCTAACTGCCGAAGGCTTAAAAAGTTATAAATATTGAACATTTCTAGAAGCTCTCTGAAGTTCTTTTTATGGTACCACAGCCCCCTAATTTGTACTTGTACCTTAATTTTGATATAGTTTGAACCATAAATAAAGCCATATATTTTTTGTTCATAATATTTAGGGGGGGGGGGTTGAACCCCCAAACCCCCTTCCCCTTGACTACGGCCTTTTGTACATGGTTCTGTTTTCATTCCGGGTGTTGCTAACTCTAGATTATTGGAGAGGGACAGAACGAACCTATTTCCACGCTAAATTAGAAAATAATTATTATTTCATATCAAATGAATAAATGGAACTAAATATATAGGAACCCGCCTCGGTGATCGAACGTTCTAAGTCATCACTCACTCAGGCAATATATTAGACTATCAATGACGAGGAGGTTGGGGTTCGATTCCCTTTCGGGTGAATTGAGGGGGGTTTTCCCTTAATGTTTTACCACCCTCCCTCCACGCAAATAAGGGTACACTTCCTCTAAAGAACTTCCTTACATATATATGAGACGTAAGAATGGTATATAATTCACACTGGTGAACACGTCAACAAAAACGTCAGTCTCTTCTTGTTTACTGATTACGTGAAGGTCAGGGTTCGATTCTCAGCTGGGTGTACGGAATTATTTTATTAAATGACCTCCCACTCTTACTTCACACACATATGCGGGTATAAATCCCTCTAAGTTCTTTAGGCTAAGCCGTAAATAATTTTGTTATACGCATTAATAACAAATTAGATCTCCATTGAGATAAAAACGGTGCTAGGGAAGTTTATCAAGTAGTAATAAGTTTATCCCCCTTATTTTGTTTATCAATTTTACTAAGTCATTTTATAAAATATATATCATCCTCAGGTTATACTACACTACGACGCAATCGGGAAAGGTCATCACTAAGATGTTCCTATTATCACCCTCAGATCAGAGGTTGGAGAAAACACGATATAGCAACTGTCTGTTACATTATTGAGTAGCTCAACCTCCTGTTAATGTAGTGCTCCGGGGATGTAAAGCAGAGAGTTGAGAGCATCTAAAAGCCCGCTTTATGAATGCTAAGCAAGCATCCGCGTGCGCCCCTCCATCCCCGGAGACTGGATGGGGTAGGTGAACCGTTAGTAGCAAAGGCGCATGCGCCCCTTGTCGTTGAGGTATTGATGAGCACTTGATTAGTGCTGAGGTTTCGTTGTTGACGATATAGGGCGTAGAAAAGGGTGGACGGTGGAATACCCGCACTGAGGCACGCACTCTAAGGAACGCTGGAAATTTCCTCGCTCGGGGAGATTTCTTGACCCAACCTGTTTATCCGCAACCTTTTTATTTTACTAGCAGCATTCGCCTGAAGAGAGGAAGGTGAAACCATTACTTTGAAAAACTACTCTCCTCCTCTCGATTTCAAAAAACATTCTCGCTATGTTCTACCTATCTCATTCCAAATCCATTAGTGTAAATCAGCGATTCTCCCGCCTTTTTTTGTTTGTAGGAACCCTTAAAATATTTCGTAAAATTTTGGTGAATCCCTACCTGGCTGACGCATATTTTGTTCGACAAAGGTAATTTACAAAATATATGTGTAAGCCAGTAGGGTTGGAAAATAATAATTAACTCTTAGTTTTTAATAAAACATTTCCATCGTATTTACTTATAATTACTGTCCTTCATTATTTGAACCTGGCTTAAATATTCGTACTAACCACACTTTTAACATTATTACAGGCACTCTTCTCGTCATCTTCTCCGGATACACGAATTCTCTTAACATATTTACACATTGTCCAAAAATTATGGGCAGACCAATAAAAAGCAAGCTTTTTCACATTCTCGTGGAACCCCAGACACGGGCCTGCGGAACCCCAGTGTTCCTTGGAAATCCTGGTTAGGAATCACTGGTGTAAATATACTAACAGCCTCACCGAGAAGTAAGACACGGCGAACCTTTAAGAAATTACTGATATCTTGATTTGTTTTTTTTCTCCACTTCTTACTATCCATCTGGTATACGCACTTAGTTACTCTAACTGATTAGGAAGTTAGAATTTAAAGTGAATCAACAGCCATTTGTGTGGAAAGAGAGTAGAAAGTCATTTAGGATTTTTTAAAAACTTCGATACATCCGGGTAGGATTTGAACCACGCACTTATTATCTCCAGAAAACTGGTCTAGATAAACCTTACAAGTCACATGACCTCTTGTGTGGGTCATATCTGTATTTAAAATAGGAAATAAAAATAATATTTAAAACATTCACATCGCTTCTGAATACATCATACAGTGGTCTAAAGTGTAGGCCTGATTGTTGTGTGTCTGATCAGAAACTGGAAAATAACAAGAAGACCAAGCTAGCAAGGTAGACTCATTGAAAAGTTGTGAAGGTCAAGGCATTGCACTTGGTGGTCTTGAGGTAGGGTGCTTGCCTCAGGAACCGATGTTTGGGGATTCAAACCCAGCCAAGGGTGACGGATTTTTCTTTAGCGATAAAAATCCGTGTCACAACGTTATGCGGAGGGGAAGTAGAGCCGTCGGTTCCATGTCAACTGAGGCATGTAAAAGAACCTTGTAATGTATATTAAAATACTTTCCGATAAAATTGATAGGCTCTTTCACGCTCGCTCAGAGAAATTCAGTGTGAAAGGCAGTGAGGAACTAACTACAACACTTTCTGCACTCTCCAAATACATGGTATTTTCACCAGATGGTCCAGGCAGCACTAACCAGCCGAAGGGCCGAGTGCGTGCCCAGCTCCGGGTGGATTGAAATCACATCAAACCAACCTTCGGGTTGTTGACTTAAGAAGAAGAAAAGTCAATTAAGGGAACGCTCAGGTCTCAAATTTTGAGTTGGGGAAATTTTTAGTGTGTGTGATTTGAGATGTAACTAACACAACTCACTCAATAATACAATAAGCCCGTTAAAAAAAAGATAAATCGGTGTATTCACAATTCTACAGACGTAACTAACTAGACATTCTAATGGCACCAATCAAATATCTAATCTGTAGGTTCACCATCTCCCCTCTGTATCTTCCTCCCGGAAATCTATGTGATTAATTTTCTCAGGTAGGCCCTACTCAATTTCGTAATTATCTGATATATTTCACAGAGTTGGTTTAAGCTTCGATCGAGCGATACTAATCCTATTTCCAAGAAATATGCGTCGTCTCCGTCGCGCTTTGCTTTTCCTCTTGCGTTTCCCTTCCACCCACTCTTCCCCACCACGATTCCTACCCCTTCTCAGAGTATTCTATTTCCCCTCACTTTTATGAAAATCTTTACTTCTCACTTTACTGTTCTTCCTCTTTTCTTTTTCCTCATTATTATTTTTCTCTCTATTCTATTAAATCTCTACGTGAGTGTAATATAGCTCATATTTCGTCTATCGTCATCTTCTCGACAATGAAACGTGGCGCCAAATAATCATTTATGGAATATTATCCTACTTCTAAGTTTGTATATTAAAGAAAAATGTCCTTACTGTCATTATAAAACTCAACATTAATTTATTAATACTACTCTTTAAACCTTAGAAATAGGAAATATTCTCAAAGCATATATTCACCAATGACTATAAAAGTATAGGACAGCCCGTATTTAGACAGTAAAGCACATTTTAATTTCGTTTTAAGAGTTATTACAAGTAATTCTGTGTACATTATACCTCACTACAGCCATTTAAAGAATGTTAAATACATCTGTTAAGAATTATGTCATCACTTGAGACGAGCTATTAAACGAAAAAACTTTTGGAATGTACAGTACGTCATACATTAGACATATTAGCTCATTTGGTAGCTTGACTTCCTACTGAGCTAATGATGCCGGGTTTGATTCCTGGCATGGCCCAAAAAAAAATTCATTGGTTAAATTTGGGTTTCTCCTTTCGTAGTGATGAATTAACGGCCGGTAGCTGGATGTTGAGTCTGCTCTAGATTTAAAGTTAGTATTTAAGTCGTGTGCTGATATGATCAGTTGGTTCAGAACGTACACGTTAATACCTCAAATAAATGAATTAATTAATTAGGTTTACCCATCAAGGAAATAATTGGAGCCACTCTACAACTTATACTCAGACTTAATGAAAATATATTTACCGTTTATAAGTTTTTTGTGCCTACAGATGTTCTGCAATATATGGTCAAGACTTTTTTTTTTTAGCGTTTCATTACCCTTTATAATTATTCACTTACGTACTAATTACGCCATTGGATTAGGGATGAGGAGGATACACCCTACTGGGATTCGAACCCTAATCTCTCCATCATCAAAAGTCCAGTATATTGTGATAGTGACGCCTTAGACCATTCGACCACAAACGCGGGTAATGTATTAATTACCATCAAAAGGAAGTGTCCACATAAATACTTTTAAAAACAAATGTGCCCATCTAACCTTTTTCATAGAAAAATAAACTAACGTATCTGGACGTTCAATGTGGGTGTGATTCTCTTATAAAGTTTGGATTAATAAATGGATTTCATTTAAATTTGTTCATCCAAGGGGATATTTTCCGCCTATGGCCTTACTTTGGGATTTTTTTTAGCATCACATCTCACTAACCACTCGGGTTGTACGTCCATGTGCTAATTAAGCTAATGTGTTGGGGATTAGGAAGGTTTAATTTATAAGAAATTCATCTACATTTACGTGGAGGAAGAGTGGAAAGCCATTTAGGAAGATCTTCCCTCAGTACACCCGACTGGGATGGAACCCAAATCTCCCCGTCTTCGGCAGTCTAATATATTTCGATGGTAGCACCTTTTACCATGCGGACACCGAAGCGGGTCTTGTAGGAACTGTTTAACAGTAAAGAGTTCTCCAAACTTCCGACGTAATGGTGAGTTGGATCATGTTAGAATCAAAGTTTTTTTATAACTATTGTTACTGTGATAAAAAGAAGGAAGGGGGCAGGAGAGTATTCACTAAAAGTCTTTTAGATCAAGATTTTATTAGAAATTAGTCGTGTATTTAAATTGGCTAGAATTTAAGAAAAATAGTTATATCTATATGTATGAAAACCAACACTGACTTCTTTAAAGGGAAAGGAGGATCGGGGGGAAGTTAAGTGTAAATTAAGAATACATGATTTATGTATTTCGAAAACTCATTCAGGGCTTGAGATGAATGATTTACTGAAATAATTAAAATTCAATTAATCAATTAACTAAACAAAATATGATCTTAAAAATTGTATATGCTTATATCTAACAGTCACACATTTCTCAAAAGTCTAACGATTAGTTTTATTTGCTTAAACATGGTGTTCCCGGGTTAAACGGCTGAACTTTGGGAAGTGGTAGTGAGTGGATCAATAAACTAACTTAAAATTTATTTTGGAAATTTGCTAGTTTTCTCTTTCTTTTCACGCAAACAGCAAAAAACTGCATAAAAATAAAATGGGCAGTTATTAAATAAAATATTTTATTTATTTTGTTCTAATTGTTGGCCTCCAACCCGGGGACCGGCATTGTACCTGTCAATGACAAAACGAGAGGCTGACCGACTTTGTACGACGCACGCTTCCGTTATACTTTGTATTATTGATTGAAAGTCATTAACAAGCACTTCATACATTTTTTGCTTGATAGCTCTCCATACCAAAAAAAATCTGATGGTGTTAGATCAGCTGAATACAGAGGCCAAGCCACAGGTCCAGCACGACCGATCCATCTTCCAGGAAAATTAATATTAAGGTGGTTGGTTATGTAGTGGTCGCGAGAAAGGGTAGGTGTTTTTGCATTTTTTATATCAAAACCATTTTTTGGTCAAAATAAATAAAATATTGCTTTGGTACAAACATAAAATTTAATTTTCTTCACATTGTTATAGCAGCAGTTGTTGAGTATCTGTCATGAGCATAACGGCATAAGATGACAAAATTTTAAATGAAGAGAAAAAGTTTTCATTAAATTCTAGGACACCCTTGACAAATCTTCAACTGTTGAGGTAATTATGTGAAGAAAATTAAACTTTTTGTTTGTACTGAAGCAATATTAATTTTTTTTTAACTAAAAAAGTTTTGTTATAAAAACTTCAAAAGCAATTACCTCTTCTCAAGTCCCCAATATCTCCGCCTTAAGCCATTGCTGAGGACCTATAATTAAAAAAATCAGGCTTATATCTAGTTCTTTGCTTTTTGCTCGAAAAGGAAACNGGCTTATATCTAGTTTTTTGCTTTTTGCACGAAAAGGAAGCTAAAACGAGCAAATCAACAAAGTACATTTTGAGCTGGTTTTTTGATCCACTACCACTTCCCAAAGTTTAGCCGTTTAGCCCGGGAACATACTTTATAATGAGAATATTTACACTGTCATCTATATCTAAGTTCAAACTTGCTTGGACAAGCAGAGCTATCCTCACAAATAGTGTATTGATTAGATTCTGGATGTGACGCCATTAGGGTGGTTTTTATTTATACATTGTGATTTTTCATCTTCTTCTCAAGCAAATTCTAGATCATTCGCTTGAATAGCCCCCTCCATATTTCACTAGGTTGGCTCACAAACAAAGTATTAGCACAAAAACTTAAAAAAAGAAAATATATAAAAACCCGATTAAATAGATTTTCTCTTATACCTAAAAGTAACTATCGAGGGACACGTGGACTGAGGTAGGATAGTCTAATTTGACTATGTGATAACCGGGAGGTCGAGGCTCAAATCTCGGCCGAGTGTACTGAGCGTATTTATCCTAAGGGGTTTTCTACACTTCCTCATACAAATTCTGGTATGTTTCTTCTAATTTATTCCTTCTTCATACACACCCTATTAGCATGATTAAAATGCATATAACCTAAACGGATAGTAAGACGGAGGGAGGGATGGGGCATCCACCCATAATTTGTATATCTTTCATTGGCTCATATGCTCATTTCTCGATGCATAGATACATTTTTGATGAAAATCTACATCATTTTTAGGGGCGTCACATGAACTATATTGGGGGGTTAGGAGGGAGTAGTGTGAGACAGTTGATTTCCTAACTCTAGGCGCTCTGAAATTAGAAAAATTCACAGGTAACAAGAGCAACCTTTAGAGTTTAGAACACCGAGGTGTATAGGGGAATGTGGGGAATTGTGGGCTCTCCCCGGGGAAAGTGTAAAATTTGAGGTGATAATTGTGCCTTGATTAGATGTTTTAGACAACAGTATTTTTAAAAGTTATTTGCTAATGATGTATTTTTCAAGTTAAAAGTGTTGTTTTGTCATCCACCTTAATTGCGTGTGGAAAAACTAATAAGTTTTGGCTCGTTAAAACTCCAGGCTTTCTCAAGTTATCAACATTACCCAACCTTCTTGAATATATTAGTATCTAGTAGGCTGCTAGTAGTAGTAGCCTTAAAACTAGTAGGAAGTTACGACACTGCTAGCCAACTTGATTAAGATAATATTTTCAACACCTCTTTTAAGATAATGTATCAATATTTATTAGGTGTTACATTTTATTATTTTATTCGTGAAGCCGGCGGTTTTATATTGAAAAATATAAAAATTATTTATATTTGATCACTGCCAAACTTATATAGGAGGTGTGTATATAAAAAGTATAACTTAATCAACATGCTTCTATTCTTGAACAAACCGTTTCCGAAAAGAAAATTGCAAAATAATAAAAATTCTTGAAGATAACCGTTTGTTCGAATGGCTCTGCATTTCAACGCCAAATGAAAAGGGCCAATCGCCTTAACCAAGCTCTCGATACACTCTACCATAGAATATATCTCCTTTCAATGTTTGATGAGTTATGAATTTGGGAACTTTTGAAGAGTGGGGATTGACAGTTGGGAAATTTAAAATTTGTCTGTACAAGTCAGTGGTAAATAACTTTCATAATCGAAAGTACTGCGGTACACAGAAGTTTTAGAATTTACCAACTCAAGATCTCGACTCTCCACAAAATTCCCAACTTTCAATCTTTTTTCCCAACATTGGAGGGGGTGAACCCCCCCCCCCCCCCCCCCCCCC
>CABFWB010000313.1:87405-120074 GCA_902151455.1 Timema bartmani
CCCCCCCCCCCCCCCCCCCCCAACACGACGCCCTTGATCATATTTGACATGTAATATAAAGAAAAATCTAGCCAAGTTTAATTAATGCCATTAATTTAATATTACATTTAAATATAGATAAAATTTCAATCCCATACCGGTAGGCACGTGTAAAAAGGCGTTTGTTTGGTTTGGTTTGGTTTGGTTTGTGGATGATGTTCAAATCTTGGCTGTATATACTTGAAAGGTTTTTCCCTAGGTGTTTTCCACTTCATTCAACTAGGGGCAGGAAAACTTAATCTATATTATAATTTATTCCTCTCTACCTCATAAGAATAAGTGCTCGAATATCCCGAAAGGATAAGATATGTGAAAATGGATGGTGGAATTTATCTCAACACACAAATTACAAACTAACTTAACCTGGGACACAGATAGGTATACACCAGATCCTCAGCCTTACGAAAGTTTCACGGCGCTCCTTGAGTCAGGTTGAGTCCATCAACACTAGAGTTCGCTAGTGTCAATGCTCAGTGTTAAAAGCACTTATAAATGTGCAGTTTTTAAACAACTCACTTTTAACAATTTTAACATGAGGGGATGACTTTAATCGTAATGTGCAGTGTGCGTAAAAGGGAGTTGGGTCGCTACTTGAACCTAGCTTTGTGGATATATATACTCAAATATATATTATTAGCACCGCGTCTTACTACACGTTCGGGTTGTACGCACTTATGCTAATGTGTAATGGTAGGGTGGTTTTGAGAAGAAATGGAGGACCTACAGTTTAACGTGGGATCCGAACCACGGTGGAGGCCTGGCATTCCACACATTCACAAGTTGTGATTAATACACGTCTTGTCAGAGGTGAAGGAAGGGTTTGGCAATCGGATACTAGCTTTGTGGAAGCCTGCTATGACCCGAGATAGATATTTATGTCCTCTCTCCATATAAACCATGTTTAAAGTGAGATTTTAATGCCCCTTAATGGCACCTAGCGATACCCGTTTTGAAGGACTTTAGCTCTCCCACAGAGTGCAGCCATTTTAACCTGGAGGCTGAGGGTCTTGTGTATACTTTGTCTGTGACCTAAGAATGGGAAACTATCAAGGGAGAATAACATTACCCTCCAACATACAGTTTCTGATGATGGCACAAAAAATGTCCGATGATGATTTCCGAAACATCCAGAAAAGTTAAATGTTGCAGACTCATAAATACTACCACAACAAAAAGAAAGGAAATAAAATGTATTTAGAGAGTATGTGAAATTATCATCAGTTATTTACCAATACATAAAATTTATAGGGGAGTGCAAAGGACACATTTTAAATACAAAACGAAGTCAAAGGGAAGCTTGTTGTTGTAAGCAAAGTTGAAACTGAAGTAAAAAGTAAGTTTTAATTTTGTCATATAGCACTACTTTTAATTTCTAGGCGATCCATTAAGTTTACCTAAGTAAATAACCCACCCCCTTGATATATTGGTCAGTGCACTTGGCTACAAACTTAGTTAGGGGTCACGGGATCGATTCCCGGTTGGCACCATGGGTATTTTTCCCGAAAGAGGAGTTATACTAAGTGTCACCAGGATTGGGTTAGTTAGGCTTTAATTTAGGTTAAAAGTTTCTACTGTTTCCACACTTTTATAATTACTCTATCACCATCACCTTATCTCATAAGGACATAGAAAGAGCCTTCCAGGAAAGAATTTACGATCGGTACATTCGGGCATCCCCTGAACAACGGTAAATTAGAACTGGTTAGTCTTCCCACAAACTGAGCTACGGGTGATGTAGCCTGGACACGAAAATAGCTTCAAAGCGTCAGTCCTCAATCGAGCTTTACCGGCCTATCGGCCACTGTCTGTTGGCGAAAATAGTGCCAACTTATATCTAAAGATGGCGTTTTGTGGTCAGCATAACTAATCCTCCTGCCATTAATATCAGTTTTCTAGACCAGAGCCGCTACTTTTTTCTTCAAGTAGTTCCTCATTTTGTCGTTAAAATCCTTAGTTGACCCCGTTTCAGACTCATTGCTTCACAGGAAAAATTCTGAACAAGTTGTGGGTTGAACTCGGGACCTCTGGATCTGTAGCCAGTAACCATGACCACCAGACCACAAAGGGATGAATATAATTGCTTAGAGAATGATAAGCACACTATATTCTTTGATACTGACATCCAAATTTATCAATATATATGCTATAGATGACATTATTTAAATAATTTGTAGGTGTTATAATATTGTTTGGTAACTGTTTAAATATGTTACACTTGGTGAGCTATTTCAAATATGTTTATAATATATCGAAACATTCTTCTTCCTTCGAAATGTTTCGAAGATGCGAAGGTTGTCGAGGGTGTCAAATTCGAGTTGAAAGATTTTTTTTTAATCTTCGCACAACGCTAACCATTTCTTTGAAAATGTTCTAATTGAAACAACAATAACCTCACAATATTTAATTATACAACAATTTTGTTAACAAATAATCAAAAAGCAAAATTCATAATAATGTATTTTAAATAATTATTTTAATAATTCATTGGACTTTAAATAAAAAATCTTCTATCAATATATTTATTATATTTATTCATAAATGGTTTCTTTACTTATTGGTGGGGCATAGTAACCATTTATAAACCGTTAAACTGTTTTAATATATTCTTGTATTTTATAATAAATCTTCTTTTTCTTACCAACTCTATACCTTAGAATGTTTGAAATTGTTTTAGTGGAGTAAGCTTAATACTCCACCTGCATAATTAAAAATTAGATATCATGATAAACCCACAGTCAAAAAATATTTTTGCGGACACCACTCGGGCACAAACAAGGGCCCTCTACACTTGTGGTCGGCCACACTAACCACTCAGTAACGAGGTCAGGCTTCTGTTATCATTTATAAATAAGTTCGCTCTAGTTTTTATATCAAAGGAAATTTGTGTTCCATGAATATCAAATTTAGAATGTTATCCGTCGCGTAGGAGTATCATATTATACATGTGTAAAGTGATGTGTCAACATCAGACAAGTTTGCCGGCGAAGTTTGGGTTGAAGAAAAGGACTTGAGTGGGGATGGAGTAGAACGGTCCAGATATGAACGCGGGAGCGGGGGCGGATAAAATGGGGGAATTAAGAGCTTGTGTGGAGAGTAACTTTCAAAACTTTTATCGGCCGTCACCATTTCTTAGCGTGTAACTCACCAAACAAGCTGCGAGATAATAGTTTTGTGTATTTTTAGGGATGTGCGAAAACCATTTTTTCAATTCAATATTATATCGATACGAGAATATGAAAACATATCAATACGCGAGAATGAGACGAGAAAATTTCCTTTGCAAGTATAAAAATGTGAATTATTTTTATTAAAGTTAGTATAAGTTCGAGTCTAAAGAGTGCTAAGGTTCTTTTTGACATTTGGGTTGGTGCTTGCTTTTGAATATCTAATAGTTCTTTCAAACACAAGATAATATGTATAACCAAAACATTTCATAACGAAAGCTGTTTTGAGGAGGCTGAAGGTGAGCAGGGGGGGAAATGTGGCCTATTTTTGTGTCATTGCAATATTATTAGAAATAGTAAATTTCCGGTTTGGTTTTGTAGTTTCTTAGAGAAGTTATTTTCCATTTCATATTTATTGAATTTTTAAAATTCATTTTTAACTTTCTAGATGAGATCGAGATATTTATTTTCTTGTATTTTCGAGATATTTTTTAGTCTTGCAAATCCCTGTGTATTTTGTTAAAGTAAGTAAAAGAAGAAAGGTTATTTTTACTTAATGATTTGACATTGATTGAGAACGTGGAGTTGTAGACACCAACCGATCATATTTTAGACTATCATTGGTGGTTGCATGGTCTGAGAGCACGTACCCGGTGAACCTTAAATCCGTCAGCCTTGTTTTAACGTCGCAGCGTAAGAAGTTAAGATCCATACACTATCCCATGAACAAATTAAAATAAAATAAAATCTTGACTTGCAGACGCCAACCTTGACAAGTGTTTGCGAGCAGGAATCTCATCCTAATCTTTCACCCATGACGTTGGCACTTAATTTCAGAATCCAAAATCACAAATATTTTAAAGGTTAATTAGTCAGTTGGCGTGTTTGCTCTAATCCTTTGCAACTCGAATGGTCGAAAGATTAGTCAGTACTAATGTACCGTTGCCCAGGGTACGTCTAAATGTACTAATAGTACATCCTTTCTGTGGAGGCTCCTTCCAGGTCCTAATGAACTTAGATGATTGATATATTACCAGGGTGTGGAGTGGAAACACAACCTAACTTAAGACTAGCTAACCAAACCTTAGTGACCGTTGGGGCAGTTCCCTTTTCGGGAAAAATATCCAAGGTACCAGCCGGGAATCTAACCCAAGACCCTAATGCTCGTAGCCATGTGCACTGGCCGCTACACCACGGGGCTGGTTAGTTTGAGCATCGATTGGCGCATTGGAAAATATTTTAAACTTTTTACTTTCTTTCTTGTTAACTTTCTTTCTCAAAAATTTAAAGAAGATGGTGGTGAAAATATTCAACATCAACATGGATTTTGGCAAATTGTAGTATGTGTCAAAAAGTTATTAATTTAATTAAACTTATAAAAATTGCCCAGGGTACGTCTAAATGTACTAATAGTACATCCTTTCTGTGGAGGCTCCTTCCAGGTCCTAATGAACTTAGATGATTGATATATTACCAGGGTGTGGAGTGGAAACACAACCTAACTTAAGACTAGCTAACCAAACCTTAGTGACCGTTGGGGCAGTTCCCTTTTCGGGAAAAATATCCAAGGTACCAGCCGGGAATCTAACCCAAGACCCTAATGCTCGTAGCCATGTGCACTGGCCGCTACACCACGGGGCTGGTTAGTTTGAGCATCGATTGGCGCATTGGAAAATATTTTAAACTTTTTACTTTCTTTCTTGTTAACTTTCTTTCTCAAAAATTTAAAGAAGATGGTGGTGAAAATATTCAACATCAACATGGATTTTGGCAAATTGTAGTATGTGTCAAAAAGTTATTAATTTAATTAAACTTATAAAATTCAAATTATCTTTATTAAATAACTTTAAGCTAAATTAGGTTTTTTTTATTTATTTGATGTTAAACTATTTTTTATACTAAGAAAAAAAATCATTATCGCCCACCACATTCATCTGAATCCTAATCGAAAAAAAGTTGGAGCTCTCCACCAAAACTTTTGCATTAGACAAAATTGGTGGTATATGTTCATTTGAGATTGTTTTTCACATTTGATTTATTGCTTTGGTTTTCCTTTCTTCTCTCCAAACTGATTTGGGTACATCCCCTGTAAGATACCCTCTCATTCTCTATAAGCTACCCCCCCAATCTTCACTCCTTATAATTAATAATTCATTAAAAATCTGGGAGTTCAATAAAGAAAAGGAAAAAACTTTATTTTGCTATATTTGGTTGTGAATTACCCCCTTTGTGCTCAAGTGGGCATAGCTCCTGGATACATAAATAAAAGTCTTGGATTCGATCCTCGGTGCTTACAGATTTTTCTGTGAAGCAGTGGGAATGGAACGGGTTCAAACTCAGCCTCACGAGGACAAATTAGGAGCTACTTGAATAAAAAAGTAAGGGCTCCTGTCTAGAAAACTGAGATCAATGACTGGAGGTTTTATTGTTCTAACCACATGACACTCCTCTATCTGCTAATGTTGACACCATCTTCGCCAACATATGGCCTCTCAGTCGGCATAGCTCGCTTGTGTGGAGTTTAGTTAAGTTTTTTGGTTGTGAATATTTTGATGTTTTTCAAACTAAAAAAGAAAGGAAGAATAATCCACAGTTTAAATAGCTCAAATTTTAATTTCATATAATAAGTTTAAATTAAAAATAAACTTTGGGCTTGCTATGCAATATTTGTTTAGTTCCTTCAACCTCGAATTTAACAATTTTATCATTAATTAGATTGCTTTCATACATACCCCATATATATTCACTATGTACAACATACATTAAAATAATAACAACTATATTCCATCTATTTCACGGGCGGTCACTCTGTCCAACGTCGTCCCGTTACAGACGACATATTTGGGTCATCCATAGTACTGGTACCTGGAGGGCATCTTCGGAATCCAGTGTCCCGGAATCGAGCTCGATAGAAGACTGCGTAGTAACAGTCAATTTGGATGGTCTAAGTATTCACAAGTCAATCCAGTTATTCCACAAGCACGGGGGTCCATTCTTCTTACTTACTCTTTATCTGACAACCAAAATCACATTTTTGCATCATCTTTTAGTATCTAGTATTAAACCAAAATTAACAAACCTACATATTATTTAGGACCCACACAACTATCTTACTTGCAACCTTACCCCTCCTCCAAGCTATCCTGACAGAACGAGCCCACGAGGGAGGGGCGGGGGGTAGGGGTAGGTTCTTTTAAATACAATTTTATATATTAAATAATATTCGTTTCGCCTCAGCCATCCTTTTGGCGCATCAATATCATTATATTAAAATAAACATGGTTTTGTATTTTCCTTTAGTGCGAAAAAACTTCTATCATTTTATATAATGAAAAAAAAGTTTCTGGTAAAATATTTATTTCTGTTTAATTTGTCACATAAAATGGAAATATAATAACTTTTATTCAATGGCTTTTTTTTTCTAACGTTTTGAATTGTGTTTGTTTCAGAAAAGTAAAGAGTAAAAAAAAACTGGTATATTGCAGTTGTGATTTTTTGGGTTTTTTTTTCTTTTGCAATGCAATATGCTAGACTCAATTTGTTTAAACTACTTCCTAAAATACAATTTAAAAAAAATTGAAATTTAAATAAATAAAAATCACAATGTCATCCCATCTTAAAGGGGGCCGCCTCAGTAAGCGAGAAATTGCCACACAGACGTTCAACTCTAACGCCATATTTAATTCTATGGTGCGTTATATGAAAATATGGTAGAGCCTATACGACAAAATTAAGTCAAAAGATTACAAAAATGCTCTTTTTTCTCTAACAACTTTATAATATGATTGTTAAGGAACTATTGGGGGGTCCCCTGGGCAACGATACATTAGAACTGGCTAATCTTCACACAAAGAGTGCTATGAGTGATGTAGCCCAGACACACATGAATATAATATAAACTTTATATTTTTGTCACCGCGTCTCCCTACCCGTTTGGACTATAAATTTACGCTAGTTTGTTAATGATGATGGAGGTTGAATTTAGAGGAAGTGTACTCGCATACACATGGAGGGATAGTGGGAATTCATTTAGGATAAAACACTCTCAGCACACCCGACTGGCATTCGAACCCCGATCTCCTCGTCATCAACAGTTCAGTCTATTACGAGAATCATATAGATAAATCTAAATTAGATATTCAGTTCTCATCTAGTCGCTAGATGTGAGTTATTTTTTCAAATCATGCACTAGCTCTATATTTTCACTTGAAAAAGAAATATAAATTAAAACTTAATTTTACAATAATTAAAAAAATATAATAAAAGCTGGAAACATTTTTATGCAACTACCCATCTAAAAAGTTAATATCACTTCAAACATTATAAAACATGTATTCCTAAACGGTAATCGATATCGTACTATGCAAAGTACTGTGTCACAAATATAGATTTCTATTCAACCTAAAATTCTGACCCTCTTTAATATCGTGTAATTATCACCCACTCCCTTCCCCTATTGTTCATGTGCAAACATGACTACCCTTGTCTCTTCTACTTGTCCTACGTCGGTTTAATTGCCCCCCGGGTTTATTACCTCGGATTCGTGAAGGGTGTACACGCTATTGTTCCTACACTGTGGTCTCCTTCCGTCTTCCCCTCTCGTATAGTCTTCATTGATAACTCACCCCTTAGCCCCCATTTCTCTAAAACTCCCCTCAAACCTCTCCAACCCCCTTTCTCTCTCAAGGCAAGGGATGAATTATTGTAACAGAGATATACCCTCAGGGACTTGAGTGTAAATTGTACTTGCAGAATGATTTGTGATTCTACGTTTTGATTAATGTTCATTGTGTTTGTGTAAGATTGCTATCGGTTTTAAAGTTTCGTTAATGTTTTGTTTAGTGAAAAAAATGGCGTGAATAATGATGCCCTTTTAAATTATGATAATTAAACTGGAAACCCTTGCTTTGGCTTACATAATGTATCAGTAATGTATTATTATTATTATTATTATTATTATTATTATTAATATTATTATTATTAATATTATTATTATTAATATTATTATTATTGCCATTATTATTATCACCCTTATTACTACCGCCATTATTATTGCTATTACTATTACTACTATTATAGTGTTATTGCTAATATTGCTAATATTATTATTGTTATTGTTATGGTTAGCTTCACCTGGCCAAAGTGTTCCGTCCTGCCTTAAATGGTTTTCCGATGACTGGATAGTCTAAGCTGGAATTCCGGCAGGGCGTTCTGAGATTTATTTTTACCTTAAGGGTTTCCCATACTACCGCCATGTAAATGTGGGAACAGTTCCTCTAAATACTACCATCTCTAGCCCTTTAGAGTAAATATAAGGATAGTTCGGACGGGCAGTAGGACATGATTAAAAAATAAAAAATAAATATTATTTTTAGTGGTTGTTTTTGGAGTTTTAGCGTGCACTTTTTAAATAGATTATATCTGAAAATACTCTTTATTTTGTACATCGCACTCTACGAGGGCTACCTGTTCAAATTATCCATTACAAGACTTAGTATAGTAACAACATTCTTAACCTAAAAATTAAACTCCATTACGCACTTAGGCGCTACCCAGGATGTAGCCATGGTGCCCTGTAATCAAATTTATCTCAGCATCCGACCACATAGACGGGATCAGGCAGAAACAGAGCCGGATCAAGGAATTCGTAGACAGGGGGCCACTTGCAAAAAGTGGAACCTCAAGACTTTTTTTTTTTAAATTTGTAATAAGAAAATAATGTATTTCAAATTAGACTTAAGAGAAAGGAGGCATAAAATGCAATTATTAAAAATATATTTTAAAAGCTAGAAATTTTAAGAATTAACATGAACTTTATTTAATTTAAAAATAATTTTCGATTCCAATTAGAGTTCTAATTTTTAAATGAGTTATTTTAAGCGTTCTTGTACCGATTCTGGTTTCTTAAAAAAAAAACCTGTTGATTCCAGCTATTGGTCACGGTTCTACCTCCTGGGCTTAAGGTGGCTTTCGGTTATCCTAGTTGGAACGAATGAAAGACGATAATATCTCTTTGTTGCACTTTCTAAAAACTCTTTAAAAAAATAAATCATTTCTAACATTTTAGATAAAATAATTGAAATAAAAAATGTGGTTTTCTAGAGTCTCCTTCAAGCGCGGGGCGCGGGGCCATGTTCTCCATGTCCCCCGCCTTAGTCCGGCCCTGAGCAGAAACAATCTCTTACAGATTAATTTATATGTAATAATAATAATAATAATAATAATAATGTGAGTATATTCAACTTACTCATATCCACTTAGCTCCAACTTAGCTCACATCTTTTTCTGTTGACGAAGATAACATAATAGCGTTGCGTTGATTTTTGTAGAAAGAAAAGTATCTGGTAGTTACGAAAGTTACTAAAACAATTTTAATATATTCATACATCAAGTCTATCTGCAGCTGTCACTTATATATATACATATATATTATCAATACTTATAAAATAACATAAATATAAGAGTAAAATATTATCTATGTTGACTGCAAATGGAAGGAGGCTACTGGGGAGTGGAGGAGGTTGTATAATAATGAGTTACATACCGTGTATTCATCACAATACATTTTTAGGTTAGTGGAATCTCTTATATTACGATGAGCAAGACATTTAGCATGAATGGGAGGATCTAGAACCATGTTCAGGGTACTGACTGGCAAACCCAATGGGAAGAGACCATTGGGAAGACCTAGAGGGAGATGGGAGGATAATATTAGAATGGAATTTAAAGAGATAAGGGTGTAATGAGGTTGACTGGATATAACTAGCTCAAGATGGGGATAGTTGGTATACTTTTGTAAGTGCAACAATGAACTTTTAAGTTCCTAGTGCCATAGGCATAAAGTAAGTAAGTTAAGTAAGTTGGCTACAAAGAAATGTGTTTAAATTTTCTAATCTCTTCCTCCTACCAAAATCAGGTTATATTTTGCTGTCGCTTCTTCCACCCACAGTGATGACCAAGTGGTCTTGAGCGTTAGATTCATATCGAATTTAGACACTCCTGACAAGAGGTTGGGGCTCGGATATCGGCCGGGTGCACTTAAGATGTTTAACCACTTGCCGAGTTCACAATAATTTTCCTCTTTTTCTCCTACGCTGATTCGGGTGCATTTCCTTTAACTTAGTCTCTTCACCTCAAATTCTCAAGTCATTATTAACCCTTGTGTGCCACTAACATATCTTTACGCATAAAACAGCAATATAAAGTTTTGTACACTCACTTTAACACATTCGAAGAGATAAACGTATTTAGTATTGTAGTTTTAAATATGTTTCTTACCACAAACTTTAAACTGATGAACACGTCACTTTAGAGTTGCGCCTAATTGGAGGGAAATATCACGTGGCAGTTCTTATATACATGACAGTTCTGAAGCATCAAAACCCCCTAAACAATTCTCAATATCCTCAATATCTTTTTAAGATTTTCTTTTATGACCCAATTATAAATGCCTTTATTTTTTCTAGGAAGGCTAGAACTATGTTTCTCACCATTTAACTTAATATAATAACTGCAACAGTTTGGGTGAAACGTCCTTGAAAATGAGACCATCTTTAACTCTTACTATAATATTTTAAAAAGATACGTCTTAAAATGTAAGGACTTAAACTCCATTAGTATAAACATTCCCCTTATGGTTCATAAGGGAATGTTAATACTAGAAATGGGACCTTTGGCTCTTTAAGTATATTAGAGAATTGAGGATTTGAAAAAATATCGGATTCGATCTTCAAAAATAAAAATAAACCAGTTTTGTATTTGTTTTAGAGCTCTATTATTGTTTATTATTGGTTCAATCATTTAATAAATTATTATAGGATAAACTTGACCACCAATAAATGCCAATGAGTGTATTATTATACAGAAAATTAGTTACTATTTCTATTTTATACTATTCTATCATATTTCTATATCCTTTTATGTTTGTAATGTTTTCCAAAATTCGGATTTGAATTTGATGTTCGTAGGTAAAATGGAGATTCAGATTTGTAAATAAGTGTATTCGACCCAACCCTACTTATTTCTTACCATTTTGTCGGGAGCCATATTTTAAAATAACAAAATAAATATTAAATTATTCTGGATTTATAAACGTTATTGACGCATTTCAATGCTCCTATAGCCTGTCCCTTTAACCAATGCTAGTAGATTACTAGTGATTTATAAGACAATACAGTATTGGGAGCGGAGGTGAAAATTAACAATTTATTTGCATATTTTCGCACTTTTCCTGATTATTTTTTGTGTTCTCTTAAGCTAATGCTGAATTCGTACATCTGGGTATGCTGTTTATATAATATAAGGTCCTTTAAAAATGTTATCATTGACTGACTAACGTTTATAATTATTATAATTTAGTCTTTTTTTATATACAAACAATGTTTCGTAACTTCCTTAATATTTCTATTCGCGTTAATTTTTTCCTTTTTCACGCATTCGTAAATAATTATATTTTCAAGGCTAAAAACAATAATTTCATTGATTGAATGAATGTATGACAAGTTTCGTATGAATGGAAGTGATAATATAGGCTACTGGTTCTCGTTTTGTACTTCAAATTGTAATACTTCAACAATAGTATTCATTGATTCAATACTTCTTAGAATATTTTCTACATAACTTGTAAACTCAATTAATCCCGAAGTCTTACCTTGATTGATTACACTATGGCCCTATATTATGAGCTACGTCATAGTGAAACCAAGAAAGGTAAGCTCGCTCCCTCTCAGAATAAATCAAGTATACAATGTTCATTGTGTAATGCATGTACAGTACAAAGTACAAAACCTATGTAAGGAACAAAAGCCCTAAGAAGTGTGTCTTCAAGACGGTGTGAACTAGAAGTAGGTTGTCTTGCAGCCACGGTCCTATGAAGCACCGCGCGGAGCCGGAGGTGGACGGTGATGGACGGCCGCCGCCCCCGCTGAGGACCGGACTATGCACAGGCTGTTCTCGAGGTCGCGCACGCCGACGGGCGCAGACATGAAGACACAGAGCAGCCTGGAAGTACCCAAACAGGTCCGGTCGGCTTCCATCGACGAGATACAGCTTGAGGCGAAGCGTGCCTCCTGTCGCCATGACGAAGAACAGGCATCCAACTCGGTCAACCAGCGGTCCAAGAGCTTCGACTCCGGGGAGGACTCGGCAGCAATGTACCTTGAAGTCCCTAGGAGGTTCCAGAGGAGGAGGTCCTCCGGGGAAAAAGCGCCGACGACGGCCACTTGCGTCCACTGTGCTTGCGTCGAGGAATACAACAGGCTTCGCGTGGCTTTTCTCCCAGATGAGCAGACCACCCGGTCGAGGTCTTGCAGTTACAGTGACGAGACCTCGTCGAGTGAGATGGAGGAGGAGGATGGTGTCGAAAGGAGAGAGGAAGGGAGGAATCCTCCATGTAGTATCCGCGTCACCCTCTCTCCGATCACAACGGACACCCCCGTGTCCTCCAGGAGGAGGTCGGTCGTCAGGCAAGAGGCATTCCTCGTCCCCGATCCGGGCAACAACTCGCTTGAGAACGTGTCTGACGTCACATCTGAAGGTAGCGACGAGTCGGTGCTTGTGGTCAGTGACATATTCCTCAAGGTACCAGACCTCAAGAGGGACAGGGCAGCCTCGGTCGACTCGTGTTTCTCCAAGGTGTCCTCCAATAAGACTGAGCAGATTGAGGGAGTGGACCTCTCGTCGTCCTTGCAGTTGCCCCAGGTTACCTTGAGATCAAGATCAGTGGACATCGTACTGCCCACTGATGAACAGGCGCGGTACAAGGCGCTTTCCATGGCCGCCCCATCTTCCTTCAGTTCGGGGTATGTACTGCTCGGTGGCGTGACTTTAACGGGTTTCACTAGATACAACTTATTCTGAACATTACAGAGACAAAATGTATTGACGATGGTAGATGAAAATATATGAGCACAAGAGTTTTTGAAGGCATATATATTTCTATGTCTTTTTCTTTTCTTTTTTATCACAAAGACTTATTACCTAATAAGGTTATGCACATTTTACTGTCTTGAATATATTAAAAATCTAAATTTGGTTTTATAACAACTCTTAAATTATATTTCCAATAAAATATCGTTGGCTGTACTCATCACAAGACATTTTTAGGATAATCAAATCTTGTAGATTATGGTGGGCAGAACAAACATGCATTGCTAATGGGAGGATCTAGCACCATGTTCAGTGTATCGACTGGCAAACCCAATGGGAAAATACCATTGGGAAGACCTAGATGCAGATGGGACGATAACATTAGAATGAGGCTGAAAGAGATAGGGTGTCATGAGAGGGGAACTGGATAGAACTATCTCTAGATAGGGATAGGTGGCCTACTTTTGAATGTGTAGCAATGAACCTTCGAGTTCCTAATGCCACAGAGTAAGTAAATATCCTGATAAGATGGTGTTTTATTGTACATTTCATTTACGCTGAAGTCTTACCTTGAATTACATGACATTGTGATATTGTATCATAAGCGTCACCATAGTGAAACCAAGCAAGGTAAGCTTGATACCTTGTAGGATACTTCACCTATTTCAACCCAAGGGAACAATGCAAGGAGCGCGTTTTTTTTTTATATAAATACCCCATAATTTGTTTAATAATGTTTTGAAAACTATATCGTCAAATGAATAACTTACACTGTGCTCCCACGGCACTATTTTAAATCCCTATCTCTTGGTCTTGTCAAACTAACACCATTTTAATGGTTTTGAGTTGACATATTTGATCAACATCCCCTGCATCGCCACATTTTATCTTCATAAAAATTATTACCAACGCATGAAATAATTTTGAGTTTGATTTTTCTATTTGTTATCTGATTATCTGATGAGATTTTGGTTGAAAATGCGTGTTCTCCGAATACAATTTTAACTTTTTTATTAATAATTCTCTTATGAACTCGACTACGTCACGCCACTGGCATCGCTTGTTGCATGAACTCTGTTGCTTCGTCCTCAACCCATTCTGTACATTCCTATGTGCCACTGGGAAATGAAAGATGTCACTTGTCTCGCACCATATAAGGTTCTACTAGCCACTATCGCGGCATGTATGCCAGTCACGTTAGCTAGCGAGCAGTTTTCAAGAGTTGGAGATAAAGCCGAGACCAAGATGAATAGAAAGGCGCAAGCTCGCAGACTTGTGGGTGTTCATTAGAGAAATCTCGATACCATCATGGTTTTGAGAAGGAAGGAAAGATACGGTTGTATTGATTTCTCTTCAGTTAGATTCTGTTTCATTAACGTGACACCCTTTAATTCATTAGTAAACCTTTTACAAGTGTAATTGAAAATATATTTTGCTAAAGATTAAATTCTTGTAGTTTAGGCAAAGTGTGTCACTTAGGCACATATCTAGGATTCAATGTGTCAAAAAATAAACAAAAAAACTTGCCTTAGAAGCCCATCTCACAGGGAAAATAAATACAATATTACGCCTGCTCCGGTGGGCGCATGGTCTAAGGCGTCACTAGCCTAATATAATAGAGTGCTGATGACGCTGATATCAAGGTTAGAATCACGGTCGGGTGACCTGAAGGTTGTTTTTTTCCTAAATGGTTTTCCACTCTTCCTTCACGCAAATGCGGATGTACCCACTCTAATTCAACCTTACTCATCCTTAGCCCATTAGCGTAATTAGTACATAGGCGTATAATACCAAACGGGTAGTAATATAGTAAGATGAAGTGCTAAAAAAAAAGTTATCAAAGTGTGGTTTTATACATTCTTCATTTGCCTCCAGGAAAATTAGAATCGATTTAGTTGGGGTTTTTTAATTTAAACATATTTACACTTTAATTTTTTTTAATTTTTGTGTTTGGTAAAATGGTTTTGAATTTTTTAAGACTACACCTCGTACATAATATGTATAGTGTGATTGGCATAAGAATTATATTTTTGAACATGTTATCATATATCTCGATATTTATCTAAAATCTATTAGAATTCACCCATTATTTCATACTTGTTCTCTAACACAAGTGTTAGGCGATAAATACGTCAAACTATTTAAACTATAAGTTTTTTTGTAGTAATTCCTTTATATGTAAGGCTCTTATCTTAAGAGGAACTTTCATATGAAAATAAGTATATATTACCTACAAACATTACCTAAGCTACTATCATATACTCACACAACAAATAACATAACGCTTTGGTAGTCTTGAGGCCTAAGCTATAAGGTGCTACTCTTGCAATGGACTATAATGTTGAAGACGGAGAGCTCTAGGTTGAAATCTCGGTCACGTGTACTGAGGGTGTTTTCCCCCCCAGAATGGTTTTCCATTCTCTCTTTACGCAAATGCGGGTACACTTCCTCTAAATACAACCTTCCTGATCCCTAAAACTATTAACAAATCGGTGTATAAACGTACCGTTCGAAGGGGTAATTAGTCGCGATGCTTAAAAAACCTCCCTGTTGGGTTTATTGAGGGTGTTTTATTCCTCTCCACTCTCCATCCACGCAAATGTGGAAACATTTAGTTCAATTTTACCTTCCTAGTCCCTACAATATATGCGTATATCCTGAACAGTTAGTGAAACGTGGTGAAAAATTATGGCTTGTAGCTGTCTCTATTAACAAGAAGTAATAATACCGCGAAAACAATCGTATTTTATAGAAATAAACTTAAATTTTCTCAATGTTAGTTTAATGTTCTAGATCTATTTTCACACTACGGTTAAGCTCTAAGCCAATTATAACCAAAATATAAATCACTACCAAATACAAATTTCCAAACATTAGTCTCGTAAACTTTAGTCATGAACAAAACCTATAATTTGTTGTCGTCCCAGTTTTAGCTCTTGGTCTAATCCTTCCTTAAGGAAAGATAGGCCGAGGAATTAAACGGGATTGGCTCAAACTGCGGTGGTTGGAGGCGACGAACATTGTTATGACCTCCTTTTCATTAACCGGTACTGTTGTTGGACTCACCGAGAGTTGTGGGGTTTGGTGGGGGCGGGGGGTTCCGACCCCTCCTAACCCCACAAGTACGATTCTATTCGCGTTGAGCCCGTATTGTAATCTCTCGTTACTATGGAAATGTGACAATCTCGTTCGTCGTTCGCGAGATGTGGAAGGGGTAAGGGGCACATGTAGGGGGATAATCATAGGGGCAGGGTAGGAGGGGAGTGAAGAAGACATTCCAACGTAACCCGGGTGATCCGTTTTCGTAATCACACCTTTGCAAACGTTGACTACTGAAATGCAAGGGTAACTTCATTGATTTAAAACTATCGAATTATAGTAGCTCCTCATTTGTCCTCACGAGGCTTAGTTTGACCCCGTTTCAGACCCATTGCTTCACAGATTAATTTTGGAATCTCTAGGAATCGAATCTGAGATCTCTGGATCTGTAACCAGGAGCTCTTACCACTAAACCACATAGGCGGTTTATCGGAATCCTATAAACCTTGAAACACCTTCAACGCTAATTATACTTTAAAACACTTTAAATTGCTTCAAGAGAGATTTAATGTTAAAGCAAGTCCATTGACTTATCTATAGCACGAGATATCACTGTAAGGACACTCTAGCCTAACCCCCCTCCCGTCGCCTTAAATAAATTAATTTGTAAGATCGTGATTGCTGGGCATTCTGTACCATTGCAAAATGTTGCTATAGAACCTATATGTTCCAGAAATAATCTTTTCCAAGAAAAGTTAAAGTGGTCCTTCAGAACAAAATATAAATAATTTATGAATGAAGGTCATCAATTTCACAGGGTGTCCAGCGACCTGAAAAACAGGGAAAAGTCATGGGTAAGTCAGGGAATTAGACCAAATTTCTGGAATGTTCACATATTCACTAAAATAATAGGCCTAAGCCACTTTCATGTACAATAGTCAAATGTCAAAATAACATTTTTCTTCCAGTAAATACTCAACACGAATCTCGTTTAGTACAGTTGTCCATTTCGAGTATACTATTGTCAATTCTAAAGTTCAACATGGGATTTACATCTCGCCTTTCAACTCCTCTACCGCGTGTTTCTAGCCAAAGTTAAGTCATTAGCCCGTGTAACATTATCTTTTAATGTCTCATTATGATCTAACTTAATAATACTTAGCACCGCGTCTTACTACCCGCTCGGATTATACGCTTAAGTACTAATTACGCTAATGGGTTAGGAATTGGAAAGGTTGAGTATAGAGGAAGTTAACCCGCATTTGCGTGGAAGGAGAGATGAAAACCACTTATGAAAAACCCACCCCAGTTCACCTGAGTGAGATTCGAACCTCAATCTCCCCGTCCTCGGCAGTCCAGCTCAACACGAAACCAGCGCGTTAGTTAACTACATCACCAAGGCGGGTATATGATCTTACTGAAATCTAACTTAGATCGCACTACCCAACGACCCATTGCTTAACGCAGACATCCTTTAACCTCTTCACAATTTCAAAATGTGTGTGTGTCTAAAATATTACATTAAGTTGCGATCTTAATAAAATAATGTTTATAATATAATGACTGTAAAAGTTGAAAATTATCTCTGGAAAACCTGGAAAAGTCAGGGAATTTAAAAATATAGTTTGGCTGGACACCACAATTTAAAAAAATATATTTAATATTGTATTTTATGTTCAAATTATTTTGTATTTATTAAAGACGCAAAGGTATATAAAAGTAACAAATAGTTACAAAAGGAATCAAATTGAGCTCTTTGGCCATCGATCTCTTTACACCCAAATAATGTATCTCACTAAGATTAACTAAGACAATATTGACCTTATAATAAATTGTCACGTGTAGTGCTCGTTAACATTTTTATAATAAAAACAGACAGTGCAATCAAAATTATTTGAAATAACAGGAGATAATATATCTTTATGTTCGTCACTAAATGTGTAGAGGTTTTACCAATAGGAAATCATAAATATAGGCATAGCTTTTACATGTGGTATTATCAATTTGAATAGCGTAATTTAATTATTTATTCTATTATCATATATTATGTTATTGATCAGTTATTTGTAGCTTAACCATGAACAATAAAAACTAAAGTTATATATAATTGGTAGTTATTAAATGATTCTTTAGTTAATACTTTATCTGTTTTCAGCTTTTAGCATAATAGTTTATGACTTCACCGAAATTCATTACAAACAAATTCAAAAAATTGGACACGCTATTTTTTTTCTGGACGCTATGATTATTAAATTTAGAAAATGAAATTTAATGTATCTATTTATTCGCTTAGATGTTTTTCAGAATGTGCTATCTTAGACATTTTCTTTCAACTTCTGAATACCCGTTCGAGTTGTACGCGTATAGGCTAGATTATCTATGCTAATAGGGAAGAAATAAGTAAGGTAAAATTTAAATTAAATGTACCCGAATTTTCCTGGAAGAAGAATGGAAAACAATCTAGGAAAAAAAACCACTTTATGTACATTCAGCTGGTATTCTAACCCCGATCTCTCTGTCACTAGCGATGAGTTTTTACATTAGACCATGTGTCGACTGACTCGAGCTAGACTTTTCTTTTTTAAATATGCATTAAACTGTTCATAAAAAGACATACTATTATTGAAAAGAGTGCATTTTCAATTTTCCTTCAATTACAAATTCGCGTTAACAAAACATATATTTTAATAATAGTTCGATACCAGCTTGTAATAATATTTTTGTAACAGACTGTAAAAATAATATAATAGTATGGAGGATAAAATAAACTTTGCAAATGTATGCGCTCGCCATATTTTTTTTTAAAACAAAATTATCTTTATCTATTTTCAATACGTTACCAGGCAAACAATTATTCTTTCTTCAGATATTTTTTATCTATATTGTGTTGACAGGACTAATGGATTGATATACATTCGGTGGGGCTATAGGCATGTAAAAAAGAGAAAAATCTTAGAATTCAATCAACAATAAATTAATTCAGGGAATTTAATTTCTTGGCTAAAAATCATATTAATTTCGAAACTAAACACCATAAAAAGTGAGAATTTAGAAATTAGGTTTTAGATATGACATTCTGTTAGTATGAGATTGTTGTGTAATGTTTGTTTTCATACAACATTTACACAATGCCACAAATAAAAAAAATATAGCACATTTTAAAATATTATTATCAATATAATAAAGAGGGAAAATCGCCACTCGCAAAAGAAAACCGTATATTTTCATTATAAAAACTTAACGTTAGCTTTTTTTTTTTTCCCCGCATGGCTTCTACAACACTATTTGCGGAAGTGCCGTGCGTGCGCATCATTTCAATCCGTCCTTCACTTTCGGTGCGGTGCGGCAATTGTAAGACACTTGCTAGAAATTCGGTGCGGTGCAGAATGATGCGGACTGGCCTAGTGTAACCGTAGCTATTTTAAAGGTTAAGTCAGGAAAAATTAAAAATTGTGTCTGTCAAATATTAAAGAGTCGGGTAATTTTGTATCAGAAGTTTTGAAGCCAATCTTGAGTCACGCTTAGCTTTGACCTGGAAGCTCAGGGCTCAATTCCGACTTGGGTTCAATATGTGAACTTTTCTAATTTATAGATTCCCTTTCTGCCACCCTAAGATAATGTTACTATAGTTTCTTAGAAAATCTCCTTCTTCTCCCCGTTTCCTTGGATCTAAACAGCGTTTTTAATAGCAGTCGCTCACTGGAAACCTAAAAAAATATGTTTGTTTTTAAAAATATAAATACGTTATTGCGTTCTTGAAAATTTCTTCAAATTTGAAGGTTTTATGAAAGTTTACTTATATCAAGATAACATCCTTGGAAAACTCATATCCTCTAATTTATTTTTTAAAAAGATAAGTTTTACATAAACATGCTTTCATTCCTCCCTTAAATCTTGCTCTGAGGCCAATAAGCGATGTTCTTTTTTATATATGAGTGCAACTCACACATCGCATGATTGTTTGGAGAAATGGATGGATGTATAAATTAATAGAGTTGGATATAAAGGTAGATGATGGGGTTAATAGATATATAGAAAACTTTTTCTGATTGTAATTTAAGGTTACTATTTTCCTAAAATAAACATTTACGAAACATGAAACGTTTGTTTTATCTACTGCTATAAAACATTTTTACCTCTCATGGTTGATTGATTAACTATTGATTAAAAATAAATACAAAATAAATATCACGAGGCTGGCATTTTATAACGTACTTTTTCGCTTATATCTAACTAGTGCAGAGACACAAAATGTTAAACCCAAAAAATATCATAGTAATATAATATAGTAAATATTTCCAGTTTTGATAAAGAATGGAATCTGGCAATACGTAAGCCTCTATAAAAAAAAATTAACAATTAAACCAACCAAAATTGAAAAATGCTAATAATACGACCTATCGTGTTAGTACTTAAACCAGTGGTCACATGGTTTTAGATGTCATGCTAATCATGGAATGGATTGTTTCTGGCGGATATGTTGGGTTCGATTTTAAGTAAGGTAAAGGAGTGAAAGGAATTTTCCTCAATTATCTTTTATATTCATACTGATGTTTTAGTTTAAAAAAAAGATACAGCTATTATCTGATCAGATGGCAAGATATATTTTCAAAATGTATCATACCTGGATCATCTAATGAATCTATTTGTTCAAAATTTGTAGAGTGCACAACACAATAAATATTACAGCTGTGCACACTTGTAATCTAAGTAAGAAGTTTGTATTTCTTATGAATACAAACCTGGGTAGCTCAGCTGATATAATAGTTGTGTGCTGATCAAAAAATACAGGGTTTGAATCACTGCTCGAGATCCTTTGTTAAAATACTATATTTAATTTTGAGGGACCCACTTTGGTGACCGTACGGTTTAAGGCGTCATTATCGTAATATACTAGAATGTCGATGACTTGGATATCATTGTTCGAATCCTGGTTGGGTGTACTATGGGTAGTTTTCCTGAATGTTTTTTTTCACTATTCCTTCAAGAAAATGATGGTACACTTCATTTCAACCTTTCTCATTTCTATCACATTAACGTAATTTGTTCATTATCATATAACCCATACGGGTAGTGAAACTCGGTTAAAAAAAGATACTGGGTTAGACTGACGCCTTTTCCCGCGCACCCACAAGAACGGGTAGTGTGACAAGAGCAAATCCCGGATATATTCAGCCCCTCATAGCCAATACTGACACTACAGACCTACCAGTATATCTTACCGATATGTTGCATCTAAAACTAATGACTATTCATTGTCGGTGGTGTTTGTTCCAGAAGATCGGAGGAATCCTCTGGAGGAGACGTCTATCGAGGTGTCCGATGCACACCGGACTGGAGCGACTCGGCGCTCAATGGAGAGCACTTGTGGGTTCCTACGTCCGCGTCAGGGGACCTCTGCTACGTCGGCGAGCCAGACTGTTCGGTAAGTGTACAGTATACATCTTCTCATGAACACGCCAGTGTGGAAGGGAAATGCGATCAAGGGAATTTCAGGGGTCACTTTAGGTGACCTGGTGGTCTAGGGGTAGGGTGTCGGACTTCTGTGCTGAGGGTCCGGGGTTCAATCCTCTGTCTCGGCACAGACTCATCTGATTGCCACACCCTTCCTTCACCTCTGACAAGACGTGTATTAATCACAACTTGTGAATGTGAGGAATGCCAGGCCTCCACACGTGGTTCGGATTCCACGTTAAACTGCAGGTACTCTATTTCATCTCACAATCACCCTACCATTGCACATTAGCGTAAGTGCATATAGCTCGAACGGGTAGTAAGACATGGTGCTAATAATAATAATAATAATAACAAGTCACTTTTCAACTAAAAATTTTTTATTTTTAATCGAGTAGCCACTTTATTTTAATAACTGTAAGTTATTTATCTAGAATGGTATATTGAAAATGGCAAACCTAATGGGAAGAGATCTAGACGCAGATGAGAGAATGGGACTTGAAAGAGATAGGGTGTAATGAGGTGGACTGGCTAGAACTAGCTCAAGTTGGGGATAGGTGAAGTACTTTTGTTAAGTGCGGCGATGAACTTTTTAAGTACTTAATGCCATAGAGAAAGTAACTAAAAACTACTTTTTAATCAATAAAAGTAGCTTTTGGTCAATTTTAGCTAAAAGTAATGTGTATACACTAGACAAGTGATTTTTAGTTTAGGGTACACGTACCCCTGAGGGTACGCAAAGACATCCAAGGGGGTACATAAAATTAACATGTGTATATATATACATATACATTATTTCAAAGTAAACACTGAATAATCAGGGCTCAGGGCTAGCCCCAAGAGATCTGGTCATTAAGGACTTGCGATATGGGAACGCCAGTTAGATATATATAAAATCTGTGTAACTTGCATTATCTACCAACAAATTTGGGGGTACAATGTCGAAGATAAATTATATCTGGAGGTAAGCGATTAGGGGTTATTGAATACCACTGGTGTAGAAACTCCAGAACTACCATTTCAAAAAGGGATACCTTCAAATAGTCGGTGAACTTAAGGACTGATGCAAAATAATTGAGGGGTAAAACCAGCCTCCAGTTGAAACTTGGCTGGAATTAGAATCCCGGCATTTAGGGTCGAGTATTCCTAAAATTACAACTTTCCTGATTCGTGAGACATTCTTTTGATCATCATAAAATATGATATTTTTTTTTGCCGATATAAATATCGCCAAGATTATTCACGTCTTAATCCAAGGGGTTGGGGTGTGGCATCCAATTTAGTGGAAGCTCACCAATATTTGTTTAAAGAGGGATGGAAATACTAAACTGACTCCGAAACTTTACCTCCTCCTCACCAGAAGTCCGATTAAATGTGAGCTTCACGCTTTAGACCACGTGGCCACCAATGTTGGTCAAAATATAGGTTAAGTAGATTGATAAACACGGCACAACTTCTAAATTCAATGGCACGTACACCAATAATATAGTGTTTAGAGAAGTGCTGTAAACTATTCATAGTTATGATTGTAAAAATAAACGTTTAACTCTAAATAACCCGCTACGGTGGTCGCATGGTATAAGGCATTGCTCTCGGAATATACTAGATACCACCGATAACGGTGAGATCGGGTTTAGATCCTGGCCGGGTGCGCTGAGATTTTTTCCCTAAATGGTTTTCCACTCCCCCCTCCACGCAAATGCGAGCGCACTTCCTCTAAATTCAACCTTCCTCATCCCTAATACGTTAGGATAATTTAGTACATAGGCGTATAGCCCAAATGGTTAGTAAAACGCAGTGCTAAATAAAAAAAGCTCTAAATAAAGCTATGTTTAATTTGCGGATGTTCTTTTGGGTTACCCTAGTATAACACATAATGAATACATTCATTGAACACTTGTGTTTTCATGCTGAGTAAAGGCAGAAAAGCCCTGAAAAAGTCAGAGAATACTGTAACGTCAAGGAAACCATGGAAATGTCACAGAATTTAATTTATAATAAGGGTATTTAAATAGCCGTCTTTTAAAAAATATCCCGTTAATTTTTCATCCAAGCACTACAAAAAAGTTAGATATAGGTTTTGTGCATATTAAAAAATACATTACTAACATGAAAAGGTTATGGAGTGTTCTTTTTTTTTTCCATTCCACATTTATACATTGCCACAAATACTACCTAAAACACTTAATACTAGAAAAATAACTTAGATACAAATTCAGTTCAGTAGCTGCTAGAGTTGAAAAAAAATTAATCGATGTAGAAATGATAAAAATCGTCATTCTATAAGGAAAACTTGAAAAAGGTTAAGTTCAATCAAATTGATAACTGATAAAAAATTAAGTAGGAAAATTGAGGAAAAGTTGACTGGAAAATCTGGAGAATATCGAGGAATTTTTAAAAGAAGCTTTTTTTACCACCTTGATATTTTTAATATACTTAGATTGTTACTATATCATATTTATGTTGCATTTATTATATTATTATTAACTTTTTGGTTTAAATCCATTTCTTTAAAACTTTCATTTTAAATGTTTGGGTAACAGCACAGTAATACAGTTCAGACTTAATAGTTATTTTATAATGATGATTTTATCAAGACTTTGAAACTTTACCTTTAATTAATGTAGCCTCGATCAACCGGCTATGTTTGCCCTCAGCAACCCATTCAGTTAATTTCTAGATCTGCTCAACATTGCCATAAACTTATCGATTTGGTTTTGAACACGTTTCGAATTATTCTTCAGTCTCATATAGAATTTTAAATTTTAAAAATAAAAAGTAGTGTTTGTATGAATGTATTCGTATACTCTATGCTAGTTGTACGAAATAAGCTTAAGCTATTGATGAAGTTCTTATTAAAAATAATATTTTATTTACAAACTCAAATTATTTGGATTAAAATAATGTTGTTGTCTGATGTTCTATTTGTGGAGTCTATGCGTTGAAGGAAATAAAAATACAAAATATAGGTGAATGACTATAGTTGAAGATTTTGAAAATGTAGCTTTTAGAGATAATATGAATCGTATTTGTAAAGGAACTTATTTATTCATAAACATATTTTGTGGGATGCACCATTAATAATTCTAAAAAGGATTAAACACGGATTATGAGCCATGTGTATGGGCACGTGGTCTGAGTGTCAAACCTCATCTAGTTTGGCTTGCCAGTGACGGGAGGTCTAGGTTGGAATCCCGGTCAGGTGAAGTAAGGTTTTATTTTTCCTACATAGTTTTCTATTCCCCCTCCACATAAATGTGGGTGTATTTCCCATAAATCCTAACTTTCTCATCCCTGCTCATTAGTTAATTAATCTCTCAGTTCTCGCTGATATAAATAGGTTTGTTTGCTGTGTTTGTATATTCGCGATAAATTCGACAAACTCTGAATTGATTTATAGAGTATTTTATTAATGTGTTCCTTATACTCTCAGGGTGGACATTTGCTATATTTTCTCCTGTTAAATGTCAATACAAATGTTGGTTTATTCAATATTTTATCTTAAACCACGCTAGCAATTATTGTATTTTCCTATTAAATGTAGAATATATTTTTTTATGTCTTACTTGACCGCCAAATCAACTGCAAATTCAAATAGTAATTACGTAATACATTTCAATATTAAATCCAAAGAAAAATTACATTTTGGTTTGGTTGGATGTTTAGTATTCACATTAGTAGAAAAATCGTGTTTCTTTGACAAATAAAAACTACACATAGGCAATTGTTCACGTCTTTATTTTATTTGATCTTATATTTACTTAAATATATTTATCAAAAGGCCGCTTAAACTCCAGTGTAGCAAATAAAATCTATATAGGGGCTTAAATAAAGCAGATAGTAAGTGTTTGTAAGTCCAGAAAAAGATTAATCACTTCTAGATGAACTGAAAAGCTGAAGTTAGTCAAGAAGGTAAAGGGATTAACTACCCCATGTGATCATAAAAATATAAAAATTGGAAATTTCAAAAAGGGGTTCACTGAAAAAGGGGAAAGAGAGTTTTATAAAGAGGTTAGGGGTTCCAAATTCCCAAAACAAATATATACAACTATTTCTCAAAGTGGTAGAAAACTTAAAAATCAGTAAGTAGATAAAGAAACCATTCAAATTAACCATAAAATGATTGAATTTAAAAAATGAGTTCCAGAAGATTGGGCGGGGGCTGTATAAAAAATTGCCATGTGTGGTAGAAGATTTAAATTTGGTAGACAGGTAAAAGTGCAACTCTAAATAACTCTTAACATTTAAAATTTCTAAGTAGAGTTAAATAAATAGGGGTAGCAGAGGAATTGTCTAAAATTTCCAAAACTAATAAAAATAAATGGTACGGTGCATATATAAAAAATTGAGACATTTACTTAACACTCACAAGATTTCTGAAACGAAATAATAGACATTATTGCAGGGACATGAAAACTTTCATTATAAATTACTTCATTACAGCCAGCTGTAATTCTAGCCCTGACTTCCCTATCACTAGCAAAGCCGACAATACGAGACTAGCGCCTTTACTTGCATGCCCACGGTGATAGTTAAATTGAGTTATTTTATAAGGGGCTACTCACATTTGATCCCGCTAATGAAGTATTAATGAGTAAATTACATGCATTGCGTTGAGGGAGAGTGGAAAACCTTTAAGGAAATACACTCTTACTAGATCCAAGCAGGATTCAAACCACGACTTCCCCGTCAACAGCAAACCAGCGTAGGTGAGCTTAACGTTTAGTTTTCATGGCTGGAGATATGTTTAGAATAAAATATAAGCTTGTGTTTAGAAATATATTAAAATATATTAAAACTGAAATACGACACATACATCTCACACGCCATCGTCTTCATAGTTGAACACTTGGACAAGTACGTAAAGCCTTATGGAAATAGTTTGCATACTAATCGGGAAAATGTTGATTGTGTTAAAGAGTATCATAAGCCGGGTGGAGCTGCAACGAAACTTCTGCATAATTTAAACTAGATTCTTGCTGTTTCAGCTCGAATTCAAATCGGGCAAGCAGCTCTGTCAAAGAGACCTTTCAAGTACTTTAGACGACAAACGCTATTACATGAAAACAACGCCTTTCTAGATCTACCATATTCCATATTCCATATTCACCCATCACCATTCCAGGGACAAATTTGTAAAGCTAACAATATAGTTGATCCTGTAGTCCGTACTTGAAGTAGATATATATATTTATTTTTTATTTTTTAGCACCGCGTATTACTACCCATTCGGATTATAAGCTTATGTACTAGTTACGCGAATGGTTTTTAAGTATTAGGAAGGCTATATTTAGAGGAAGTGTACCCATATTCGCGTGGGGGGAGCGTGGAAACGATTTTGGAAAACCACCCTCAGTACACCCGACCAAGATTCGAAACTTAGGTCTCCCAGTAATCGTCAGTCTAATCTACTGTGAGAGTAGCGTGGTCACGTGGCCACCGAAGCGGGTGAAGTAGATATATTAATTTAGGAAAAGGCATGCCCAAAGAAGTGGGCTGGGTTTACAACACCCTCCCCCTTTCCTTAAGACCCTTGTTGAAATATTAGTATAGCATTCATAAATATATTTAATTTACCCCAGATGATATATTTATCCACCTCGGTGGCGTAATTAGCTAACGCGCTAGACGTGTCGAGTTGAACTGCCGAGGAAGGGGAGATCGAGGCTCGAATCTCGGTCGGGTGAACTGGGAGTGGTTTTTCCTAAATTGTTTTCCACTCTCCCACCACGCAAATGCGGGTTCACTTCCTCTATATTCAACCTTCCCAATTCCTAACCCATTAGCGTAAATAGTACTTAAGCGTATAACCCGAACGGGTAGTAAGACTCGGTGCTAAATAAATAGATGATATATTTGACGATTTAATGAAATATCACTTCATCTGGAATGCAGGCTTTATAATTATTGTTAATACGATCTTACAATGATAATACACACTACACATACTAATATGAAAATTATAATTCCACCACCTCCCTCTTCCCACAGAATAAATTCCTGCGAAAGGCTCTGATAGTAGGACTGTAGGAAAATTTTTTTAAAACCATGTTAAATATTGTTAAGGGTGACCAACGTGAATAAAAGTGCATTACATATTCTATGATATCTATGGTGTAATTGAGAGTACCATGTGATCGCAACATGATATTAGGTATTGTTTATTCCTATGAAAATTGCACTGTAGTTCTCCGTACACTCAGACAAAAAATCGAAAATAATAAAAAATACGAACTTCACATTTTTGGTCTATTAAATTTTCTCACACATTGGTGATATAAAATTAATATGAATGCTCTATGATAATGTGTTTTGAAATGCATCTATTTTCGGCCGCATGAAAAAAAAAACACTTTACGAATGTGTTAAAAATGCCATTAAATTTGCGAGAACACGTTCTCTGAAAATGTCTCATTTCCACTACGTTTTTTTGAGTAGGACCTAAAACACTATGCTCTTGACTGTTTAAGTGTTGGGCAAAAATTATGTTTTAGCTTTTAAAAAAATATTTAATTTCTTTGTGTTGTCAAAACACGTCTGTGAACAAAAGTTATTTATTTAATCCATACAACGCAATCTGTACATAAGAGTTTCTAGTTATTTGTTTGATCGTAGCTTGACACAATAATTACTATGTTATTGATGACTAGTTTCCTTGTAACTTCACTGTATTTAGAAATTATGATGTGCTTGTCGTTTTTAACGGTTGTCGAGTACCAATCTATTTATCTATATCTGAAATAAATAAAATATTAAACTTGGAAATAATTATCGAATGCGCATCACCCAAAATACTATCTTTCCCTGGGGGTAAAACTATTACTTCCCCTTTCCCTCTTCTCAAGCCCTCAAATACGAATATTAATTAACGTTTAAGTCCTAACACACGGGCTATAAAATATTTTAATAATTAAAGTAGCGGTAATGAGGGCAGTTAAAGGGATTTCACCTTAATTAGTTTAGAAAAGGGATGGGCAAACTACAAGGTTTTTAATATAATGTGGAAAACAAACCTCTAAGTTCTCTCAGGCAAGATATGATTCTTGAAATGGACTGAATTTTTTCGGTGTTGGGGAGTTCGAGGTTTGAACCTCGGCCAGGTGCACTCAAGGCTGGTGTTTTCCTTCTTCTTTTATTTTTTTTTAGCTCCGCGTCTTTACTACCCGTTCGGTTTATACGCCTATGTACTAATCACACTAACGTGTTAGGGATTAGGGACTTTTAATTGAGAGGAAGTGTACCCGTATTTGCGTGGAGGGAGAGTGGAAAGCCATTTAGGAAAAAGCCTCAGTGCACCCGACCGGGATTGGACTCAAATCTCCTTGTTTTCTGCTGTCTAATCTAACACGAAAGTAGCGCGTTAGACCACGCGGCCACCGAAGCGGGCTTCAATTTGTTATTTAAGAGTATGTATTTATCATTTCCTTTGCATGGTAATGTATGTACACTTCCTACAAGACAAACTTTCTCATACTTACCCCTTGGATTAATCCGTTGATAGCCTTTGTGTTAAACGTTATAATAAAAAAATATATATGCTATGTAAATATTAACCCTTCTATTCCTATTTTAAATAATTTAACTAAATATTCATCTTGAAGTTAAAAGCACACAATGAACTAATTTGTACTCTTATTTGAACTACCTTTGTGGGAATTATTTGATGTTTGATAATTACTTGACTACAACATATTTTATTAATAGTGCGTTTAACATTAAAGTTCACCGTATTTCGCAGATCGGTTCTCGTCGAAGCTATCCAGATATTTACATTAAGTTATGTGCACAAATGACCATAGCATCGAATAAGCTCATTTATATATTATTTTGTATTAAAATTGGGAAAAACTCATATCAGAAAATATTTTCCTAGCCTGTACAGAGCTAGCGATACGTCATAGTGTTCGCCTAACTTGGAATAGGAATGATAAAAATAGACTTTAGAAGAAATAAACCCGCATTTGCCTTGAGGGAGAGTAGAAAATCACTTTGGAAAAATCGAACTCAGTTGAGTGGAGGATGATTAAAACCCTGAATTCTTCCTCATCAGCACGCCAGGTCAGAGGAGACTAACGCTTTAGTCCACGTGACCATCGGTGTGAGTAACACTAAAGTTATTATTGGTTTAATCCAAGTGGTAAGGAGGAGGGGGAAGTTTTGAGGAATGTCATCCATATTAGCGGATAACATATGGTGAACCACCCTTTCGCGCACCTGGCCGGGATTTGAACCTCAACTTTCCCGTCACCGGAAATAAATAACGTCTTATACCACATGACTGACCTTTCTTATGGATTCTAACTAATTGCTCCTTTGAATTTTGTGCTAATTATATTAAAAATTCCACTGTTATCTTAGTCATTGTTGTCTAAACCAAAATTGGTTTTCAAGTTTCTTAGTCACTTCCCCCGCCCCCTCCTAGCCCAAATAGTTAATATTATTTTGTTACGTTTTACTAACCATTCGAACTGTCAGTATATTTAAACTGGTGGAGTAGGGACGAGGTTGTAAGGATTTATCAGAAATCCATCCGCATTCTTTGTGGATAGAGAGTGGGAAACCATTAATGAAAACTTTCTCATTACACGATGTAGAAAATCGAACCTCCATCCGCCTGTCAGTGGCAAAAGAAACCAGGCGAGTCAATTTTTAGTTCGTGTACGCACATATGTTAAATGTGTTTAATTTTTATAAATAACACATTAAAAATAAAACAATGAACTTAATAAATTATTTGTTTTAAAGCTTAAAGAACATTTTACATACACTACAATTTAGGTAACTTTTATTATTTCAGTAAACTAATGAAGTTAACTATATAAATAGCTAGAGCAAGGCTGATGAACTCGTTCATAAATATTCTCAAAAACAGCTCCACACGTTAGCAATGATTATGTGTCAAAACTAATCGTGTTAACAACTCTAGCTAGCTCTTTAAATCCTTTACTCAAACGGCAAAGTTATTTCGGGCTCTCTAGAAATAGCTAAATGAATTCGGTGAATATTTTCATTCTGTTTATAGTTCGTCCACAGCAGACGAAAGCGCAAGGGTTTACGCATATGGATACATTACGCTAATGTGTTAGGAATTAGGAAGTTTTATTTAAAGTAGGTGGAGGAAGAGGGGAAAACTATTTAGGAAAAACCACCCTTTGTACACCCGGCCGGGATTCAAACCCCGATCTTCTTGTCATCAGCAGTCTAGTCTATTGCTAGAGTAACGCTTTAGACCATGCGGCCACCGAAGCACGTACCTTCATCACTGTTACGCACCTTAATGCTTCCTTAACAATACTTGAGCTTATTTAGGAACATCGGGGTTCATCCAACTCCAACATTCATCGATAAAAAACATTTGGAGAAGAGTTTTTGGAGGAGCATTTGAATTAAAAGTTTTTTACATAGCTAAAATTAAATTTAAAAAAAATTATGCCTTGATAAAGAAAAAACTTATTCATCTTGACTACCCCGAAACCCATAATCTTACCTTGACGGATTACACTATGGCCTTTATCTTAAAAAGAACTATATTATGTAACCCATTTAGATAAAACTGCTATCGTTCCGTGTATAATCTCTAGAATTATCAAAATATCCCAACACGGATCCCCCGCTCCCTTTATTTTAAATTGGCATATTGCCAGTTTTCATTTAAAATATTTTTTATTTATTTTTTAAATATATCCAAAAAATTTTTGAAGAAATAAGGGGTAATGTTCTCCCTTACAACTCCATTCATGTTTCTTTCTCTTGGATCCTCCATGTTAGAAAGTGTGCCAATATTATTTTATTCTTACGCCAATAGACCCCTAAACAATTTTTAAAATCATAACATATTTACACCTATGATGACACTGTCCATTGCAGAGGAGACAACATATTTTTCAATGTAACCGTAGGTATGGCGAATAAGAAGAATAATTCATCACACCAGGTATAAAAATTGATAAATTAAGTTGCTCAATCGAACATTTTAAACAACACACACTGTTTTAACAAGTTTATTCAAAATCACGTACCCTTTGACTACTGGTTACAACAGCCTCAGATACAAATGAAGAAAATTGTTCAGATTGAAAATGTAAGACAGTTAAATGCAAAATTTGACAATCTTTTAGTCTGATGGAAGAGATGAAACCAAGTTTTGTGAAAGGTTGTGGAGGGGAGTATTTGATGGCAGTTTTGCATCAATGACTCGTTCATGAATTGAAATACTTCCAATGATATGTGGGAAATATTATGTTAACCAGCACAAACTGTCAGGAAAAAATTTATTTTACTATGAAAGTTGGCAAACTCATATTTGCCACTTGTGGCCTGTTGTGTTAGTGTTATTACTACATAAACGTGTAAACCGAGCGGGTAGTAAGATGCATTGCTAAAAAATAAAATAAATAACTTTCACTTAGACATTTTAAAGCTTCGCACACCAATTCTATCTTATGAGTAATGATGACATCTCTAAAGACGATTGCTGCAGATTACATGACTTAACGTATGAACTTATGAAATTAGTTTTAGTGATTTGGAACTGTCGGATATTGTTCTTCCTTCCATACTTCTACTATAGGTGTCTAATCAATTCACAAAGGTGAAACGTGAAACTTAGAGCAGCTGCATATTAAAAATAAATTGTTTGGTGAGAAAAATGCGTGACTGTTTGCATTGATCAGATAACAAGCCTATACTCCATTCACGGTAGGAATTACTCTCTGAAAGGTCTTTTTTACTACCAATATCCTACTATATAATAGATTTCTGGTAGGAAAAAAGGCCTTTTAGAAAACAAATCCTATGCTGAACAGACTTTAGATTATAAGTCCAATCTAATTTGATAACGTATTTATCAGCGTCTACAGACCACAACAATATACTTTTTTTCATGAATATGTTTTGACCCTCTTTGGTGGCCGCATGGTCTAAGGCATCAATCCCGTAATATACTGGATGGCCGATGACTAGGATATCGGGGTTCAAATCTCGGTCGGTTGTACAGAGTGCGGTTTTCCTAAAATATTTTCCACCACCTCCGCGAAAATGAAAGTACATTTACTCTAAATTCAACCTTCCTCATCCCTAGCTCTTTACTGGTGCTAATATATATAT
>CABFWB010000313.1:121762-175679 GCA_902151455.1 Timema bartmani
ACCTTTTGCTCACTGAAAAATAATAATGTTGACAGCAAAAAATTATTTTTTTATACCAGAATCCTACTATAGAATGTCTTTCTGCTTATTTAGTGCGTCTTAGCTTGATCCAAGAGACCTAGTTTTATTCCCGACAGACTCGAGTAGCGACTCCTAAATTCGGTAGAGAGGAAAATAAGGAAAGGTTTACACACCTATAAGAATCAACTCCACACTACAATTTTATTATTTTTATTTATAACTAGCAATCCCGCACAGCGTTGCCCGTGACCCACTGTGATATAAGAATTATATAGCCCCCACCCCAGAAAAATGGTTTAGAATTACGGTCGATTTCATACAAATTTTTTTTTCCCGAGGAGGATGCAGCATATTTTTATCACAATTATCTCCGAAACGTAATTCTAAACGAGATTAACAATATTTTCTTCAAAAATTTGTTAAAAATAGCCTAATTAAAAATTTAAAAATCCGGCTTCAAGGTGCATTCGGACCCCCTTCCGTCCAGCTATGTTAAAAATTTCAGATCTCTGTGTGCCGTAGATTTGGCTGGGCATCGCACACAAACAAACACACACACAGACAAACACTTCCTTTATTATTATAGATTGAAGGGCTTAAGGCAGTAAGAGGCCAAGCCGCATTGTATGTTTGGTTTTCTGTTTAAAATTACCCAGCCTCGGGAACAGTAAACTAATTTGAGAATAAATATAAAAAGTGTTAAAAAAGTAATAGATAATTTATTAGATAAAAAATTATATTATTTAATTTATCTCTATGATTTAAAAAGTGTAAATTACAGTTAAATTTTTGTTTCCTCAATAATATTTGATATGGTTCTGATCATACTATTGTAAAAAAATCTCCAAATTTATTGGTGTACATAAAGTATTTGTGAACTATTAGAGTTAGAGAGAGACATGTGCCTACTCTCACGTGTGATTGGTTCATTTCCACTTAAATATCTTTCTCCGTCCTTATATTAATTTAATTTGTTATTAACATTGTGTTAAAACTTGTCCCTAAAAAAGCATGGCTAATATCGGTTTCAGCTTGACTTATGTGACAAATATATCATTCTCATTCAGCCGTCATATTACCCATCCTTTGTCTCGTCACACTGATCCAAAAACCATTTGACTATCACCATAAAACCTCCAAACAATAAATTACTGACTGCTGGATTTAATTGTCTGTATTTTCCTCGATTGCTGATACTAATATTTCATTAAGAGCAATAATTGACAGATCAAATCTCTTTGCACAACTACACCCCATTCCCCTCAGCAAATTAGGTTTATAGTCGTGTAAGATTAAACGATTATTCTCTTTGGTTCAGGACAACAATGATGAATTGGTTTTATATTTGAATATAGAGCACGTGTCAGAATATTGTGTGGGTAACATTTAAACGTGTTTTCGAATTTAGTGTGGGCAACATTTAAACGTGTTTTCGAATTTAGTGTGGGCAACATTTTAACGTGTTTTAGAATATTGTGTGGGCAACATTCTAACTTGTTCTAGAATATTTTATGGACAATATTTGAACGTGCTTAGAATATTGTGTTGGCAACATTGGAACATGTTTTTAGAACATTGTTTGAGTAGCATTTTAACGTGTTTTATTTAAGCTATTGTGTGGGTGATATTTTAAATTATTGTGTGGGCAGCATTTTAACGTGTTCTAGAATATTGTGTGGACAGTATTGGGGCGTGTTTTAAGATATGGGGTGGGTAACATATTAACGTGTTTTAGAATATTGTGTGGACAGTATAGGAACGTCTTAGAACGCTTTTTGATTAAAGTTTAAACGTGTTTCAAGCTATTTTGTCGGTAATATTTTAACTTGTTTTAGAATATGGTGTGAACAACATTGGAACGTGTCTTAGAATATTGTGTGGGCGACATTCACACGTGTTTTATAAAATTGTATGTGTGATATTTGAATGTAATTTAGATGAGGTAATTCTAACGTATTTGAGAATATTATGTTGATAACACTAAAACGTATTTTATAATATTGTGTGGGCAACATTTGAACGTCTTTTAGAAAGCCATGTGGGTAAAATTTGAACGTATTTTGTAAAATTGCCTGGGCTCCATTTTAACGTATTATAGAAATTTGTGTGGGTAGCTTTTGAATATAATTTATTGTAAATTGGGATAGCATTTGAATCTATTTTAGAATATTCTGTTTGTAACATTTAAATTTATTTTGTAGGGTCTATACTCACATCGGATTATAATATTGCTATGTACTAGCAAAAATACATGGTCCTTACGGGCTGAACATGTATTTATTTAATTTCTTTCTTTACCCAGTATAATGCAAGGAGACATGTTTAGTTCTAACCATGCGCTTCTCCTTGCTTCTGGCAGTTTCATTTAAAAATTCTCAAAAATCATGAACCAAGAGTGAATTATTCTTACTGAAACTCTTAAAATCAATATTTCAAACGGGCAAAAGAAAGAAAACATGTTTTATTTCAAACCGAAGGTTTTGTCTTGCTTCGTTCTATTTATAATTAAAAAAATATATTGGCAACCACGATTCCTCAATAATGATGAATCGATCTTGTAAGGAAAACAATTAATTAAATATAATAATATTCACTAAAATTAGTTCCATAAATAGATTACCTCTCTTTATAATTTAGCTTTTATTAATTTTCATATAGGCCATATTCGAAATTTGGACCCTTTCACTCCTCCAGCTCTCTTTTAATTTCCATGTAAAGTCTTAGGTCTGTATTATAGGTATTATAGGTATCATAAGTATTAGAGGTATTATGGGTATTATAGGTAGGTCTTGGAGCTATACCGTTTATATACACACCGGTCGTACTTATTCAATTTTATAAAACTCTAACTTAACTCTAGATCCAAATTACTCACTATCATATTCGATAAATGGAAGTCTCCTATTGGCATTTATAACTACCCATACTTCGTTCTGGCTTTCTGAAACTTTTTTCTAAGGAAATCAGGATAAAGGGGATAAATTAAATTAGGATACACAGCTATTAACAAATACAAAATACGCTTATTGCACCCCTTTGGAGTTTAAACTGACTTCATGAGACCAAGGAAGTACTATTTTAAGTAAAAAAACGAGTGACGTATGGTTTTGAAGCACAGCGTGACCCTTAATATTTCGGCAAAGTCCGATTTTTACAGTGAGGGCCTTATCTGACAGCTATAAAAGCTATTATATATAATCTCATATATTCATACATAAAGTCATGTGATCTGCAGCTATCACTTTAGATGGATATTATCAATACCTATAAAATATAAAGGTAAATATGGTAGAATGTTATCAATGTTGGCCGCAAAATAAATATTGTATTTTCCAAAATACTCTTTCTATAAAATCGGATTGTAGTATGATCAAGTCAAGGTTCCCCGGGTACAATGTCATTTCACCAACATATTTTTAATAAGAACAAAACTAATTGGCGATTCACTGTAAGCTTCCCCCTTCTTTGTTTTCAGAAACACGGACCCCGGATGAAATGTTCTAGTTGTAAGATCATCTCTCACACCAGCTGCATCAGTCTCCTGATGGAGAAGGTGAAGTTCACGTGTAAGCCGACGTTCCGCGACGTTGGGGTGCGTCAGTACAGGGAGCAGACTTGCATCCATCACCATTGGGTCCACCGCAGGACTCAGAAGGGTCGCTGTAAACAGTGCTCCAAGGTAAGGATAGGGGTTTATATTCATGTTTAACGCATTACTAATAGTTAAGTGCATAGATTAATAAGATTAGATTAATAAGAAAAATATAACGGTTTATAATGAAAAGTAGTTGGTAAAATTCATATTTAAATCGATTGTCTTGTATTTATAGAAAATTAACTAATCTCTTTGTTCTACTAGACATGGTTTTATAAATATTTCACTTAAGGTGTAATGGAAGGGGACACGGGAAAAAGCCAGTATTTTTGCAGTTTTTATGGGGAAAAATTTGTTGGCCAAAATATATGAAATATATGAATATATGAAATATACATTAATTTTCTTCACATTTCATGAATATCTCTTAAGAGTGTTCTGGAATTTAATGACAATTTTTTCTCTTCATTTAAAAAGTTTATTAATTAATGCCAGCATGTTCATGACAAATATTCAGGAACTGTTGATATCAACATGTGAAGAAAATTAGATTCTATGTTTGTACTGGAGCAATATTTCATTTATTTTGGCCAAAAAAAAAGTTTTGTCACAAAAACTGCAAAAACATTGGCCTTTTCTCGCGTCCTCTTTCATCCCACCTAAAGGGTTCACTCATATAAAAAAAAGTTAGTTAAAATGTATTTTCGAAACATTGAACTAACCTAACTTTAAGTAGTTTCTTTTTTACTTTGAAAACAAAATTGATTTCTATTTGGTTCTGTTATTATTATTATTGCAATGCATTTTATGTTAGACCTACTTCTCAGTAAGAAAACAAAAAATATAGCATTTCCCCTTTATTTTCACTCTTATTTAAAATCGTAGTCACTGACGCTAAAACAAATAAAATTCGTTATTAACAAACAAGTATGGCTATCACAATACATTTCCAACACGAACATAATGTAATTTCGTCTGCTGTCTATACTAGTGTTTAATTGGCTAGATCCTCTTCTCGCATTCTCATTGACTGATATATCTCGGGCAAACTTATTTTTGGAGCCCCCCACCCAGTTACCTACCTCGCCCCGCGCCCCCCCTCCCCCCACACACCACCAAAAAATAGTAATTTTTGGTTAATATTATGCAGTATTGCACCTACCTTCATACAAATTTTCACCCGTGTAAAGTATCAGGAAATGCCCTAAAAGGTAAATGCATGTAATCATTAATGCTAAAATACATGGTTTTCCCCAACCCTTAGTTTGATTTTCTTCCCCAATGAACTTGATTTATATGAAGGTTCATAAAACAACCACCCCAATTTAGAATTAAATCAGTTTTTGCATTAAAAAGTTATCGTTAGATACATCCACCATGTACAGACAAATTAAATACACATCGGCGGAGTTAAAATGAAGAACTCGCTTCACTCGTTGAATCAAACCACATGATTATGTTTTTATTTGTTTTTACACTCTGACAATATTTGCTAGATAGACTATATAGGGAACCTACTATACAAGTGCGCAGTTAAAAGTTTATCACACCAACTTGTTTGTTAACCTCTGTCACCTAAAAAAGCGTGGGGCCCTATGCGGCTGCACCGTTCGCACACCCCTAGACGGTCCCACACACAATCAATATTATTGCGTAAAATTGCGTATTGCACAGTAAAATTGACTAGGAAAGGGTAATATCGAAGGTTTTCGCAATTTTTCAAAGATTTTTTTTTAATTTCTATTGAAACTTCGTCAATATATTGCACTGTGTAAGGCGATTACTGCGTAATATAGCCCAGTCTGTTTACGACCTTCTGCAAGATCAAATTTCCTTCTCTAGTTGTTCTGTTTTCTCTAACCTTATAAAAGACTGGCAATGTCTATGTTTGAGAAAAACTTGCTTTTATTAGCTCAGAGATTTCCGAGTATTCAAAGCGACTCTGATCTGAAAACACCAAAGCCCAAAAAGAAAGTTTAAGGAGGTAGTATTAATGGTAGTATCAGTACAAGTTTTTGTATTAATTCATCAATAAATAATACTAATACATCAAGTATGACTTGTAATGAGCTAGATATCATTTCAAATACCCAAATTTTTCACTGACTGAACATAGTTTGATAAAATTCAACAATAATAGTGACCGCATAAAGTCGAAACATTTTCACGCAATATATTGATCGTGTAAGGGCAGCTCTGTTGTTTTTTAAAAGTGATGACGCTCTAACCCTAATTGGTAATCGCATGGGCCCATGACTTTAACCTCGTCTTAGTTTCCTGTAATGGGGATAATTGGGTTTGTATCCTGGCTAATTGTACTTAAAAGTTATTATGTACCTTCTTTCCTTCCACGTGAATACGAGTAGCCCATATTTCCTTTAAATTATACCTTAATCACCCTTACCTCACTAGGCCAAGTGTGAATATGCACGCAGCCTGTATGGTTCTGTAAATAGTAATACCTAGTGTGTCTAAGCTACATCAATCTGTAGCTCAGTTTGAGGAAAGATTAGCCAGTACTAATGTACCGTTGACCAGGGGACGCCCGAATGTACAATCGTACATCATTTTCACGGAGGGTCTTTCCATGTCCCGATGATTTGAGGGGATGATAGTAGTGAATATGACGGGGTAAAGCCAATGAAGATTTTAACTTAACATAAACCTAACTAACCAAGCCCTGGTGACCATGGGAATTATTCCCTTTAGATAAAAATCCTCCGGTACCAGCTGGGAATCGAACCCAGCACCTCAGGAGGCTCTGACCACTATACCACAAGCTTGGTTTGTGTCGGTATTAAGATGTGATGTACAAAAAATTATACTAAAAAGTAAGCTTTATAATTGGTAATTAAAGTACCGTGCTCAATTTTGAAACCAAGAAGTCAAGACTAGGTAGGTGGGTACTTTAAATGATAGTTTTCCCATCCTCTCTCCATTTGAATTCTAGTATGTTTAATAAAAACCATCCTTAATCCTTCTGCACCCTTAAACTAGTGATAAGAGAAAAATATTATTTTTACATGTGATTTGTACACATTGACCGCCTCTGTGGTCTAGTGATCAGAACTTCCAGAGGGACGGGTTGGATTGCCGACGCTTCCAGATTTTTCTGTGAGGCAGTGGGTCTGAAAGGAGATCAACTCATCCTCGTGAGGACAATTATTGAGGAGCTACTTGAATAAAGAAGTGGCTCCTGTCTATAAAACTGAGCTTAATGGCTGGAGAGTTCGTTGTGCTGACCACATGACACCCTATATCCCCAAATGTTGTCACTATCCTCACCAATATGCTGCAACCACTTGTTTGGTATAGCTCGTTTGCTCTCTGACGCCATGGATTTTTTTTAAAAACATATCTACTGTATGCCCTAAAAATAGTTCACTACTTTAAAGCCTCCAATCAGGTTATTTTATATTTATTAAGCCTATTTATTTTGACCTCCAATGTTTCAGTCGTTCCAGTCCAAACTGTCGTTCAGTTCCAAGGAGATCGTCGCCTTAAGTTGCACTTGGTGCAAGATGGCTTATCACAACAAGGAGACCTGTTTCAACCTCCAGAAGATCGGGGAAGAGTGCACTCTTGGTTAGTATCATTGATTAGTTCATTGGGTGCGTATGGCTAAGCAAAGACTCCCAAACATACTCTTCCCATTCCCCATTTTCACCAGAAAATAAAACGATAAATAATTACTTAAAAATCTTTGTATGAACAAAGTTTATTAATAATTTAACAATACATTAGGCCTATATATGTTCATATTAAGGTACTTAGAAAACCTAATAAACATAATTTATCAACGATTGAACCATACAATGTATATTTTACATTAGATATATATAAATCTACTTTGAAAACTTTAAATATACTGTAATATACCAATAATTTAATAATACAGTCTATATTTTCATAATATGCATATAAAGTCACTTTGAAAACATGAGATAAACATAATTTATCACAAACTTAACCATCTAGGTTTTAGGTTGATAAGATTCATATAAGTCACTTAGAAAAATTTAGATTGCAGAATTATAATTTATTAATAATAATTATTTAAGCATACAGTTTATATTGTAATTAGATGCAAATAAAATTTAAAATGTAACTGCTATACTTTTTTTTAAAAAGAAGCACTTGGATATTTATAATCCAAAGAAAAAATTATATAATATAGTAAAATTGATTATAAAAACATTATTTTTACAAATATCTATCAATGTACCAGAATAGTACATGTATTTAAAAAAAGACAGCCTACAAGCAAGCTAATTGACATAGGCCATAATACCATATATTAATTATCTGGGTTTACACAATGTTTTCATACAATATCATAACATATGGAACACTGAAATATAGTTTTGTAACCACCCAAGTTCTTCTTATCTAACACAATAAAACAAAATTAATGGTTCACAATGGTTATTTTAGAGTAGTAATTTCAAACGCTGTAACATTTGTGTGTAGATAATTTGTGAAATCTTGAGTGTTTGTGTCTGTTTCACCTTTAAGTTACTGTGTACAATTTGGAGATATTCTTTGTTGTGCGAAATCCCAGGGTCACATGGTGATATTATCGTGCCTCCATCTTGGATTGTGAAACTCCCGCGGCAAGGCAGCTTCAAATCAAGTTTACGGAAATCGCCAAAAAAGAAAACGGCCAGCAAAAAGAAAAGTAAAGAAAAGGTAAAAAGTTTATTTATATGGTACCTATTCGAACTTACAGATCTAAATAAAAAAATAGAATATAGATCGATAATTACATGACCCAGTCATTGTTTGTAGCAGTCATTTGATTAGATTAAAGAAGTGGCTTTCAACCTTTTACAGGTTTTTACTTCAATTCTTATATCTCCAACTATATCAACCCCCTGATTATATACAAGCGTTCAAATCCAAGATTTAATTATTTTTTTCAATGGGCTTTAATACTCGTCCACTCTCCACATTTAATTATTCAAGTAGGATGGGCATAATTTGAAGGAAATGTACCCTTATTTGTGTGAAGGGAGCGGAGGACACTGTTTAGGAAAAATCCCCCCCTAGTAGGGGAGACCCTTGTACTTAGTCCACAATGTACCTAGGGCCACCCTTAAATAAATTTTACCTTACTTTTATCAGAGTTATTATCAGTCATATTCATGTTGATTAAACTCTTTGCACTGTTGGCGGGAATCAGAGCCTATTTGTTTTTGTTTTAAGTCTTTTATAGAATTTAGTCTTCAAAAGTAAATTTTTACTCTCCAACTTCAACATTTTTGGCCACAAAGATAAGCAGAATTAACTATTATTTTACTAATCATTATAATCACTACGATCTTTAGTATAAAATACAATATTAAACATGTAATTTCTCACGTTTCACTTACAGGGGTAGACAGGATACATAAAAACCACGAGTTAAAAAAAAAAAGCATGTGTCCCATTTGACCTTATTTACGAGTTATAGTCGGTTATAGCTGCTAAACATTCTAGGGAGTGCTCAAAATGGCCCCCTTTGGCCTGAATGAAAGTCTGCTGTCACTGTGTCATAGAATTTGGCTCTCTTTAAAAAATACCAGGGCCTGGATTCACTAACAGGAGCAAATAGTTGTGCTGGGGCCAGTTTGATAGATATGCCCAAATCCTTATTTATTAAAAGAAGCAGGCGCAATTTGAGAGCAAAGTTGCACCTTTTATTTGCCACCACTCAAGAGTAGGCACAACTATTAAAATCATGATTGTCACTTCAATAAACTTAAATGGTGGCATATTATCATTATGGCTCAAAATACAATAATTAGTTAACTGTACTACAATTAATAATAAAGAAATTAAAATAACATACGTCTGTTAAGCACAAAATTTGTTTCAATTTATATTGTGGTAACAAAGCAATTACTTACCTTTTATTGTAAATTTTACATTCAAACAACACAATGGCATTTTTTGCAATATTACAAAACAAAAGTCAATCAAAACCACAGACTGTTAAATCTTTGTATAGATCCAAAGAGGTTTGCATTCCTCCAAGCCCAAAGACATCTCGTCACTAAATATGGTGGTTAGCATAGATTTAAAATAAGTTTTTTAAAGTTTCTGTAAATGTCTTATTAATGGAACTTAAGCTTTAAACTAATAATATTAATAAATAATAAATAATGTACTAATATTGTTTTTGTAAAGCACCCAGAAAGAGCCCTCTTCTAATTTTATTTCTAGTTTACAAGCAAAATATCTAGAAATCTTTGTATTTGCTGTCATTTTCACTAGAAATTTAAAATAAAGTAGCCTTAGCTCTGAAAGTAAATTCTTCACAAGGATTGGTTGAAAAGAGCACAATTGATGACGTTTATGGTGATATCACCATAATAATGCTACCAATTTGCGCCTTGTTAAGTGAATACGGAAATGGATCAAATAACAAGGCGCATCTTTGGGAGTATCTTGGGGTGAAAGTTGCGCCATTTCTAGACTTGCGCCGGAGCAGAATTGCACTCGTTAGTGAATCCAGACCCGGGTGTTTTTCATATTAGTCACGAGAACAAACAGGAATAACTCATACATAGAACATACCTAATCAACAGATCGTGAGCTATTGAGTATGGTATACAAGGAGTTTAGTGGAACCACTTGGCTGTAACTTGGAAATGAGGTCAAATGGGACACATATTATATTATCTTTTTTGATGTGTCCTGTCCACCACTGTAGTGGGTCCCATATTTATGGTATACCTGTATACATTTTTAAATATATACATATATGGTTAGCCAGGCTCAATGTGCACACACATGCACACACCAACACGCACACACACACGCGCATGCATGTTAAACCTGGCAAAAAATTTCAATCCATTTTATGCAGAGAAGCGATATCATTTTTCCTCCATAAAACTGATCCTGTGTAAAATCATTAGTCTCTCCTGATTCCTCATGAGTTGATAAGACTACACATATGATTATTTGTCAGTTATTACTGCTCAGGGAAAACAAATCACAATCAAATCAATCTAATTGGTCCATAATATAATATTTTAATTGGTGTTTCATTTTAATTCAGCATTCATATAATAATCACTTAGCCCTTGATTGGATGGGCGCACTCGTATAGTTAACATTACAGAGGTGAGGGGTAATTTATACACCAGTTTTCACTGAATTATTGATAATATAGGCCTACTTGTATGATTTTTTACTCTTTTTTATTAATTTGAATCACTTTAAACACATTCCACCAAATAAAATAAAACAAACTTACAAATACTATTGACTGTTTGTCAGCAAATAGAAAGTGCCAAAATTGATGGTATGAAATATTTTCGAAAAGTGTTATACACATTCATATTATTAAGGTTATTAAAAAATATTATTGTGTGGGTTTATTATTTTTTTTAGCACTGCGTCAGATTATATGCTTGGTGTGGGCTATTATTTTGTTAATTGTTACTAATACACAATACAATGTGAATACACAAATACAATTTACAGTATTCAGGAGTACCTTTAGTATGTCAAACTACATGCCTAAATGAGAATAAATACCTAAATCAAATTAGGTACCGGTATTTATAATTTTTGGCCTGCTATTTGCCAACAAAATGTCTAAAAAGATTAGAATAAAATTTTAACCATACAGCTTAAATTATTGTTATTGAAGTAATCTCAAATTGGGGATTTGGCTTGAACAGAATCATGTTTTCAAGATACTCAGTTGACCTGAGACAAAAAGGTTTTTATTTATAATCTCTCAATTTAGTGAGCTGGCTTACTTTCAGTTTTTGTGTTTCAGACTGATAAGGACCAAAAGACGTTTGTGATCAAACCTATCCCCTCGGCTACTGTCAGGCCGGTGTTAGTGTTCATTAATCCCAAGTCAGGAGGTAACCAAGGTGCCAAGCTATTACAGAAGTTTCAATGGCTCTTGAACCCGAGACAAGTTTTCGATCTTACGCAGGGAGGACCTAGAATGGGGTAAGCATTAATATTATTATTGTGTTTAAAATGTTTGTTGGTGTCTGAGATTGAATTTGATAGGAAGTAAAATACCTGCACTGATGGGACCACATACAAAAAAATCAGTCTCTTCTCCTTTGGTTTACGGATGAATGGCAGGTCGGGGGGTTTGAATCCCGTCCAGGTATATTGAGGGTGTATTTTTTTAATTGATCTACAATTCTCCTTCCCTCAGGTACTCTTCTTTGCTTTCCTCATATCCACCTCTTTAGTGTATGATTGTTTGTTCTTCCACCCAAATATGGGTACACCCCCTTTAATTAATATATTTCTCATTTCTACTTAATTAGAGTATAAATGGGACAAGTCCAGTTAGGTAGTGTAATGGGGAGCACATAATTATATATTGCATTTTAAAACACATTAAAAAAGGAGCATAATTTAATATAAGATAAAACTTGGATTGGAAAAAGAAATGTTTATTAACTGAATTAATATAATTTGAGAATCAATGTTGATAAACATTTTTTAAACAAGATGGTGAAACTGATCACAGAAAGAGTGATGAAACAGTTAAAATCAAGTGAAACAATTTAAAATTGACAGAGACAATGTGATAGGTTTTATGAAAAATAATTAATTATAAATGTATGAGAAAATGAATAATTTGGTTAAAAATAATAGAAAATGAAAAAGTACCCAATAATATAACTAAATTTTTTTATATTGTATATCTTCAAGCAATAATACAAGATGTCCTACAAGATCGACGGGGGGAGGGGGGTTTCAAGAAAAACAAAGTCAAAATACTCTTGAAGTCCAGTAGACCCAGAAAGCTGAAAATTTTCGGTAGGTAGCCCCTAACCAAAAAGAGGGCAGGAATAATTCATGACCAAAAATTCACATGCAGGCCCCCAATAAAGAATATATATTAATTTTATAAATTTTGTTTATAATTTATTATTCAAATTAAGGAATGGTTTATCACTTTCATTGGAGTAAATATTTCATCTACTATATATTTTTTAATTGAAATGTGCCTCCCAGATTTTGAGAGTTACTAAAAATTATTCCCATTCGCAATGATTGTCCAACAAATGCCAATAGGACACATTAAATTTCCAGAAATTGAGCCAATAATTTTTAAACCGTTATTATGCTAGTATTGAAATAAATGAAATAATATTATTTCACTTGGAACTTTTACATTTCTACTGATGATATCTTAACCAGAGTGGACCCATAACTTTATATTATTGCAACATGGTCATGACTCATGGTAATGCATGAAACCTAATTTTAAAAATCAACCTTCTCCCAAAGATGACTGGGGGCTGTGTGGTGGAGATCACAAATGAACCAGGAAGAAGAGAAAGGAGTATCCACTCTAGACAATACATTAGTGTATAAATAAATGTAATCAACTTAGAATTAACTACCTACCCTAAATATGATAACCAGACAACCCTCATTCCAGGTGTAGCATATTTCAATGTGTGTCATTAATAAATTTACTTGAGTCACCTTGCATAAAGCCAGGTTCCATTAAAAAGTGGCGGATTTAGGGAATATTTAAAGGATGTGCAGAGGCGAGGAACAAATAATAAATGATAGAATATGGTAACTAATTGAATACCTACTATTCCCTATTACAGGGATTATACAAATATGAATCAATAGGAGACTGTGTAATGAGAGAATGGAGAACAAAGCTGGTTGGCATTGGCTATTAGTTTTTCCACGAATCTGCCAATATTAGAATGATATTTTGTAAATTCTTAACATCTGCCAATGATTGGCACTTTGTATTGTTGTTAGAAAACTATTCTATAACTGTTCGTATCATCACTCAATTAAGTAAAACAACATAATTTAAACCTGTTCAGTGGCCATATGGTATAAGGCGTCACTTGTGTTAGACAAGTCAGTCTGCTTTCTTTGTGTTCCAAGATGTAAAACTAATTTTTATTTAAAATCTTTCACTTTCTTATCTGCCTTAGCCTGGAACAAGTCACCTGTAGACTTCACAGATGTGAATGGGCTATCTGATTTTAGAAACAAACTCACCAAACACTATATCTCTAGCGTGTGAGCTGCGGTGTAATCCATGTGTGTGCGAGTGTGTGTGGGTGTTTGGTGTAAGAATATTTACTAATTTTATTTTATTTTATCTCTCTGTTTCCACTACTGATCTAAAGATACTGTGTTCAAGTTGATTACTATTTTGGTTGCTAGTTTTTTTTATGTGTTTATCTCATTACAATATTTTAGATGTATTGTTCATGTGTATGTTTTCCTTAAATACTTGTCTCCTGTGTTTTATTTAATGATAATATTTGATAAATGCAGTGTAATGGTAACTTAACACATGGTTAAATGTAAGCTGGATAGTAGCAGTAGAATGACAAAATCAACTCGCTAGCTTTGTAGACTTCATAGAGTCCACTCTACAGGCAAATTTTATCAATACAAATAGTATGATACAAGCCAAATTTATATTATAAATAAAAAAAACAGATTTGTTTAGTTTGGTTTTCTTTGGGGGAGCGATGATTGCCATTGAACATTCAATGTATCCGCTCTTGTCATTAGATACTCGACTAAAGCATTATAAAAAAAATTGAGGTATTTAACATGCAATTTCTAAGCCAACTGATTATATCAGAACACGACTTATAAACTAACTTAAATCTAAAACAGAGAGAGTATCCAGCCCCCAGCCGTTAATTCATTACTGTGAAAGGGTAAACCCACATTTCACCAATGATACATTTTTCAGCCGTGCCAGGAATTGAACCTGGGACCTTAAGCGCAGTAGACAGACACGCTACTGATTGACTCTCGACCAAACAGATTTGCTGCATTTTAAACAAAATCAAACATTTTTTTGCCTCAATTATTTCATATATTTAGAAAAATTTACTGTAGATAGATATTTACAGATTAAATTTTTGCAGTTGGTCTCTTAACCTATCATTGGTATTAAATTTATATGTATCTAGATAATTACTCGTTTTAATAAATGTATAGTGAAAGAAAGTAAAACAATTTGCCAAAATAATTTTATATGTTCCCTCATAATCCCAATGGAAGTAATGCTTTTTGTTCACCTCTTCTCCAGTTTCTGACTATCTACGTATGAACTAATGTGATATGGAAAAGAAAGGTAGAATTTAGAAAAAAAAAATACCCAAATGCGGGGAAGGGGAATGAGAAACCATATAAGAAAAATCACCCTCATTACACCCAGCCAGAATCCACACCTCGACCTTCCCATAACCAGACTAGATGAGCTTAACAAATAGTCCTTATGCCCACCGATGTGAGTTTAAGTTTGGTTAAACTCTTCAGTGTTTTCTTTTTAAGTTTTATTAATAAATATTTTACTAGTCAATAACTTTGTTAATTTTTCTTATAAAACCGATATTGCAATATCACCTGAATTTAGACAAACAGCATGTGAATGTTACCTTCTTAGATCTACTGATAAGAGCTTTGTTATTAAAATTCTGTCTACTCCAGCCTAGTGCTTGCATGGTTTTTCAACCCAAGCCAAAACTTGGCATTGGTTGTCATAGTAATGTGACGCATTGGCCAGAAGTGGATAGAGGAGGTCAGAAGAATAATGGAAGGTCGGCTTTATCTCTTTACACACTCGAGCTGTTTTATTTGTTTGCCAAACAATTGGACATACTGTACCAGCATTTTTATTTTTATATTGCTTAAAAATAATTATAGTTTTTTAATAATTTAGATTACCGGTATTGATATTATAATAGTAGCAGCTGAAGGTAAGAATCACATGTAGGGATGTGGTATCGAAAGAAAAGTATCAATACTGTACTCATTAAAAGTATCAGAAGAAAAGTATCGATACAGTATTAGTATCGAAAGAAAAGTATCGGCATTGAAAAGCATATAAACTTTTCTGCTTCGTCTGCTTGGGGGAATTTTTAGTTGACTACAAAATATTATTTTGTTTAGTTTGTGATGACCTGCTCATTGATAAAGGGGTAGTAGACTGGTCGCTCGCTACTCACCCAGTCAGGTAGTAGGCTGTATTTATAAACGAAGATGAAAGAACAGCTATGAGTTATGATGAGCTAAAAGAGATTGAATGCTAGAGTTGCTTCTTGCTTGTCATACAGAAAATGAGTGAGCATTGAGAAAGAGTGTCATTTGTTCTTTCTCCACAGTCCACCTTAGTAAACATATAACCCCAGCGTGAGTGAAGATAGTAAGAAAGTTGTTTCTTTTGGTACTGATACCGGAGTGTGAGTACTAATATCAGTAAAAGTACCAGAAAAAAAGTATCAAGTATAAAAATACTAGTATCTAAAGGAAAATATCGATATTAGTAAAGTATTGATACTTTTTTCACATCCCTTCTTACATGTGTTTAGGAGCTCACCATGAATGTGATTCCAGATGCAATCTTTCCCCTGTGAATTTAATGTTATTATTTTCTTGGTAATATAAACTAAACATCAATATTATGTTACAGTACATTGTGTAGGCGTTTCAACATACTCTTACATTATTATTTTTATATGTTACTTTACCTGGTGCAGTATTTGTAATAAAATTTTACTTTCAGCTTAACAATATATCTTAGTTTAATAAATCAACAATTCAAATATTATATAATTAAAACCAACAATTCCTGATATTATTGTTTCTTTATACTCCCTAGGAGGGTAAAATATATTGTTTGGATGTGTTCTTCATGGTTATTAATAGTAATGTAAAGCTGCTCATCTCTCAAATTGTTCATGCATTGTTGGGTGAAAGAAGGACAAGAAAAAATATATTGGTTCTGTACTAAATATCCCTGTGTAGCTCATTAAATATTATTTGAGGTACCGTAATATGATAGCTCTCATTGGCTGCTTGCAGTCTGGAGTTGTTCCGGAAAGCCCCTAACTTGCGAGTCCTAGCATGTGGTGGTGATGGGACGGTGGGATGGATCCTGTCTGTGCTGGACCAAATTAACATCACCCCGGCACCCCCAGTTGGCGTGCTGCCTCTGGGAACAGGAAATGATTTGGCACGCGCACTTGGGTGGGGTGGGGTAAGTCATTTTTGTAACAGTTGCATTTAGAAGACAGTGTAATAGACACATTTATTTAAGTTTATCCATGCAAAAAAATGATGTATATTATTTGCCCAACTATTTTATTTTTAGTTCTTGATTATATTAATCTAATTTGGATTTTTTTAAGAGCATTATTATTAGCACCGCGTCCTACTACACGTTCGGGTTGTACGCACTTACGCTAATGTGTAAATGGTAGGGTGATTGTGAGATGAAATGGAGGACCTACAGTTTAACGTGGGATCCGAACCACAGCGGAGGCCTGGTGTTTTTTAAGAGTGTTTATAAATTTAAGGCATGGCTACACACATACACACTATATAAATATATGGGGAATAATTGTGCACATTTTTTTAGCACCGCGTCTTACCACCTGTTCGGGTAATAGTCTATGTATTAATTACACTAATGTGCTAGGGATTAGGAAGGTTGAATATAGAGGAAGTGTATCTGCATTTGCATAGAGGGAAATTAGAAAACCATTTATGAAAAACCACTCTCACTACACCCGACTGGGATCGAGCCACGATCTCCCCGTCTTCAGCAGTCTAGTCTATTATGAGAGTAGCGGGTAAGACCATGCAGCGACCGAAGCAGGTGTGTACAATACTCATCTGCTCAAATCAAAACTGCTTTGTCTAATCTTAGACAGTTTATATATATAAACAAACAATAAAGATATTCCTAAGCTATGAGTAGACTTATACACATAATTATCATAGCTACAAACTCTCCTGAATCACCATGAAGAAATTTTATTTTTGACCACTCTACCAGTCTCTCTGCTAAGAACATTTTTATCCCTGTTTTTCAAGCTGATTACCTAAAACACAAATAATGTTGTATTTGTCCAATAGTTAAAAATAGGAGTGTGCAAACTTAAGAAATGTCAAAGGTCAAATATCCTTTGTTTCGACTTTGACACCCACCATAACTTTTTCAACTTTAAAACATTTGAAGGAAGAAGAAAACTTTTAAATATTTTTAGATTTTAAATTCCACACCAAACATAACCTATTTCAACATATAATCATTTTTAGAACAGCTACTAAACAGTATTTTAACACCGACTAGTGATTAAATGACGTCTATAATAATATAAGCAAATAAATCCAGATAATTTAACATAAAATAATATAGTGGTTTTTTTTCTTTCTATATTCCTTATCTATCAAGCTGCACTTATTGGGATATTCAGTTTAAAAATTAAAATCAAAAGTAATGTTATGTGATAGCAACAGAAACCTTATTTATGACTGTGGCTTTAACTTTGTTTCACATGTTTTAAGTTACATTTCAACTTGTCATTTAAAAGGCGGCCTTCACAAACCTCAACTTAACAACACTCATTGCATTCATAATTGGCTTTAACCAATCTTTTCTCTTTATTATTTAGCGATTTATTAAATATATAAATTTAATATACATTGAATTCGTAGTCATAGTAATGTATTTTCAATGTTTCTTTACAGTGCATGTTTTGTTAGAAACCTTAGGCTCTAATGTACTATTTTTCAGTTAGGTCTAGCTAGTATGAGATTTTCTAAATACAATCATCATCATAAACAGTCTCCTGCCACTGGGAGAGTCTGTCTCAAACATAAGCCTCTTCATCTACTCCTGTCCTCCCACCACTTTTTTTCCTCCATTCTGGCCCAATCTATTCCTCTCCATACTCCTCCACTCTCCCTTCAACCACTTGTCCCTGAGTCTTCCTCTTAGCCTCCTGTCTGCCACCTCGATTTCGAGCATTGTCTTTGGAATCCTCCCCTCTTCCATCCTCTCGCATGTCCATACCACCCCAGTCTAGCCTTCTTTATCCTATTCTGCAGGGATTCCTCCTTCACACTCTCACTCTCTCTCTCTCTCTATCCATTCTTGTCACTCCTAGCCTACTCCTGTAAAACCTCATCTCTCATGCCTGTATCCTGCTCTTATCCCTTTCCTTTATTACTCATATTTCTGATGCATACTGCAATATTTAAACTTAGTACATCCTGTACATCACTTCTTTGCACATTCTGCAGCACATCTATACTCCAAACTAGGCTTTTGACATTTTTGTAAAAGGTCTCTGCTTGCCTCCCTTTTTCCTCAATTTCTCTCTTCTTTCTTCTTTTTACCTCTACCACACTTCCCAGGTACTTGAAATTTTCCATTTTCTTGAGTTACTCCCCTCATGTTACTCTCCTTATGTGTCTATTTTCCTTCCATGATGTAATCATTAATTTGCTCTTATCTCTATTAGAGTTCAGTCCATTTTGTCCTACAACCTCATTCCATACATCCAACTGTTCGGGCATTCCTAGCTCCTCGTTTCTCCACACCATCAATTCATCTGCAAAGACAATTGCTTTTATGATTCCTTCCCCTACTCTTCCTACCACCTCTCTTATCATTACACCCATTACCACCACAAACAACAATGGTGAAAGTGCATCTCATTGTTTCAAGTTATTCCTCAACTTAAATCATGCTGTCCTCTCCCCTCCCACTTTCACACAGCTCATGCTTATCTTGTACATTTCTACTCTCCCACTATTCCATCTTACACCCCTTTATTTTTCAAAGATTCCCACACCCTATTTCTGCAAACACTGTCATAAGTTTTTCCATGTACATAAAAGCCATCAGCAGATCCTTCTCAAACTCTTAATATTGTTCCTGCAACTGCTTCAGGGCGAATATTAGGTCTACTGCTTACCTACTTAGTTTGAAGTCGTACAAATCCTCCCTCAACCCTTCTTCCATTACTGTTCTAACTTTCCTCTTTAGCACTTTCTCGTGCATCTTTACGCTTTTTATACACAGGGACAATCAGCCCCCTTTTCCAGTCTTCCGGATTCCTCTCCTACCTCCACACTATCTTTATTACTCGGTACATCCACTACAGTCCCACTACTCCCTCTGCCCCCAGCATCTCCACACTAACCTTATCTACTCATGGTGCATTCACACCTGTCATTTTCCACAGTGCCTTTTCAAAATCCTTCCAGGTTATATCTATTGCACTTCCTTGCCTGCCTGCAACGTTTTTCTATTCCTCCTCCTCCTCCTCGCTGTTTCCCTTTCTTCTAAACACAAAATTTATTTTTTCTAGACACAAGAAATTATTTTTAATTCAGTTTGTCATTTAAATTTGCTGTGTGATATCATAATTATTATATTTGATCTTTTCTGATATATGAGTTATATTGTGAACAAAAGGTGTTAGTGTTAAACACTTTCCAAATAAGTTATGCCAAGTTAAGGCAAAATTCTTTTTCAGAAGTTTTGTTGTTTCGCTTAAAATAATCGTATTGTAAACAATTCTTTAATCACATTAGTTGCTTTCTTAGCTTTTTGAGTGATGATTTAAACTATAGGAAATATTGTCGACACATAATGAACTTACATAACAGGTCATTTTTAAATCCTCTAATACATTAAAATTATACATTTGAAAACTGCAACCAAAGGATAACTTAAACTCAAACCCTTTGATTCATTGTACCAAAGTTATGGCATTCATATCTCTTAATGGACACATTTTCCAAACAGATTATAGTAAAACTCTCTTCCAATTTTTACTTTCTCGCTATCTTACAGGTAGAGAATATTGTGATCGTCAAAAAAATTTAACTCGAGATTTTGATGAATCTCAACATTTCATGATCCCTCCCAAATCCGAAAAAGTGGTTTTTGAATTTCCGTCTGTCTATCTGTTCCTCCAACTAGAGCTTAAACTATTTTACCGATTGGGCTAAAACTTTGTATCTATGGTTTTTATAGGGTTGCCTCAAGGGGTTTTTGGAATTGGATATCCAACCCTAAAATTAAGGGTAGTTTACTGAAGGACAAAAAGAGAAAAAGTCGATTTTCTCAAAATCTGCTATAACGGTTTTGATTAAATTTAATTTTAAAACATTTATATATATTACAAACAAAATGGCTACCCTTAATATTTTGGTAAAATGACTTTAAAGGCTCTGGTCTGATGCGTAAATTCACACTTTTTATCATATCTCCGAAACTATTTGAGATATGAAATCACTAATCATTGTAAATATGTAGAGATATTTATATTACAAATATTTTATTCGCAACAAATTTTTATAAAACCATTAACTTTCAAGCTATAAGCATATATATATATATTTAAGCTTTTCGAACACTAAAGGTAAAGAATTGCGACCGTAAAAAAAATCTAACCTGAAATGTTGATGGATGTCGACGTCTCATGACCCCTTGAACCCCAAAAAGTGGTTTTTGCAATGCCGTTTGTCTGTGCGCCTTTCTAACCCCCAAATTAATAGTAGTTTAATAAAAAGCGAAAAGAGAAACAATTGATTTTCTCAAAATAGACTCTAACGATTTTGATTAAAATTCGTATCTAGGCGTTGATTAAGTTTATAAATAAACTGGATATTTTCATTTTCCCATGAAAATGACTTTTAGGATACTTTACAGAGCGGAAATTTCCGTATCTCCGCAACTATTTGAGATACTAAATAACCTATCAATGAAAAATTGTAGTACTATTAAAAATTAAAAAACATTTTTATGAAATATATTTTTTTATAAAACCAACAGTTTCTGATATATTGGCAAATATATTAATACAATTTGGTGAGCTTTAGTTGTAAAGATATACTACTTAAGTTTTAGTGCAATAATTTTCCAATGCCATAGAGTAATTAAATATAAGTAAATCTCTCAAAAAGTTTGTTATTTTTCCTTAAACCTCTTAGGAGAAATGTTTGTGCAACAATGATCTATCAGATTCAATAGTCAATATTTGCCTATTTTATTTGTCAAAATGTATAAATGAGGAATTTAACAGCAATGCAATAACCATAAATGTACAACCCCTAATAAAATGCCAAAAATTTTAAACCGGAAGTTGACATTTTAAAACTAAGTGCTGACCCACGGGGACTCAATATCGATATTTTGTATTGATCTAAATATACAAATGAAGATGTTAATTCTTTAAAAATAAAATTATGAAATTTAAAACCATGAATAAAATTTTTTTTACGTATATCCAGCACAATTTGTTCTCGGTTTTGCTAGTGTATATTATATTATGAATTTTGAGTAAATATCTCCATTTCTAAAAAATAGAGTGAGAAAGTTCGTGTGAAGTTATGTACATTTTTTTTTTTTTAATTTGAAGTTTGCAGGGCTTAGTAATGTATTTCTTTGTCTTAGGGCTACACAGATGAACCCATCTCCAAAATACTGTCAAACATTGCGGAGAGTGAAGTAGTTAACCTTGATCGCTGGGAACTGAAAGTAGAGAAGAATCCTAGCGCAGAGCCCAATGAGGAGGGGAAGGATAGCTTACCCTTGAGTGTCGTTAATAATTACTTTTCTCTGGGAGTTGACGCTCACATTGCACTTGAGTTTCATGAAGCTAGAGGTAATTAAAAATACTCTCATTATAACTTTTTTTTTCTGTAATGTATCACACTTTAAACTTAACATAACCTGCTCTTTCTGAAGTAACCAGTACAAAAACAACATAACACATGACTTACAAATGAGACTACTTTTAAAAAAATCCCACACATTTGTATTTATATAAAAACTGAGAGCTTACATAACAACGAACAAACTTTAGTAGGTAAGTTATAAATGATACAATCTAATGTTCTAACTTTTATTTTTAAAATCCTTAACACATGCCATTAACATAGTAAAAGCTTATATTTATGAAATAAAGTAAATTAATCATGTTATAGTTTGTAATTTAGAATTGCATACAATGAAGCACAAAAACAGGTAAAAATACTTAACAGATATACTCCTTTTTAATACTTACACAAATATTGTTTTATGTCAATACAACCAAGACTGTTTGAGCAGTTAAATCACTCATACTCTCAACCTTACTTCTGATGCTTTGTTCAAAGGGGCAGACATTTATATATTTAACTAGCCTTCTCATTAAGGAGATAAGAGGCACAATGTTCTCCTCTTCTTTATATCTTGATGGTACTGATGCAAGTTTCCTCAAAAAAGAACATGCAACTTTTATTTTAATTACTATGTCCTAGCACAATGATTATTAATAACTTAATATGGAGGGAGGAATGAATAAGTGAGCTATAGAAAGTATACTCATATTATGGTAAAGAGGGACTCGTTGAACCATAGTGAAACGTCACATGTGGGAAACCACCTCCAGTGCACCCAACCGTGATGCAAACCCCAATATTCCAGTCAATCGTGACTTTGTGGAATGCAAGTCTAAGCTCTACTCCAACATCTTAGCTCAGTCGGTAGCGTGTCTGTCTACTGAGCAAAGGGTCCCCCGTTTGAATCTCGGCATAGCCGGAAAAATTTATCGTTTGCAGAAACGTGGGTTAACCCTTTCACCTTGATGAATAAATGGCTAGGGACTGAATGTTGCGTCTGTCCTAGTTTTAAGTTAGATTATAATGACAGGCCTAGCAAGCCGGTAGTGGAGAATATATGGCTTGAATAAAAAGAGCTGACCCAGACCACAAACTAGCAACAGTAATGGATGAAAATAAAAGTAAAGTCTAAGGCCTCAAAGCATGCCGCAAATGAGCACTGTAAGGCATTTAATTGGTTAGTTGAAAAATGATACCTGAACACCAGAATCAAAGCCAGGAACTTTAACTTGATGTGCCAATGCTCTATCACTGAATTATTCAGAAATTGTTCTATGCTCAGGGTCGTTCTTCAGTCATAGTTTAATGCAGAGTCCATGATGAACATGTGGACTCATCTTCTAATAGAGCTATCATTGAATCACAGCCACAGGCGACTAGGGGTCAGCATTTATGTTGCCACTCTTAACGTAACTTAATTAGACAAGATTATCTATATTAAATATTGTACAAGCAGCAACATGAATGCTGTCTCAGAGTCACCAATGGCTATGGTCCAATAGAAGCTCAAGTAGCTGATGAATCTACTAAATCATAGATCCCGGTTAGTCTCTCGTGTCCAGGTATGATTTTTCAACTAATTTAATTTAATTAAAGTATGAGCCCAACACACAGCTATGTCCATACCAAATGTCAATTTTCCCCATATTATGAGCTCACAACTTTTTTTTTAGCACTATGTCTTACTACCCGTTTGGGCCATACACTTAAATACTAATTAAACTATTGGGTTAGGAATTGGGAAGGTTAAATTTTGAGAAAGTGAACCCACATTTGTGTGATAGAGAGAGAGAGAGTGTGGAAAACCATTTAGGAAAAACCACCCTAGTTCACCCGACCGAGATTCGAACCTCAATATCCTTGTCCTAGAGGTTTTAAAAACATGTGGAAGGTGATCCCATTATTTGTTGTAAGTATAGTAAAGGACATTATTATAGTATTTAAGGACTTCATGAACAACCCATACAAAAACCCTTGATACAGGTTATATAATTGTGTTTTTTGTTGTTGAAACCCTTACAGAAGCCCACCCAGAGCGCTTCAATTCTCGCCTGAGAAACAAGATGTTCTACGGCCAAGCGGGAGGTAAGGATCTTCTGCGAAGGAAGTGGAAAGGTCTGGCAGAGCTGGTGACCCTAGAGTGCGATGGGAAAGACCTCACCAGTAAACTGAAGGAGCACAAGGTCCATGCAATAGTCTTTCTCAACATTCCAAGGTAAATAAATAAATTACACAACATAGGGAAGACTTGAGGAGGGAACATTATCATTGATTTTTAATTCGACCTTGCCCCCTTAATATTATTTTGTGACTCGAATGATTATATGCATTCCCAAGGCTGTAGCCAGCCAATAATTTCAGAGGGGGTTGGTGGGCATATCCCCCAATTGCCGGAAGCTAGAAAAAATTCTAAAGGATAAACAGTTCTAGAAGCTATCTAAAGTGTTTTTTATGGCAACCTTACCCCCTAAATGCCGAAAGCTAGGACAATCTCTAAATATTAAACACCTCTAGAAGCTCTCTAAAGTGCTTTTTAGGGTAACACAACTCCCTAATTTGTACTTGTATCTTAATTTTGATATGGTTTGAACCATAACTAAAGCCATATATATTTTGTTTATAGAATTTCGAAGGGGGTTTTTGAACCCCCAAAACCCTCCCCTGGCTACGGCCTTGTGCATTCCTAAAATTACATATCAACAAGGGAATTACCCGCTTCACTGGCCGAATGGTCTAAGGCATCACTCTTGTATTAGACTGGCCTGCTCTCGACAGGGAGATCAGGGTTCAAATACTGGTTGAGTCTACTGAGGGTGTTTTTTTCTTATTGGTTTCCTACTCTCCCTCCATGCAAATGCGAGTATATTACCTCTAAAATGCTTCCTTCCTAATCCTTACCCCATCAGAGTAATTATCATAAATGCGTTTAACCTGAAGAGATAGTAAAATGTGATGATAAAAAGAGAGAGAGAAGCCATGAACCATGGTTTAACTTAGACACATCTCTTTAAAGAAAACCTTTTTTCAACTTTTGAGTTACATACATTTTATGTTATTTTTTCCTTTCACGTGTTCTTATCCCTGTGTCCTATCATTCTTAAACAATTTTCATCTTACATTTTTTTGGTTTACTCTTTGCTTGTTTTACACTCTGAGAAGTTTCAATATAGTAAAACCTAGAAGGAGGGGCTTGGTGATACCAATCAATTTTCTTTAAGAGGCAGATCTACCTCTTTGTTCAGGGGCTACAATTTAAAGTGTGAACTGTGTTGTTCCCTTTTGTTTGTCTATAACCCTCTTTCCTGTACCTTCCTACATTAATACAGCCAAATTATATGGAGTGTTGTTTATGAGTTGTAGTTAAGTTGCTATGTGAAGAAGATAAGTTAAAATATATAACACACCAAGTGCCACTGGTGTGGTTTGTGGAAACATTTCTATATTCATTTCAATCCTCCATTATCTATTCTTAAGAGAGAAGGAAAGTTCTGTGGCTAATAACTATTTAATCTAACCATACATTTTATGTGAACTTCTCATTTTCATATATAACTGAAACAAATGATAATTGACTTGCATTTATTTTATACGTTATGTTTATATTATTTGTTTAATCAAATAAATTGAAAAATGACACCTGGACACAGGATTCAAACTCGGGACATTTAGCTTAGTGCACCAATGCTCTACCAGATCATAAATCTACAACCAATTTGCTGGTGGCTGTGATATCAATGATAGTTCTTATTACCTTTACAGATTCTGCCCTAAAATACGTGTGAAGAATGACCCTGAGCGCGGGACAATCGATATCTAAATAGCTCAGTAGTAGAGCATTGGCATGCCAAGCCAAAGATCCCGGGTTCGATTTCCATGTCCAGGTGTCATTTTTCAATTTTCTCGATTAATCTGAGATATGGCTCATATTTGTAATAAGAGTCCAGGGGGAAAACGTGATAAGTCCAAAATTTTTGATTTTCTGATTTCAATATCATCTGATAGTTCAACCGCTATATTTTACGAATGATTTGAAATGAGGATTCCAGAGATATTTACAATATTAGAATACTAGTACAGGGGGAAAAGCTGTTAAGTCCATAAAAAACTGGGGAATAACCTGACAAGTCCAGGAAATATTACAACATTTTTTTCGAAATTAATATGCTGCCTACAAAGCAGTCAAGTAGCGGCTTTTCATCAAGGAATGTTTATTGAAACATGAGAGCAAAGTACAATTTTGTGACAGTCACAACTCTTGCTATCCAGAGTGTTCAGCTGTCACCATATGGCAAGCATATCAGCTCTAGTCTACACAGACCACTGATATTTATATCACTGCTACTTTTGTCATAGAACCATTGTGAGTGATGGTGACCAAGGAATATCATTAAAAATATCCTTGTCAGTGATTCCTTGCCCATCTCTAATAACTTGTTTGCTTAACTTAATTTTGTGAATGTTTGTGTCAAGATTATGTCAGCGTCTATGTACACTGTAATTTTATTTATTTAAAGTTAGTGTAGAAACTTTTTTTTAGTGAGTTTTATTCTGATCAATAACAATGGATTTACAAAAGAGTGATTTGAGTGGTGACAGAGGAAATAGTTGTTCAAATCAGAAGATGACGAAGAATAGAAGAAAACGCTTGAGATTGCAATCATATGACACAGGAGAACCATATAAGTGTAGAAAAAAGTGTTTTGATGTTTTAAGTGACAAAAGTAAGAACGAACGAATGAACGAATTTCTAAGCCATGATGAGATTAATCTGTATCTTAGTGGGCTATCACAGTGGTCCCAGTGCAGTGGAAACAACTGAGGAAAGATGAGGCTTCAGTAACAATGACCTATTGTTTATGTGTCTACATCGTAAAGTAAACTTTTAGTTACGGCTGTGTTATTTTGTTATCACAATACGTCTATAGAAACATAACACCCTAGTATAAATTTTGAACGACTATGTCTCACAACACACTTTCACTCCACTTCACCGTTTCAGAAGTCCATACATATCGGTGCACTTGTTTAACTATTCCCTCCCTCCCCCCCTCCACGGTATTCAAAAATACAATATAAAAAGCAAATTAAATGTAAATATCACGGCAGTTATTTTATCTAGGTCAAATAATGACACAACATTGTTATTCCATCATCATAGATATGACGAAAAAATAATATTACAAAGCTTATGATGTGATTTTCCAGTGATGTTAATGTTATCTTAATAATAGCAGTATATACTGAATAGATTACACCTGAAAGACAACCAAACTAAGTTCATAATGCAACTTATTGTCTTCTCTTGTGTTCTTACATCAATGGTTTAACTTCTAGGAAAGTCCAGAAAGGATGTATTGTCATTGAGGCTTCCTAAATATTTTGTGTCCGCATTGTTGAAAGTGTCCTAGAAAAACCTGTTTGCAAGTCAGCGTTCATGTCATTACACGGGATTTGAAAGGGTAAGTTAGACTACTTACTACAGTCTCTAAAGCGAGAAGGCAAAGTCCAGTGAGACAAGAGAGGGAAACACAAAACACGCCCTCACGCATTAAATGATGAACCCCTTAATGGGATTCACCAGCATATAAATTAATTTAAACCACAAAACAGACATTATTAAAAAAAAAAAAACTGAGGAAAAGTACCTACCTGAATCCTTGAACACAAGAAAAATGTTTGAAATGTTCAAAGAAAAGTTTCCAGAACTTTCCAGTATCTTATGAAACATATCGTACAATCTTTAACGTTGACTTTAATATCAGTTTCTGCTACCCGTAATGCGATACTTGTAGTTCCTGTGATGAGTATAAGTCCAAGAAAAATAAATTGGAGAAGGGCTGTAACAGCTGCAGAAGAAAGAAAGAATGTGCTTCATTCTGAGCTTCTTACACTTGAAACAGAACACCAGCTCCACCTGAAAAAGCAGCAAGTGTTTTATGACAGGAAAAGGAAAGCTAAGAAAGATTGTATGAAAAACCTTCTAAAGGCTGCAATTTCTATGGACTACAGCAAAAACTTTTCATTCACAAACATTAAGACCAATGATTTTTACTATCGCCGACAATTATAGGTTTTCATTTTAAATGTCCACGTGCTTGCAACAGGAGAATATTTTTATATGTACCCTGAGACCATCGGGTAGAAAGGAGAAGACGAGGTCTGTTCATTCCTGCATCCCTTTATATACAACTTTATGGATCCACGAATCAGATATCTTGAGATATTTTGTGACTCATGTGGAGGCCTAAATAAAAATATCTCTACATTCAGATTCCTCCATCATTTTGTGGACTATGAAAAGCGACTGGATTGCGTAAATGTAGTTTTCCCCATAAGGGGGCATTCATACTTAGAATGCGATAAGAACATAGGTTTAATCGACCAGGGAGAAGAAACTGAATTACCTAAGGACTGGTATCAAGTATTCCGAGATGCACCGAGACTTCCTTCACCTTTTGATATCCTCAATGTTTAAGAGCAGCCTGAAATCATCAAAGGATGGTCAGCCCATCTGGGCCACATCTACAAGAAAAAGCTTCCTTTTAACTCCAGGCCTGTACGGGAGCTGGAGATCACACGAGATCATGCAACCTTGGTCAGGTTTCGAACAAGCTACAATGGTTTCTACGAGCAAGCTTCCTTGGCTCTAACAAAGAAAAAGCGAGCTACTCTGCTGACAGAACATGACTTGAGAGAAGGCGAGATGATCCTGCCATCTGTACATTTCGAAGGTATGTTAGCGTTATTTCATAACTTAAACTTTAATAGGCTAACTTTATTTATTTATTATGAGTTTTGTGTTATTTTAACAATAATTTGTGGCATGAAATAATCAAAAAGATAAAAGGAGTAACCTAGCTTGGGCATATCTACATTATTTTATCTATTGATTCATTTTTATAGGTATCGTTAAAATTTCTTCTGAGAAGTTCAAGGCTCTACAACATCTTAAACGATTTTGCTGCAGTGAAACTCAAACTTACTTTGATCATCTTCCCCATTAGAAGACTGGTGAAAAAACTTCTTATTTAGGAAAACATTTTGATGATTCATTGTAAGAATAGTTTTTGTTGTAAACTTAAAATACTGACATAAGTTTGTAAAATAAAAATAAATAAAATGCAATTTAAACATTGATCCCATCCTCACTGACCTAATAACCCCCCGCCCCAACCATCATCTGAATAAAACAAAAGCCCTCATACATTGAAACATTGAAGGAAATAACTTCTATTCCTTATGTGGTCATAGGAAAAACATAGTAAAAACTTGATAAACCCTGGACTTATAAGGTTTTCCCATTTATAGGATGTGCTAGTTGTAAAAAATCAAGTATAAAGAAGTGTTTTTGATCCAGTCAAACCAGTGAATAATACGTTATAATACTACCAAGACACAATATGAAAGCTAGAAGTATAAAAAATTATGAAAAGATAAGGCTGCACGAGTCTTGAAACTTTCAAAATGGTCTCCTGTAAAATTTCATAAATGTGACTTAACCCCTGGGCTCTTTTATTATAGTCATTCAACCTCCAAGCTTCGCCTTTCATATATATTTAATTGTATATTGTTGCTTTCATCCATATTATTTGTTTGAATTTACAACTCTTATGTAAACTTAGAAAATACTATCTATCCTAGACTATTCTAATTTCATACATAAATTTTATTTGAATTAAAGATTTTTTATTTTAATTTAATTTTTGTGAGTTGAATCATTATTTCAATCCTGTTATGATTTGAATCAAAACACCCTGATTTTTTTCTCTGTTCCAGTTATGGTGGAGGAACCCACCCATGGAACAGGGCTGGGGGGAATACAGAGCCTGCCACCGATGATGGGCTCATTGAAGTGGTGGGACTTACAACATATCAGCTGGTAAGTAAATGTTGTCTTACTTGTTTCTATTTAATATTATTTAATACGTTAGAAATCAAAATGGCTAGTCATTTTAAACTCTTTTCTTAATCTGTATTTTACAATGTTTAAATGATTTTAACATATTTAATAGCAGTATACATTAGAGTCTCGATAGTTCAATATACCTTATAATTGTAGGTTGTGATACTCTCTATACACATCCTTTTAAACAGGATGAATGATGCATAGCTACGTCGAAAAACAATCATCAAAAGTAGTATAAAAATGTGAAAGTAGGTACCTGCTAGTTCTTTTCAAATCCAAATAATATGTGCATAGGGGCATGTGAAGTCCACTTTTTAAATTCGAAGCATACTAGAATCAAATATATGAAATATTCTTGAAGCGGAATCAAAGATTGAATATTTTTTGTTATTTACTTTTGTTTGTAAAAATATGATATTGTGGCTATTTATATAACTTAATGCATTAAAATCCCTTGTCAAATGTTTTATTGCACAATTTTTTGTAATATTTTGTTCTACTATGACGCATAAAGTTATTATCACAACTTATAATTCAATTACTTCGGATTATTTTTCCATATGAATATTTATTTCTAATATATATAACATTACCAAATAGCAATATTACCATAAAGGGATTATTTCAGATGTCAATATTTCTATTGGTAAAGCTTCGTAATTGTTGAAGCCAATTTTTTTTAAGTAAAGTCAAAGTTGACATTTATTTTGAAGCCAATTTGAAGTTTTGAAGCTTTGTACACCCCTAATATGTTTATGGTCATGACATTTTTTTTTACCTGTGATGTAATTTGAAAATCAAAATGAAGTACTTTTTACACTTAAGACATGAAAGTATTAATCACTTTTTATACCAATCCATGATTCCAATTCAAGATTAGCTCGGTCCAATTTGTAGCAAAATATCAAGACTACTTTAGTAAGAATTTTTTCAAAATTAACTCAGTTATTTAAGGAGAAATGATAAATGGATGTTTGAATAGTCTAAGGTGTCACTCTCACAATAGACTGGACTTCCAATTACACGAATATTAGGGTTTTGATCTTGGTCAGGTGTGCTGCTAAATGGTTTTTGCACTCTTCTTCCTTTAAAATATGGGTACACTTTCTCTAAATTAAAACTTCCTCATTCATAACACACTAGCGTAACTAGTATTATTGTAAACATGAACAAGTTTTACATTATATATATATAACACATTGTTATTATATTTTAGATTATATATAAATATAATGTGAAATAAATTTTACATATATATAATTTATTTTTGACACTAAAGTATTGAATTCACAAAAGTATCCTGTAGAATGTAAAATATTTTTTAAAAAAATCTTGAAGATATTTTACATAGCCTGCACTTTCTGAGCATACTAGAACTAGACTATATAGCCATGCAACCTACAAACTAACTTAATTATAGAACAAACTACACACCCACTTTTCTAACGATCATTTCATCAAAATGTGAAAAGTAAAACAATCAATTTCACCAACAATGAATTTTTAAGCATGCTGTGGCCCTTAGCCTATTAGGGAGATATGCTTCTGACTGAGCTAAGTGTAGTACATTTGTCACAGGAGTGGTGGTAAGTGACATATGGCCAAAGTTACCAAATTTACAATCTGCGAAAGCATATATTGATTTGTTATAACTTGTGGAAGTTAAAACTTTCACAACAAACCATTTGTTTTTAGTTACATTTTTCTTTAACAGTATTTTACATTTTCTGCTAGCTGTCAGCTACCACCAATGCTAAGACAAATGTACATTATAATATTTATAAACTATATTTTAACCAAAGTTTGTGAATGTTGTCACTACATGTGGAAAGCTATAGTAGTATGCAGGTAGGTAAGAACTTTTAAAATACACAAACATAGTTTTTTTTGCAGTCAACATTGGTAAAATTTTTCTATATTATTAGTTGTTCTTAGCTATTGACATTACTATACTAAAGTTGGTGGTTGTATATTAAATAACAAGACGTATAGTTGTATTAAAATAGTTTTAGTAACTTTTAAAACTGTGAAAAAAAGTCGCTTCCTAACTAAATCAGACTAGACATAATAACCTGTTGTAAGACAGCCAACTGCTCAAGACATAATTTTGTGAATGGAAGTTTCAGAATCTTTCTGTAGCACCAGGGATAAGCTCTAGTGACCTTGCAAGTTTGATAAAATTTGCGAGCTCACTAAAAGAAATTATTTGGTTATTTTTCCCAAAAAAAAATCACGGCAGTCTTTGACATAGTTTTCTTTTTTTTATAATTAAATATTATTCTATCTAGTGATCTTTAGTGAGTTTGTTTTAAACAATAAGTTAGTGATTTTTTGTTCCTATGTGAAACTTGCATAGCATGCATAAAATATTTTATAGTTAAACTCATTACAAAGTTATAACATGTTTGAAATAGTATTTTATTTTCATTGATCATCATTTTTTGAACTCTGGTGTATGTGAATTATTTGATATAATATGGTTAAATGTTTTAATATGCTTTAAATAAACAATCTTAAAATAGTTAGTTACCAGTTTCATTTTATTAAAAAATCTAAAAGAACTGTGAGCCTATTGTTAAAATTTTCACAGTTCACCACTGTAAGAGAGCTGATATTGTATTTTAACTACAAAGTACAAATGTCCTTCATTGTGTGTTTCAGCCCTTACTGCAGGCAGGAGGTCACGGCACATGTATCACTCAGTGCAAGTCTGCCCGTATTGTGACCACCAAGACGATACCCATGCAGGTAGATGGAGAGGCGTGCAAGTTGACACCTTCCATCATATCACTTAGTCTTCTCAACAAGGTTCCTATGTTAGCCAAATGCAAGGGATCTAAGCCAGATCTGCCGTAAGTTGTCTCTTAAACCTTCTTGTTTTGTTTGTCGTTGATTTATTTAATGGATTTGACCCACCTAATCATTAAGGAGAGGTAACCCGAACCATGACTTTCTACCTCCTTAAGATCTTAAATAATTTTAATTACAACATAGCCCATGTGAAGTACCTTATTTCTACCAGAAGATGTATAAAGTGTATAATCAAAATATTTTAATAGAAGTCTTAAGACTTGATATTCAAATTATACATATTAAATATATCCATAAAATTCTAAATTGAGAAATATTCTTCACCATTATCATAATCAACTGTATCCAGCCTGTGGCAGGGTCAGATTAGTAAAATGCCTCCATCATCCTCTATCCTTGCACCACTATTCCTTCTTTAATTGCTTCCATTTTTCTCCTCTCTCTTGCACACTTTCTGTTATCTGCTCCTATTTATTTCTTTGTATACCTTGCGGTCTTTTTCCTCCATACTTTATCTGAATCATTCTCTTTTGTAGTCTCTCCTTTTTCATTATTATATGACCATACCATCATAGTCTTGCTTCCTATACTTGGTATCTCATGCATTCACTGTAGTCTCACTCTTTCCCAGAAAAATTCATCTCTTATCCTGTTTCTCCTCACGACAGCTAATATGCTCCTCACAAACTTGATTCTCATGTCGTCTTACTACCCGTTTGGGCTATATTCAAGGGCGTAGAAAGGCGTGGGAGTCCTGGGGGTCCAGACCCCCCGTGGAATGTGTTGGACCCCCCTTAAGGGGGGTCCATGTATACATACAAAAAATTTAACAACGTAGAGCTTTTTCTCTTATTACAGTTGAATGTAAATGCCTCTAACCAAATACTAGTTAATTATTTTTTTTAAATTCACCTTAAAGATGCAACTTGTAGAGCTTCTGATTGTAAAATTATCTCTGCCAATATTTGAAATACTTTTTTTTGTGTGTGTCTACATTCAAACATGTATTGGGAAACAAAGGACATTTCTTGGTAGTAGTCGAGTTGTGGGGTCCTAGAAAAGTAGGCAAATATTTTTGCTATCAATTATAAAATCTTACTTTATGACTCAGCAAGCGAAAAGAGCAGCTTAAATAAAAGGAAAATTGTCAGAAATGAAATCGGCAGCTTATGTAGGCTGAATACCTGGATTTCACCCATCCTCTCTTTCAACACACCTATTTTCACAAAGCACTATTTAGTAATTATGAACATTTTGAAACCATTTACATAATTTGAACAGCCCCGCATTACTAGTTAGTACAGTGTTGAATGTAGTGAAAGGTTGTGTATCATGTCAGTGCGTGGTTTTGGAGAATGAATTTAGTATTATAATATTAGTGGCTTGTTGGTTGTTGCTAATGTAATAAATATTAGTGTTATTTAAATAATTATATAAAATGCCAAGCCTTAAAAACCCAAATATGTACTTGATATCTGGCTTGTAAAAAAACCACCAGCAGAGGCACCAAAAGAGATTATTTTCTTAATTTTACCCCCCCAAATTTCACTACCATTTCGGTTATTCTGACTTGTACTAACTACGCTATTGTTGTATGAGTGTGATGGTTTTACCTGTGAGGGCTCGTGTATCGGGATGTCAGTATTTAGGCTAGGGATGGCAAATCTATGGCACGTGAATACGGTTTTGGTGGTATGCCGACTTGAACAAAATTAAACATTGTATAAAACTTTTCCCAACGTGGTATAACTCTTTGAAGTCAATACAACTTCGACAGTCATGTCATGTTAAACATTACTTTTTGAAGTCAACGTTTAGAAATCGTCTTGGCTCGTACTTAAGTACATCTTTTGTGCTGTTGAAGACAACATGATTTGAACCGAAAATAGAATACATGACTATCAAAATGCAATATATCAAACTAATATTGATTGGGTCTATTGAGGGTGAACTTTCCCTACCCTATTAGAGCAATTATCAAATATATGTATAACCTAAATAACCGCTTGAGCTGGAAAGATGAAATTTGGCCTGGGAGAGTCTTTTTTAGGTAAAGATCGATAGTTAATTTTTATTTTTCAAAATTCAACCGTTAATGGAGTGAAGCGGGAAGGGGGTGATTTTTTTCCATATATTACAATCCGCTTGAAGTGGAAAGATGAAACGTATTATAAAACAATCCCGTGTGAAGAACATGTTATTTAGCTAGTATTTAATAAATCCATGCTCAACAAAAAAATTCTTTGTGTTAAAACTAAGGCCATAGTTATTATAGACTTTGATTCCAAGTTTATCAAATACACTATGTAAAAAATACATTAAATGTTAAAGGGAAATTGAATATGTGTGTGTGTTTATATATCAAGATTGTGATTATGCATATTATGTACAAATACAATATACATAATATATAATTACAATCACACATATATAGTATATAGCCTATCAATATTTATATGCACATAATTCCACTTCAACATGTAATATTATTTTTCTCTCCATAGTGAATTTATATAATTTTTTCTGGGTGTAACAATTAATTAATAATTAAATTATATATTCTAAATAAAATTATAATATCTAAAAAGTTTCAAACAGGGTTTTTAAATAATTTATGTTGACTTGGTAATTTGTTATAAGGGTGGTATTTCCTAAATGATTTTCCACTCTTCCTCCACGCACATGTGGGTACACTTCCTATAAAATCAACCTTCCTCATCCCAAACACCTTAGCGTAGCTAGTACATAAGCATTTAACACAAATGAGTAGTAAGAAGCACTATTAAAAGAATGTATCCAAAATAATGTACACTACCACATTAACTTTCAATTTGATCCCCCCAGGAAAAATTTCCTTTCTACGTCCTTGGCTATATTCTTATGTACTAATTAGGCTAATGGTTTTTAGGGATAGTAGGTATATAGTTAAAGGAAGTGTGCCCACATTTACATAGAGGGGAAGTGAAAAACCATTTTGGAAAAACCACCCTCAGTACACCTGAATGAGATTCAAACCTTGATCTCCCTGTCATTGGCAGTCTAGTCTACTGCGAGAGTAGCGCCTTAGACTATGGGGTCACTGAAGCGGACACATTTTTATTAAGTGTTCTTTGTAGGCCTATATTAACTTTATGGTATTTAAGTGTGCTGGTTTTATTCCTAGTTCAAGCCATCATGACTAGTTGATGAAAAGTTACAATAATTTTAAATATATGTATATAAAAATAAAATATAATCAAACATTTTTCTTACAATGAACAATACTTCCTTTAGTTTGTCTTAGCTTTTCACAACTTTTCATAATTAATTATTAAGTATTCTGTTTAGCAACTTATTCTATGATAAATATTATCTATCACTAAACAATCTATGCATAGCAATAACTGCAAAATTTAATTGTTTTAGGCAAACTGCTCTTGAACAGATGACTGTAAGTGTGGACAAAATCAGTATGTCTGACTATGAACAGCATCATTATGAAAAAGATCTCCTTAAAGAAGCAGGTATGCTTAAGCTAGGCCTACTGATTCTTTATGGACTTGTGCAGCTCACTGGTTGGGTAATGGCACACTAATGCAAAGGCTCAGGATTCACTTTCTGTGGCCAAGATTTCTTTAAAGTTTAAACATATACATGAGTTCAATATACTGTAGTAGGGAGACTCTAATACAAACAATGTTGAGCGTTAAGTATTCTAAATAAAAATATCATGTTTGTAAAAGAGTCACTGATATGTAACAAAAACATATCTATTCTTGAACATTAACCATATCAATTTAATTTTTTTTTTAATTGTAGCAAATAATAACTAGAGATGGGATATTTTAATACTATAATATTTGATATTTGAAAGAATTGCATTAAACATAACTAGAAACCAAAGCTCTAGATCTTGACATTGCAAATTTTATGCATTTATCAGAAACAATTACACCTATGTAATCAGGAATCAAGACATTTTAGTTCCCTGAAGATAAAAGATTAAAAAATAAGTACAAAATTGTTGGCCTATTAAAAGAATTAATTCACTCAAAAAAAGTAATCTTTTTTCTTTAATATATAGCATAATAAATTTGACAAATAAACAATAATTAATTCAAAACTGATCAAGAAATATGTTTCATGCATGATTCTGATTTCCTAAGCAATACAGAGTTTAATTTAATTTTATTTTATTTCAATCCTTTTAATGGGAATAGTACACAAAAAGGGTGGGATTCCTGACACTTTCTCTTTGTCATATTAAAATAAATCGATAAATAAATAAATTATTTTTTATCATTAATACACACAAGTTTCCAATATCAACAAAATTATTATTGTTTAAAAATTGTATTTTAAGTACAGTAATTATAAGATAGAAACAAGTAATCTAAATCAGAGAAAAGGAAATAAATATTTAAACGAATGAAATTGTCGCAATATGGCACCAAAAGTATTTTAATATATAATAGTTGACATTTTTATTTTATTATTAAATAAACTAATTCCAACTTAACAAAACACAACCTTCCATGCATCAATATGATATTCCTCAAATACTCAGATGCCAAAATATCTTTCACTAAAATAGTGAAATGACAAATAAACTGTTTGGATCCATGGCCCAATTAGATTAAAAATCCCATCCTCTTTTTGTAATATTCCCAATTCATTTTGAGTAATATCTTGAATTTTTAAAGATTCAAGGATTTGATTTTGTGTTTGAGATTTGAAAGAAAATTCTAGGTTAAGATTCGAAATTAGGATTCCATCCTTCTATAAAGGATAGATAATGTTCACTGAAGATAATCATTTTGTTTAAAAGAATTAAAGAAGTGTATTTTTGAAAAAAATACATTTAATTACATTTAATACCTATGTGTTCTCCCACAGCACTGAATGTAGGCACCCTTGAAGTGAGCCCAGTTTCAGATTTAGAGCAAGTTAGAAAGATGATCAACAACTTACCAGATGCTTCTAACCTGTCTGCAGATTGGTGCTTTGTTGATTGTGAGTGTCATCTTGCATTAATAAAAATGGAAGGTTTAGGAATAAATGTTTGCAAGTGGGAATTAAGTGTCAAGGGATTCACTATTGTGTCATTTATAAATCAGAAACACATACTGTACACTCACATGTAATAGTTCAGTCACCTTTGAAAAAAACAGGTATTGTTTAATATTTAGATTCAAAATGTTGAACCTTTTTTTATATATAAACCTTATCACTGGTAAACCTTTCTATTGTATCATTGTAGAAAAATAAAGCACAATATTCAACTCATTTATTGTTACTTTGAGTTTGCTGGCTTTAAAATAATATAGATACCACCTTTATTCAGATTAAAAAAAAGTACTTTTTTCATTTCTTCTTGTACCCCCATGGGGAGGTGGGGTGAGAAAGTCAGTCAGCGTTTTTCTTTTTTCTCTATCTGTATGTTGGATCAGGATCGGACCAGCTGGGCTCACCCTGGCTCTTTTCTATTTGTTACCTCAACCCCACCTTTGACATCCCTCTCTGGGATGTTTGTCATGTTGTTGGTCTCAGCTTTCTAACAATCCTGCGCAGAGTGGAAATATGCTTGGCTGATAGGTCTGTGACTGACTTATAGTTGTGTCCTCTTTTACTACACCATAATGATAACTTATTTATACTAATCATAAGACTTCTTTTGTGGTTAGGCTATGAACCACTTGCTGTTCTAATTGTTGTAGTACTTAAATTTTGTGCATTTAAAGAAAAAAACCTGGAAAAGTACTTGAATGTTGACGTCTGTCTGGAATTTAGAGGCAAGAACCAATCTAAATAGCTTTTAGTGGCATACAAATATTTTCTAAATACCTGAGGATAGTTAAACGACACAAAGGCCTCGATTACACAATACATATAAAATATATCTATAGGAAAACCTCTTTTCACTTTATGAGGTAATTGTATTATATTTGGAAGAAGGTTTAGGAAAGGTGGATAGAAACATATAAAAGGGACGAACACAATATGGCTTTTACAATGAAAAGGAGAACACAGTTCACACTTTATATTGCTGCCATTGGACAAAGAGGCAACCATTACCTCTTTGTCCAATGGCAGCAATGTAAAGTGTGAACTGTGTTCTTCCTTTCACTGTAGAAGCCATGTTGTGTTCGTTCTTTTTATATGTTTCTATCCACATTTTCTATAACTCCTTCCAAATATAATACAATACATATAAAGGCATTTCTATATACTCTCTAGCAAGGAATCTTGATCATATGGCTATACAATACTAATCCTGAGTTCATCTATGTTCTGAGATGTGTTCTGTGAGTTATACCACACACACTCTCTTATGAGAAATAGATCACACGATACAGTGCCGTCGGTTTAAATTGTCCAAGTCCCAGCTTCAATCCTCTCGCAATAAGACCACTTGCAGTTGTTGTAACACTGTTCCTCACCTCACCTCCTCATAGTGAGATTGTTCTCGAACCTTGTAGAAAGAACTGACTTCACTCCTCGTGGTTATAAGACCATCTATGGTCACCACCTTAATCAGAATGTCATGTGTTTCTCTCTTGGTCTGCGCACCTGGTGGATACTCATACAGCTCAATTTACTATATGTGGTTAAATTACATAATTGGGGCATAACATAAGTCTCACATTTTAACTTTTCATTTAGTAACTACAACTTGAAAGGTCTGACACCTTAGCTCAGTTGGTAGCATGTCTGCCTAGTGGGCTAAGGGTCCCGGGCTCGATTCCCACCACGGCAGAAAATTTATAATTGATGAAAATAAGGGTTTACCCTTTCTCATCAATAAATTAATGGCCAGGGACAGGATGTTGAGCTCGTCCTAGTCTTAAGATAGATTATAAGGCATATGAAGCTATGACGGGCCTAGCAAGCCAGTAGTAGAAAATATATGGCTTGACTTAAAAACTGACCCTGGCCACAGGCTGGAAAAAGTAATGGATTTAAAAGTAAAAACTTAGATTTAAAAATAAGATAAAGTTAATTTCATAAAATTTTGGCTCGGAACCTTTTTTAAGTGCATCATCTTCCAACTTGTCTGGGATGGTTAGTAACCACATATTTACTTGTATAGGGTTTGGTGTAGGTAGAATTTAGTGGAAGTATACCTGCATCTTTGTGAGGGGAATGTGTAAAATCATTTAAGGAAAGCCACCTCAGTACACCCAACTGGGATTAGATTCCTGACCTCCCCATCATCAGAAAACCAAACAAGAGGGGAAGAGGCCCACCATTCCACCGATGCAGGTGGTTAATAATTATACTATCTACTATCTAGTGGTTTCATTAGTCTTTGAGAGTTAGTAAATTATGGTTCTAGCATGTACAGCAGAGCGATTCTTCCGAGTGGATCGTGCTCAAGAACATCTGCACTTTGTGATGGACATCGCCACAGACCATTTGTATGTGTTGGATGCTGAAATTGGTACCTTACCTCAGACACCGGAAGATGAAACTGCTGTCTGCTCCCCATCTGGAAGTCTGGAGAATGCAACAGACAACTTTATGGTAAACCGGGCTCCAAGGTAGCTATCATTCGTTTCCTCATTTCTATAAGATAGTATTATATGTATTTTTAGTTGATGACTACATGACTTGATATTTTTTACAGTTTTGTGGTATGTAAATTTATATTTTCTCTAATCATAGTAGCACAATTTTTTTTTTTAGTATTTCAAGGTGTAGATATAATAACTATGATATTTTTTTAGGTTATATTCATTGGTCAGATAGCATGGATGAGGGAGGCCACGCTTTTTTTTTCTTCTTACAATTTGATATTTACATTTATGATTCCCGTGTCCAGGTTTCATTTTTCATTTTCAGAATATAATATCTAGATGCGAGTTAATCCTCCCCTAAAACAAATATAATAGCTTTGGCTATTTGATTCTTACTATTTATTATCGAATTTAGGGTTCAAATTTGAATTTTGGGGTGTATTATTTACAAAACTAAAGTTAACGTTACAATGTTATTTGTTCCTTTTAGATGTTTCTATCTATGTGTCCTATTAACTATAATTATTTACCAATTTCCCTTTTCTCCCTATTTTGTTTTGTCGTTTTCCTTAGTTAGGAAGTTGAGTTGGGAGTTTCACACTTCCTTCTGGTGATTTCTGATAAAATAAAATCCTAGGTCAAGGGGTTGGTCGATAACGATCGATTTTATTCAAGAGTCAATCTTTACCTCTTTGTCAAGTAGTGTAATTGTAAAGTGTGAACTGTGTTCTTCTTTTCATTTTAAAAGCCATATTGTGTTTGTTCCTGTTTATTTGTTTCCATCCCTTTTTCTATACTACCTTCTTACTTATATAGCAAAATGACTATGGAAAGTACTTATTTTACCTTTCACAAATATGAATGTAAATTAACCATTTTGAAGAGTGATGAAAAAAAAATGTTAGCACTCAATTTTTATTATTATATATTTTTCTATGCTCATCTCTTTTCTTTATGTATATTTTATATGTGTAGAACTAGTTATACTGTTTTTGATAATTTTATCTTACCTATAAATTTATCTCTGCACCAATCTAATATGCACTATAATTTGGCCTTCAAACTATAAGTAGCAATTACTCAACAATTATATAATCATGGATGTGGTTGATTCAAATGTAGAAACTGCTTAGTAGACTTTGAACATTATTTTTATCTTGAAAGTATATGGAAAGTCAGAACTTAAACAGCAGATGAATATTATGTTGTACTTCATAATAGAAATGAACCAAGCTTGAATCACTTTTGTTGGATGAATGTGGGATCAAATTGTTCCACTATGCTATAGCCAATTACGATTCCTAAAGGGTTGAACATTTATTGTAGGCCCACAAAGTTTATATTTATAATGTTAGCTATAGTAGTTTTTCATCAAGATGCTAGAATATTTCATTTAACTCTTATTATCTCACAATAAAAATAGCATGGTTTGAAAAATAATAAGCTATTTCAATCCATTGGCCTCGATTATAATGGTTTTCTACAAGAGAGTGTCATGCACCTTAAGTGTCACATGGGTTTTCTAGGCCTGCATTGTAAATATGGGGAAGTTTCTAAATACTTTAAGTTTACAAGTAGTTTCTATAGTCAATTTAAACCCAATGGTTAAAGACCATTGGGAAGACCTAGATGCAGATGAAAGGATAACAATAGAATGGGCCTGAAAAAGATAGGATATAATGAAAGGAACTGGATGGAACTAGATCGAGATAGGTGCTGTACTTTTGTAAGTCTGGTAATGAACTCTCTTGTTCCTAATGCCTTAGAATAGTAAAGTATATTCCATTTTTAGTCACAAAAAAGTAGTTTTATTTTAAGTACGTTCATTATCAAGGGTTTAATTTAACTTATAACATATGCCCATAAAACATTCCATTCTATGGTTGCTATGAAATTTAAAGGAGGTATCAAAGGTTGTATAAAAATATATTTGTTTTTTAAGTTATACATTTTTATGTTTGTCAAAATTTCTTTTTTTAAATTATACTTTTTTATGTTCATCAATATGATCAAAAAATCAAAATTTGAAAAAAAATAAAAAGTATCAAAACTAACCTAATTTATCTTATTATCTTATTTACTTACTTTAATAAAACAATTTGAAAAATACAAATGAATCTATTAAAAATTTACCATTGTGTCATATTAGTTTATCCACATGTGAAAACTTCATATTATTCATCGGCTGGACCCAAGATTTTTTTTTTACAATCTGTCATGCGTTATTCGAGTATCGCCAGTTTTCTCTGTCTTGTGTGTGTGTGTTTATGTGTACTTTTTTCCCTCCCCAATATTTGCACTTAGCAGTGATGAACCATCTCAGGAAACTTACAAGAAGTGGGGCCATCAAAGTTCGGACGGGGCAGAAAGTGACGACGCCCTGAGTCGAGAGGAAAGTCCCTTAGTAAATGTTGAAGAAGAGACCTCTGTGGTCATATCGCCATTATCTCTTGACAAGGACATTAAAGAGAATATTAAAGAAGATTTTAATAACGCTGAAGAATACAATTTGGAGCACAATCTCAATGGAAAGGACGGTAGTTCTCCGAGGTAGGGTTAATGTTGCCCCTTTTGCAGCTTCTTTGTTGTTTAATGTTGCTTTTGGCACTGATCCATAAATTGTTGTGTTCATTTGTTTGGTAGATACCCCCTTTCCAAGATCCACTTATTAATGCAATTTTATTGTATCGATAATTGTATTGTGGTGTTAATTATATTATTTTGCTGTAATAAGTGTTTTTTTTATACATTCATTGTTAAATATGTTTGATAATTCTCAATGTAACCAAATGTAGTTTGGTATTTTAAATAGCTAAATTTGGTCAACTTAACAACACAAATCTTTTATATATATAGCTCAAATAGGCAACAAAACAAATCTTTGATATATATATATATATATATATCTATAAATATATATATATATATATATATAACTCAGATAGGTTTTCTTGAAGCACATCTTGAAACTACTATCTTTCTACTAATAGTGCTTTGAAAAGTATTATGAATCATCTTGGATATACAATTTTAAAATAATATAATTTTTATCATGTTTCATGACATACGGTAATTTACTGATGTTGTACAGTTAATGAGAGAGATTAGGTGACCAAATTCAAAATAGTACTTTCTAGGAAGCCAAGAAAATAGGGTTATGGGGCCACATTTCTTGGGTATAAGAATTTTTTAAATCCCACCCCAGAAATTGTATATTAAAAATAAATACATTTTTACCAAGTTCTTTTATCTAGCTAAAGCTATAAAATAGAACAAATATTTTTTTTAATGGCTGCTTGTAAAATAATTTGATTAAGTAACTTACTGTTGAGACATTGTTCAGAAAAACTTCGCTGTTTTGTTAACAGAAGTTATTAATCCTAAAATAAATAACATTAATATGATATATTTACAAATCATAGTAGACCCCTAGGCCAGATTGACAGTTATTTGAAACAATTTTAATGTAAACGAAAAATGACAATACATCCTTTCTGGACTTTCCTAGAAGTTAAACCATTGATGTAAGAACACAAGAGAAGACAATAAGTTGCATTATGAACTTAGTTTGGTTGTCTTTCAGGTGTAATCTATTCAGTATATACTGCTATTATTAAGATAACATTAACATCACTGGAAAATCACATCATAAGCTTTGTAATATTATTTTTTCGTCATATCTATGATGATGGAATAACAATGTTGTGTCATTATTTGACCTAGATAAAATAACTGCCGTGATATTTACATTTAATTTGCTTTTTATATTGTATTTTTGAATACCGTGGAGGGGGGGAGGGAGGGAAGAGTTAAACAAGTGCACCGATATGTATGGACTTCTGAAACGGTGAAGTGGAGTGAAAGTGTGTTGTGAGACATAGTCGTTCAAAATTTATACTAGGGTGTTATGTTTCTATAGACGTATTGTGATAACAAAATAACACAGCCGTAACTAAAAGTTTACTTTGCGATGTAGACACATAAACAATAGGTCATTGTTACTGCAACTAAAAATGTGTTGATAGTAAACCATTGTAATATAAACCATGGCCATTTTTACATGCTTGGATAATAATAACATGCTTTTGTAAGATTAACAACAATAAGTTTGTATGTATAATCATTCCTCGTGAAATGATACCCCATTTGCTACTACATGAATTGTCAAACTTTGGGAGGCCATTTCAAAGCATTACAAATATGATTAGAATTAATATTGTGAATTTATGTAGTATAAACAATCTAGATTACTCAACATTGATATGAAATACTATGACTTATTCAAAGAGTTCCTGATTTGTGTTAAATAAAAAAAATTTGGTTAAAAATTAAAAAATAAATTAACTCAAACTTAAGTTGTAAATTAAGGCTAAATTTCTCATTCTTAAAAATAAAATATTTTCCTTTAACTACAAGATGACTGTCTTAAAACACATATATTAAGTTAACAAGCAACTGTCAGAACTAGATAACAAAAAGACCCTAAACAGTAACTTAACTGTGTTTATAATTTTAACCTCTTACACTTCTATTTGAATTTTGCACCATCCTATAATCATTATACTCCCTTTAAAAAGTAAGCATAAAGCTATAACATCAAGCATTAAGCATGTTTTTGCGATTGAGCTGGTATCATTGTTCATGAGAATAGCATTTTTACGCTCCCGATATCGTGGCTGATTACGAGGGTTTAAGATAGAGACATTACCAGACCTTGGCTTTTTAACTCTTTCCTTGACCAAACTAAATTTCCTGGTATCAACCAATGAGCGGAGAATAATGCACTAATTTCAAAAGAGCATGACTAAATTATATATATATATGAATACAGCTTGTTACTTTTTGACCATTTCATTTTTTTCGATAAGTCATATTCCAACTTTCTCTGTAAAATACATTTATGTCCCTAAAAGTTTATCCTATATATTTGTGTCATTTTTTGGAATATTGATCATATTTTTTATAAGTATGCCCTGGATAACACTACCAATTTTAGGTGTGGTTTATATCTTGACTATATATATAAACAAGTATAACTTCTTAATCAATGAATTTTAACAGAAAAATTAAGTTAAAATTGACAGCAATAACTAGATATAAATATATGACAGTAAGTAGGTACTTTATGGGTAAAATAAATAAAGTGTTATATGGTATATTTACTCTTACCTACATATTTCATGTTTTCTTTAGAGTTTATTTTTGAGGAGATATGTTTAGTTTGGTACGTTGTATTTATATTTCAGGCCTAGTCAAAATAAGCACCAATCTAACTAAGAATAAAATTAAATAGTTCATTTTTCGTTGGTTTGCAGTACATCTAGGTTTACACAAATTAACCTACCAGCTGTTATATTTACTCTACCCAAGCCATCATTTTTGTTTACGAAAACTACCAAAAGTCTTTTTTGTGCTCCATCTTGGTCAGAACCACTTAGTTGATAGCACTCAATCCAAGTCAACCATGAAAACTCACCTATTGCAACCTCACCTGAAATGTACCATGACCTCCAGGCTGAAAATCACTGGTATAGCTTGATGTTGATGGCTAACATAGAATATTTGTTTTATTTAAAACTGTTGTATTCCCCTAAAGTTTATATAACAAAATATATGTAAATCCTCCCCATACTAATATTACTCTTGTCCATAGAATGACTTGAACATTTTGAAGAAAATACCTTTTGATACAGAATTATGTGATTCTCTAGTACTACCTCACTAGCTTGTTATTTTATTCACTCATAAATATGTTCATAAATAGTCATGTCAATAATTATATTGATTAATATTTTTAACCACAGTTTGGCATAATGTATTTATTTCTAAACTAATAGTTAAAATTATTATTATTATTTAGCACCGCGTCTTACTACCCATTCGGGTTATACGCTAATAGTTAAACAAGTTGTAGTTAGTAAATACATATTTTCGAGTACTGTATTAATCTCAACAATCAACTAAAATACATTTAACAATACAGTATCTGATTGATAGCCACCTATTTGCATTCTTTGAACTTTAATGAAATAGTTGTGTCACCAGTAGTATTTATTTATAAATCATATTTTTTCAAAATAGATTCTACTATTCTTAGGGTAAAGTTCTTGCCTCTGGACCTATTATTCATGGGTTCAAACCCAATCGAGGTCATAAGATTTTTCTTGAGCGATAAAGTTCTGTAGCACAACTTCCTTTGGATGGTAAGTAAAGTAGTCAGTCCCATGTCGATTGTGGCATATAAAATAACCCTGGAAGTTACATGAAAATATCTTTCCTGGCCAAATTGGTATGCCTTTATGCTCTCTCTCTCTCATAGAAATTCTCGTGTGGTGATATAATCATTCGATTCAGAAAGTACATGTAAAATAACTCAAATGAAAAAGATCCTATTTTTTTTAAATTATAAATAAACTTAAAACTCTAGTGATAAGTTTATGTTTCTTCAACATCACTAAACTTGTGAAACCACTTAGATTTCCATTGTGACACCTGTCTCTTTTCCTTATAAAATGAAGCTTTTAAAACAAAATAATCATAATAAACACACTGAGTACCGTAGGCCTATTGTCAGCCCCTCATAGCCATACCCTGATTTTGGTTGGAAGAACAATTTAGAAAATTAAAACGTCTTTGCGGCCAGGATTTATAACATTTTACTATATAAATTGTGTGTTATTGTATAGGTACCTATCTATATTATGTGTATTAAAAGTGACAGCTGTAGATAGCATGACTTAATGTATGAATATTTCTAAAATAATTGTTTTAGTATCTACCAGATAGGGCCTACTGTTTCTACTATCAAAATCAAGGTATAGTCTTGATTCATGTGCTTATGCTTGTTGAACTTAAAGATATGATTGTGTGCAAGACACAGTAGTTGATTTGTTATGTGTGTATTGTTTGCATGCCAGCATTCATGATAGGTTATTTGGATTGGGGTTCAACTCTTACCGGTGAGTACATGTTCTTTTATTCATCACAGTTTTTAAGGTACCACAACATTATTTCCAAAACTATGGTACACGTACCCCCATGGTTGTGCAAGGCCCCAAAAGGCTTATTAATCTTGAAAAAAAATTGATTACAGTAAGTTTGACAAACATATTAGTATATATTTCGATGTGATGTCGTTGACCTTTAAAAGCCTTTCGTTATCTCTTGTTTCAAAACTTTATTTAACTTTCCTCTAAATCCTTTTTACAATTTAAAGCAATGTTTCTACTTAACAGGATAGCAGATATTTGTTTCCCTTTTTTTTTATGGAGAGCTGGAAATGGTATGTAGGCTAGGCCATAGCCCCGAGAAGGGTACATGACTGGTAAAAGTTTTGGAAATGCTATACTACAATATAAATAATAATAATAAACATTTAAAGGAGCAAAGGCACTGAAACAAAAGCAAATATTGACTAGAACCAAAGAGGAAAAATTGGTCTGAAAGGGGGTTTTGGAAAAGGGCTCGCAGAAAACATTTGTATATTGAAAGATAATATTGAATAGAGTATTAATGCTATAAGTGACCTTAAAAAGGGTTAACCGTTAAATATATTTATTAGTTATATTATAAAATAGCATTTATAGTATTATATAAACCATGAATTGAGCTACTAAGTAAAGTCAAGCAAGTCAAAGATCTTATAAAGAAATATTGGCCATTTTTACATTTGAAATAAAACTTTTTAATTCCTTTTATTGTTATTAGAGATTTGAAAGTGAACTAGTTGATAGTATACCTGAAAATACATAGCAACATTAGTTCAAAATACTGACTGGCAAAGGCGTCCGGACTTCTTATGGAATTTAATGTATCCCAATGAGGGTTCAATATGTACATGTAAAAACTTTGATTTGCTAAAGTTAAAGTGAAATTTTCTAGCTCCTTTAAAAATAATTAGCTTCTAACACCCTTACTGATCAGGCTGTTCAGGTGCATCTGGAAAGGAGGATAGAAGGTCAAGAACTACACACCTATCATAATAAGTTCAAAAGCTCACATTTAAAACATGCAACATTTATGTTTCGGGGTACATCAGGCTCATTATTTAGTAGAAGGCTCTCCCCGAAAATTACTTTGATGTGTTTTAAATTTTAACTTCTTGGTCTACATTTTTATGGTTTTGTATATCCTTCTTTCAATGTTTATTAAATCTAGCTGTTTGGTTCACTTTTCTCCTTTATTAACTTAACCTAAAATACAACTGTTCAGGCACAGAACAAATTAAGTCACTTCATATAGGTATTCAACCTGATGCAATGTAATTTTTTTTACAGCCATTTGGTTTTTCCTAAATGTTTTGTATTTAAAACTTGATGTAAAGTGACCAGGTTGAGCTGTTTTTATATAATGTAATGTTAATAGCTTAATGCATGTTTGTAATAAAGTAAAATCTGCTAGCTCACATAATACACACAAATGTATGTTATAAATGATATTCTTAAAATCACATTCATTGTTCTACTTAAGTCATAATAAATAGTCTACTTTGTAGACTATTTTTTTTTTAAATAACATTTGTAATTGTTGTTGAAATTGATGTTTCACTATATCAACACCTTAATAGTTATGTCATCACAATAATACCATTGAATAAGAGGTGTAAGAGTACATTCTTTTGAATTCCACCACGTAATGTCTTTCATGGCTACTGATTAATCTTAACCTAATTTAAAATTAATTATATTTAAATTAAATACAGTTGAAAAAGTCACCTATAAATGAGGATAGAACCTGGTACCTTTGACTTAGTGCACCAATGTTATACTACTGAGCTCTCCACTAATAGACTTGTGTTCACAGTTATTCTTCGCCAATAGTTTATGGTAAAATATGTGATGGACACGTGAATTTATCCGCTCTAAGAGATATTACTGAGCCACAGATAACAGTGACTAAAGGTCAGCTGCCACTCGTACAAGACAAGTGGATTCTGTATATGATATGTATTATATTAAGTAGTCGATTAATTCACATGCCCATCACAGACTCTGCCCTAAGCTATTAGTAAAGCATTGACCTAAACAAAAGGCAATTCCTGAATATCTCAGTGGTAAAGCAGTAGCTTGCTAAAATAAAGGTGCCAGGTTTGATTTCTGTGTCCAGGTGTTCTAGTAAATAGATAATACAAACCTTATTGGCAGCTACAGAGCCTCTCTAAACAACCAAAGTTAGCAGCTGCGGAAACATGGTCAAAGAGAGTGTAGCGTCAGTTCCCATTACATAATGGTCTTGAAATTACTTTTTTTTTAGCATTGTGTCTTACTACCTGCTTGGGCTATATGCTAAATAACCTTATTCTGAGTGCGGTTAGAATGTGATCAATTCTGATAATAGTTAGATACATAACATGTCATTTATCAACTAATTTTAATTGAAACATTTATCGCAGAGTATGGGTTTATTTGTATCCAACCTAATTTTTAGATCGCAACTTTGTCTCCTTGAGAATAGAATTAATGATTAATAAAAATATTAACTACAACAATATGTAAATTTAAAAAAAAATCCCACAAGTAAATCGTGTAACATAAAAATGTGTATTTTAATGTATTCACAATATCTATTTAAACTCGACAAAAATTTAAAACTAATATCAGTGGTGTACATTTTATTTTCTAATAAATTGCCTCAGTCCTTTCACGTATAAAGTATTTGTTACAAAAAAAAAGCTCGATAACAGTATACATAAAGCAGGTATGGTCTGTCTATGTAAGCAGTGAAAGCAATGCTTGCTTACTTTAAGCAAAATAAAAACTTGTTTTGTGTTTACAAATATCTTTTAAATCTCACACCTAATATATTTTATAATTTTGACAGCACTTTTGTTTGAGTTTTGTATTTATGTAGCATGATTGTGGGTCTGTCCCCACCATGAGGACCTATTAGAGGTCAACTCAAACTTTCTTTGGAAGCATTCAAAGACAAAAGGGAGAGAAAGAATGTTTTTGCAGAGGAAAAAAAAAGCAAAATTTGAACTGACTTTCACTGCCGTGAATTATTTCAGCCAATGAAAGACTATAATAGTAGAAGATCTACCATGTGCCCTTTGTCAATGTAGGTGCATGCGTAATGACAATTTTACATCAGTCGTGTGTTCAGTGCTGTTCTTGTTTTGCATTATTCAAGTTTTTGAAAAAGAAATCTTTTATTTACTGTGTCATATTTATTTTAATTAAAGATAATCTTATGCATTCAAAATACTAATTGAATAGTACATTTTACTCCACTAAAATTATTTAAGTAAAAAATTTAAAGCCCAAAGCTAAAACAATCGTTGGAAAATTTTTACCCCTGACACTACATCCGAAGCTACTTGCCCAGTTTCTTAGGCCATCAACTGCCATTGGCATAAAGTGTATACTTAAAAAAAAAATTATATTATGTCAACATATTAAAATAATGTCCTTCTTACCTCACCTCTCAAAAACTTTTAAGCAACTTACAATGTTCAACACAATGTCTATAAATGCTTAATCTAAGGGTTGATGAGAAAGGTAGCTTGTAGGAATCTATCCTTATTAGTGCTGAGAAAGAACAATGAAAAGAACATACCGAAAACAACCCTCGCTACACTTCTAGGATTCGAACCTCAGACTCACTATTAAGAGGAACCAAGGTTGATGTGGGTAAACATCTTATATCACTCAACCAGCGTGCCAATTTAAGTTTGTGTGTATATCAAAATAATTAATTATGTACTAGAGTCGGGTCGAATCCACTATTTTACTAATCCGAATCTCCAATTTACCTTCAAGTTCCAAATTTCCAATCCGAATCTTGAAAAAAAAAATTATGAACATTAGAGGAAATATTTATTATAGAATAATAGAAAATACATATAGTAACTAAATTTTAACATTCTTTCTTATAATCCATTTGCTATAACATTAATACATTCAGTTAAGTGTTAAATTACTGGTCTGGGGCCTGGTTGTTAAGTTCATTTTATAATAATTATAATAGGTTCTGAACCACCAACAAGCAGTATTAGAGCTCTAAAACAAATTTCATCTGAAAAATTTAAAACAATAAAATAAAAAAATTAAGGATTTGAATTTCAAATCTGAAATTTTCTCAAATCCTCAAATCTTGAATGACCTTAAGGATTGAGGGGAATCGAGGGCCCATCCCTTGTGTGTACCATTCTCCCCTCTGTACTTTGTGTAGTCAGTCAATGGAAGACCTTAACTTTCAGGGTAAACGGAGTGTACAAGTCAACAAACTTATTCTCTCATGTATTTAATTTGCCCTAACATAGTTCAATCAATATGTTCATTGCTTGTTTTATAATATTGTAGTTGCATTTCTCACGGGTACAACTGGTTAAACATATTTTTATGACCACAACAAAATAAAAATATTTCTCCTCACTCAAACAGAAATAAATAAATAGTCGGCTACATCCCTACTTATTTTCTCTCTCTTTCTCTTTCTCTCTCTGTCTCTCTGTCTCTATGTCTCTATGTCCCTATGTCTCTATGTCTCTCTGTCTTTCTGTCTCTCTGTCTCTCTGTCTCTCTGTCTCTCTGTCTCTCTGTCTCTCTGTCTCTTTCTCTCTCTCCAATTAACCCTTATCCCCCTTAATCAGTCCTATTCACTGTTATAAAATTACATCTACAAATTTAAATTGATATATTTTTTAAGCACTATGTCTTACTACCTGTTCGGGCTATACTCTTATGTACTAATTAAGATAATAGTTTTAGCTTTTAGAGATTAAAAAGTTTATGTTTATAGTAAGTGTACCCGCATTTGCGTGGAAGGAGAGTGGAAAACCATTTAAGGAAAACCACCCACAGTACACCCAACCGAGATTTGAACTTCAATCTCCTCTTCATCAGCAGTATAGTCGAGTGCGAGAATAGCGTGAAGACCACGCGGCCACCAATGCAGATTTTGGTTTTAAAATGATGAATGGAAAGTAGGCCTGTGCACTTGTGCTAATAATGTCTAGACCTTTTCATGACTTATATTTGTTCCATAGATTTGTAAACCTCCCTCATAACTAGGTGTTTAAAGTGTTTAAACACAAGAATAGATAACCCTTGTTTCATTCTAAGTGGTGCAGATGAATATCTTTACTTATGTAAAATGGTTTAACATAATCTTCACTAAAAATATAAATATGTGTTAGTGCTTGGTGTGTGGTATTAGTGGTATGGACCTGAGTTAAGCTAGTTGTGAAGTGATGTAGTGATATTAGTTTTGTGTTTTAGAGTGCATTTTAAATATACCAAGGTAAAACAAAAAAAAACTACGATTTTCATCATTGACTTACTTATTACCTGCTTAAATGGTTGCATAGTTTAAGACATCATTCTTGCAATAGATTGGATTGCCAATGATGAAAGATTGAGGTTTGAGGTTTGAATCTTGATCGGGTCTACTGAAGGTGGCTTTCCTATTTGTCTACCACTCACCCTCCACACAAATGCTGCTACATTTCCTATAAATCTACCTTCCTTGTCCCTACTCAATTATTGCAATTAAATGTGACCCTCTTCGGTGGTCACATGGTCTAAGGCACTACTCTCGCAATAGACTAGATTGACGATGATGGGGAGATCGTAGTACGATCCCAGTCATGTGTACTGAGATTGGTATTTCCTTAATTGTTTCCCACTATCTCTCTCCACTCAAATGTGGGTACAGTTCTTCTAAATTCAACCTCTATGATCCCTAACCCAGCAGCTTAATTAGTACATAAGCATATAACATGAATGAGTAGTAAGACACTTTGTTAAAAACAAAATAGCTCAAACTAGTAGTAAGACACAGTGTACCTAACAAAAACATACAAAATGAATGTTCTATAGCTAAGCCTAACATCCCTCAAACTATTTCTGAAATTTCCACACCGTCTCCAACTCGTTTGTTTCTGACACCTGCCGCTTAGTCGTCTTTAGTGAGCTAGATATTGTTCAAACAAGTGTGTACCTATAATTATAACATGGCAGCCATATTTGAGTAACATATATAAAGCTGGCAATTTGTGAGGCATTTGTAATTGATGAGGCTTTTGTAAATGATAAGAAAGTTTGTTCTTTGTGTGTGTGTTGTTTTTTCTTTTGACAAAAGTATTTATTGTTGGTGTATTTTAGTAGTGGTCAAATGGAGTGCGTTAAAAGTTTTCAGTCCTTCTGTTTGGTATGATTATGTTAAATTTTATTACTTCAATGAGTTTGAAATAGGTAGTCACACTTTTATTTTTTTAAAAAGCAAATATACCGGCTTTTACTTAAATCATAGAATATTTATCATTTACTACATATAGTTAAACTTGCATATTATATCTATTACATTTTTTTGACTTATGGTCAAATGGTTTAGTTTAATATCATGGTAACCTGCATTTAAACATTTATTAACAGTGATAAATTTGTATTGAGAAATTCAAAGTGTTCTATATAATAATTATGAAAAGATTTGTTCAAAAAGCATCAAGTAATATTCTCCCAACTGCCTCCCAATAATTCAAATAAATGGTACGGCACACCGCACAGACTTTCTCTCTCTTTCTATAAACTCGTAAGATTTCTGAACGGAATAATGTACATTGTATCATCACCACTCCACATAAGAACACGCATAAAATAATATAAAATGATATAGAATCAATGAGAAAAGAGGCGCATCTTTGTCCACCTAAGA
>CABFWB010000313.1:177265-193473 GCA_902151455.1 Timema bartmani
CCCTTCAGTAAACTACCCTTAATTTTAGGGGTAGATATCCAATTCCAAAAACCCCTCGGGGCAACCCTATGCAAACCCTAGATATCAAGTTTCTGCTCAATCGGTAAAATAGTTTAGGCTCTAGTTGAAGGTACAGACAGACAGACAGACAGACAAACAGACAGACGGAAATTCAAAAACCACCTTTTCGGATTCAGGAAGTCATGAAACGTCAAAATTCATCAAAATCTCGAGTTCGATTTTTTTGACGATCACCATACTTTCTCTACCTGTAAGATAGAGAGAAAGTAATAAAAACAAGAATAACTTAAGACTTTCAAACTAAACACATGCCTGTAAAGATATATTTTAATCTAAATGCTCTGAAATGTTTTTAAAATGTTCCAACAATTATTAAATTTAGTTTATCACTTCACATTCAAATAAAACTTATTTGATTTACAGTCATCTTCTTGAAAAAAACACAGATGGAATCTTGAAAGCAGCTAAAATTGGAGATTTGAAAATGGTAAGTTCAAGTTTATATTTGTTCTATCTTCAAAAATTATTATTAATTTAAAACAGCAGTTAGACGGTCTAAGGTTCTATACTCACAATATACTGGATTGATTGTGATGGGGGAGGAACTAGGGTAGGGTAGGGGATAGTTTTCTCATCCTCTTTCCATGCCAGTGTGGGTGCTATTCCTATAAAATAAATCTTCCTTAACTCCACCCCTTTAGTGTAAATATGTGGATAGCCTAGATGGGTTGTAAAACAAAATGCACAAAAAAACTATAAAAAAACCACTTTGAAAATGTGTATGTACCTGATATAAACGCTTTATTCATAATTATAGTTCTTCATAGGCACTTTCTTCTAAGTGTTGCTATTCCGATATGAGCACTTAGGACCAAACTTATAGTGAACATGGGGTGACCTGGTGGTCTATGGGTAAGGTGTCAGACTTCTGTGCTGGGGGTCCGGGGTTCAATCCTCGGTCCCGGCACAGATAGATGTGTATTAATCACAACTTGTGAATGTGAGGAATGCCAGGCCTCCACCGTGGTTCAGATCCCACGTTAAACTGTAGGTAGTGCGTATAACCCGAACGGGTAGTAAGACGCGGTGCTAATAATAATATAGTGAACATGTATCTAATGTCATGTTGTAAAATGTTGCTTGGGTTAGCAGAGATTGCTTGTTTTTTCCATTTATTTGAGGTATTTAATGTGTCCTTTCTGAACTGACTGATTATATTAGCACGCGACTTATAAACTAACTTAAATCTAGAACAGACACAACACCCAGACCCCAACTGTTATTCATCACTGTAGAAGGGGAAACTCACATTTCACTAATGATAAATTTTTCGGCAATGCCGGGAATCAAACCCAGGACCTTAGCTCAGTAGACAAACATGCCACTGATTGAGCTAAGGTGTCTGACTAGCTTGCTTGTTAAAACTTTACCTATGAAATTTTCTCATCCACTCACTCTCCATTTTACCACTAATACATAGTTTATGCTTTGTTGCTCTGTTATATATATAGCATTAGAATGTATGTTTGTTGATACACGGCCAATGAGTGTCCTGCTAAGAGATTCAAACAATTCACAGATACAGTTTGAACTAAGACTGCTTATTCTGGTAAAACACACAATATGCCACTGCTTGTACCACACATAGTTTGGCTCCATAGGAAAGAATAAATTTTAAATCAAACCAGATATGAATCATACATTTTTATTTTGTAAGTTGTTGGTCAATACTGAGACCACACAATAACTTCATAGCCTCTTGGTCATTAAACGGCCTTGTAAATGACAGTAATGATTAGGGAACTGCAAAGTAATGCAACCTGTATTGTGGTGATTTTTTTTTCAGTTGAAAGGTTTGCACACCCAAGGTTACTCTCTACTATCCATCGATGCGTCCGGACAGACGGCCTTGCACTACGGTTCAAGACTCGGACACAAGGATATAGTCAAATACCTCATAGCCTGTGCACCGTCATCCATACTCAATATAGCAGATAATGACAAGTATGTGGTCTTGGATACTCTTAGTGCCATTTATGAACTTACACTTAGTGCCGTTTCACGCGAGCGTTTCTTTGTTGCACGTGTCTCTCTGGTCCATGTGAGTCCTTTCACACGGCCAACACGCGATTGGTCTAACATGCGACAGATTGATTCCAACACTATTTTCTCGTCATTTTCTCAGTGGTTTGCGGTGGCGGCATTGCTCAACATCAAAGAAAAATAAGGAAACTTTTCACACGGATGGTTGTCCACCGCAAGTTTTCAGTTGTAACTTTGCTCTCTTGATACTTTGTCATTTCTGAGGCTTCATCCTCTTTCTCCTCACCCCAGCTCTTGGGGGCTGGAAGCCAGGTTATTAATACCAAAATTTGGATTTGTGAAGTTAATATATGCCCAGTTTTGTGGGACGCAAAAATTTAGGTGGATGCTCCCTTAATTTATTAAATAGCAGGTGAAACACACCCTCAGTCAATCGCACACTGTTTAGTAGATCCCAAACACATCTTTGTTTTTCCTTGGTTGTATCCTTCAGTGTAATATACACGCTACCATTGCTTGTTCTTTATTCACCTCTCTAGTGTGAACACTTTAGTAAGCTACTGACTTCGCTGTGCTGGAGCTTCCAATTTTTTTTAAAAATTGGTGATTTACTCTATGTGGTTGCAAACCGCACGGCAGAAATCGTTTGTGTGAAAATACTCATTTATCAAAACGTGGGGAGGACCTGATGCGCGTTAGTAGAAACACATGACAAGGAAATACCCACGTGAAACGACCCTTAAAGTTACAGTCCAATTTTCATACACTCACATTCTTTTTTGCAGTCAACATTAATAACATGTTACTATATTACTAGTGCTATCTAATAAGTATTGATAATATAATATAAAAGTGATTACGGCCGCATGATATAGTGATCATTGCCCCTGGTTATGAGTCTAGTGGTCCTGGGTTTGATTCCCGGCAGGTACCATGGGTAATTTTCCCGAGAGGGGAATAAACTCAACGCTCACCAGGGTTTGTTATCTAGATTTAAGCTAAGTTTACATGTTTCTACTGGTTCACAACCCCTATACCCACTATCACCATCCTCTCACCTCATCGGGATATGGAAAGAGCCTCCACGGAACTGATGTACGATTAATACATTTGAGCATGATGGCCTTAGCAATTGGACATTAGTACTGACTAAATTGATGATCACATGACTTGACTTATGGACATATTAAAGAAATCTATTAACTTTTTATAGTTGTCATACATGTCAATTCTTAAGAAAAACTGGGGTACTGTATAGTTCTTGAAGGTAATTACCAAATTTAGTCAACGTTTGCTAATTTTGAGCATTTCATATAACTTACAGTTGAACATCTAACATAAGCAAGACAGAGGAGGGGTGGGAGGGTTAGGCATTTACTTATTTTTCCTTACAAAGGGGGAAGGGGGATCAACATGGCCAAAAATATGCTTACATAATACTTTAACGCCTCCTAATATACTTTTTATATGCATATCTTGGAAATTAGTTTTGTATAGGGTGAGGGGGGGGGGACAAGAGCCGGGAGAAATTATGACAGGAGCACTCATAAATACTTTTATTGAAGACACGAAAATAGCCAGTTCCAGGCGACACACCATAGCTTGACTGACTGTGACTCAAGATAACCACTTAAGTTGCATATAGCATAGATTACACTAAACCAGTTGTCGGCAACCCATCAATCTCGATTTACCTGTTGATCTCGCAGTATTTTTTAGTAGATGGTTTAAGAAATCTAATTAAAAGTCGACCTTTTAGTCTTCTAAACTGGCCAATATATCAAATACTTACAAATAATATTTTAGTGTGATCAAAATAATCTTGGTCGTAGTCGGTAATGTTATTAGAAATTTAAATATTTAAATATTAAATTGTACATTTTCTTTTTTTTTTCCTTTCAATAAGGTGGGGACATAAGCATAAGCATAAGCATGTACAAACAAACAAATAATCCAAAGTAGAGAAAAAAAAAGGTGATCATGGGATCTTTGATAGTATGCTATAAGTCGATTGGGGCACAAAATGTCCTGCACTAAACAATAGTATTATAATTTATTACTTACTTAATAATAGTATATTTTTATTTTCCATTTAACACCTTGAAAAGATGCATTTTAATTTAATACTATATTAGTTAAACTAGGAAGAATGGAGGCGGAGAGCATTCAAACCCTCCTTTTGGCTATATGCCTAGTACATCCTCCCCTCACCCCAACTCCAAAAGAACGTTGGCTCCTTCCCTAGAAAAACTCCCTTGCATAATCCTATTTTCCTAAATTATATCATTCTTAAATTTTTGAAAATTCAGTACACTAATTTAGAGTCATGAATAAAAAAGATATATCTCACTGTCTCATATTAACATAAATATATTAATCATAATGATATTAGAAAATCAGTTTGATTTTTAACAAAAATATACACTTTTATGTGCTCAAAATTCTGAAAACGAAGTTTTGTCACATCGTGTATTCATGTTTTTGTACACATCTCTAGAATTTTACCATTAGTTGTGTTTTAAAATTGTTATATATTTATTTTAATACCATAGTTAATTGCATTATAAGTACAGATACAAAAACATGAACATTGAGGGTATTTTACTGAATGCATTAAATGTGCGTTATGTATATTTTACTTGATCTAACAATGTTAATGTAATTTTATTAATTTATAGATAAAAACACAATGTAACAGTTTATAGATAAAATTTACCAAAAATTATAAATTTGGCACTCACTAATTTTTTTTATTTTGTGAAACACGAACTGCTCTATAAACAACATTCACAATGTTCTTAATATTTGTTATTAAATTATTTCTTATAATATATTATAATGTATTTAATTATTAGTATGCTCAAACCCAAATCTATTAACTACATTTAGGATTATGACTGCAAATAAAATAAAATTTACCAGCATTAGTGTGGCGAGCTTATGGGAAAAACAGTGATAAATCAAATTTTGAAAACCACCACCCATCGAATATTCTAATCTTGAACTTCTCCCTCAGCAGTAAATTACCACCAGTGCAAGCTTTTTTTATATACCACTTCAAACAAATAGGATCATATGAATATAAAATGTGTAAAAAAGGAAACACGATCAGAATAGGATTTTAATTCTTATTCAAGACACATTAATTGTCACACATATATCACCAACCTAATAATAAATAGCTCAAATCTTCCAAAAAAAAAACAACAAATTATTTGTTTTTTTATTGTACCTACACTAATTTTTAAAATGTTTGTCCTGTACTTCTTCCAGCCTGTCATGAAAATGAAAGCAAACTAATATTGTATGACCAATAAAATATAAATGATCATTTAAAATTGCAATATATCTTTAATGGTAAGCTAGGCAAAGGGAAAGAAATACTTTTTAAAATCCACGACATCACATCAAAATCTAGGTCAATTTTATTATCAGACACACTAAATCTCTCAATATTTTATGGTTAGTAAAATTCATTGGTAAGACACCAGGGAGAGTTATTCTATAGGTGTGTACTAGAGACCTGCTATGGAAAAGAGAAGTGCTCCTGAAGTGTAAGAAAGTGTTGTAAAGGGAGTATCATCATCATCATCATCATCATCATCATCATCATCATCATCATCATCATCATCATCATCATCAACAACAACAATATCATCATCAACAACAATATCATCATCAACAACAATATCATCATCAACAACAATATCATCATCAATATCATCAATATCATCAATATCATCATCAATATCATCAATATCATCAACATCATCAATATCATCAACAATATCATCAATATCATCAACATCATCATCAATAATAATCAATAATAATAATCATCATCATCAATCAATAATAATCAATAATAATCAATAATAATCAATAATAATCAATAATAATCAATAATAATAAATTATTTGCACCGCGTCTTACTACCCGTTCGGGTTATACACACTTATGCTATGTATAATGGTAGGGTGATTGTGAGATGAAATGGAAGACCTACAGTTTAACATGGGATCAAAACCACGATGGAGGCCTGGCATTCCACACATTCACAAGTTGTGATTAATACACGTCATTGTCAGGGGTGAAGGAAGGGTTTGGCAATGAGATAAGTCTGTACCGGGACCGAGGATTGAACCCCAAACCCCCAGCACAGAGGTCTGACACCTTACCCCTAGACCGCCAGGTCACTTACAGGGAGTACTTGGTACCCATTGTCATATATGTACCAGAAACATGGACATTGAATGTAAGAGAGACTAGGAAAGAGGAGGTACTAGAAATGAAGTTTATGAGTAGCGTGTTAGCTGTCATGAAGAGAAACCAGATTAGGAATGACACTATCCGGGAAAGAGTAGGAGTACATAAGATAGTAGATAAAGCAAGACTGAGATGGTATGGGCATTTGGTGAGAATGTAAAAAGAGAGGAAGCCAAAGAAAATGTTAGAAATTAAGTACGTAGGAAAAAAGACCTCAAGAGAGGCCAAGAAAGAGATGGAAGGAACAGCTAACAGAAAGTGTTCAAAAGAGAGGAGAAGAGTAGTGAAAGGATAGAGGAAGATGGAGGAATTTTAATAAAGTGACCCGGCCACAGGTTGAAAACAGTTTATGATGATGATGATGGTAATTCATTTAGCTTTTTAGATCCTTCACATATATCTAGGAGTACGCGTACCACAGTTTGCACTCCCATAACTGATAAATGATTTGATCGATAGTATTAGTTGACAACAACAGAATATGTATTACTAGTATCTTGCAACATTTTCCTCAACATTAAAATCATATTCTAACCTCACCTGGATTCTAACTGTGCTCATAGTCAATTTGGTCATGGTCTGAATGATCTTTCCCAGACCAAAGGCATTTGATTTAATTGTAACTCTGTATATACCACTGTCTCCCTATGTTCAGAGGTCAGACAGCACTCCACAAGGCAGCAGCACACAAGCGTCGCAGTATCTGCTGCATGTTGGTGGCTGGTGGCGCCTCTCTCTCCATCGCTGACCATCAAGGGAACACTCCTCGTCACCTGGCATTACAGGCGGAGGACACAGAGTTGGCAGCGTACTTACACAGTAAGTAGATAGCTTACTCTTTTAGTAGTTTTTAATATTGAACAGATATAAATATTAATAAAGAAAGACAATTTTTATCACCATTTTAAATACTTTGTAAATGCAATTAATTCTATATGATTTAAAATAACTTTTTGTTTTCCTGTGGCTATGTGGTATAAGTTAAATTTCTTGACTCTAGAATAGTTCTACTCATACAATCTTAACTATTTTTTTTAACTTCTTGGGGGTTTTAAAACAAAGGCAAAGGCTACATTTTTTTTACTATGAACAACTGACAATGACATTTTTTAAATTGTGTTGTGAGGGCTACTTTAATCTATTTTCCATCTCTAAGCAACACTGATCATAGTGTCTCCTCTTATTGAAGCAAGTGATAACTTACTGGAGATACAAGATTTTTACAGGAATAAACTTAAAAATATATACAAATAAACAAACAAAATATATATAAAGCACAATAACTGCTTAAATGTTCCATTTTATTTTGAGGCTCTAAAATTTTATGACTATAGGTTGTTACATAGGTTTGTTTTTAATATATTAATTGAGCCTTAATTATAGTATTTATTTAGAGTACTTTGTTAAATCAGTGGTTGATAAGGTGTATACCCAAATTACAAAATTAAAACAACAAATATTTTTTATCAATTTTTGTAAGCCCTAGTGCAAGTGTACTTTATGCTAGTGAGTGAAAAAAAACCTGTAAGGTGTTAAATTTAATTAATTCATCAGCATTTGTATCAATAGGGCATAAGAAATCCTATTGTGAGCAACCACAACATTGTATCTGTTCTGGTATCGAACACCAGATTCTTAGGTCAGAATCAAGCATGCTATCACACGACTAATCCTGCCAGTAAAATATTTGAAAAACATTTTTAGAGATTGTTTAGTAAGGAACACTTATAAAAATAAAATGTAAAATTCAATTTTAATTAGGTAGGGTATGTATTCCGTTTAATAAAAGTATTACTATATTCTTTTAAGTGAAAAAACATAATATGATTATAGCTTCAAATGAAAAATTAGTGATTAATAAAATATTGTTATGTTATGAACTTTATACTTGCTCATACACGAAACATTAGAAATGCAATACATGGATTTAAAAGCATACATGACTAGTCTGCTAAATATCTGCAAGATATTTTACATAGATTCAAACACAAACCCCCTGAACAGTGTTTCATAAACGGTGGTACGTGTGACCCCAGTGGTACACAAAGCATTTCAGCGGGTACGTGATGCATGGTAAGTTGTTTTTTTTTGTTGATAGTGAGTCTGATAAACAAATTAACGCATATTTGGAAAAGAAGTTAACAACGTTTATAAGCACAGCTTTGTTTAGCATATCACAAGGAGTCTTATTAAAATTTGAAATGACAGTATTATAATATAGCAGGTATCTGGTGGTTAGGTTGTTGTCTCAAAAGGGAGATGTGGTTGGAAAAAGTTTGTGAAACATTAACAAAGAAAAGTTCTCAATGATAGTAGACAAATTTTGTGAAAATAATATTACTAAAAAAAATTGTAATTTTAAAATTACATTGCCAAAAATGCAACAACTTTCAACACTGCCTTCCTGAAAAAATAGTTAAACCTATTTATTAGGGTGTGCAAAGCTTTTAAATGTCAGAGTCAAAGGTCAAATTTACTTCGTTTTGACTTTGACATCACAATAACCTTTGTATCTTTGAAACCTTTTAAAGGAAGAGGAAAACTTCAATATCTTATGAACAAATTTGAAGTTCCTCGCTAAATTTGGTATATTTCAACATAAAATCATTTTATAATAGCTACTAAACTAAATTTTAGCACCGACAAGTGATTAAATGATATTTTTAACATGAACATTAATAAACTCGAATAGATCAGAATTAAAGAATATAGTGTTGTGTGTATGTTTGTGTGTGTGTATGTATATATACCTTTCTAGTTACATCAACATTATCATCATCATCACATAATTGTCATCCGCAGCAGCAGCATCAGTACTATTTTCAGCCTGTTGCTGGGTCACTTTAGTAAAATGCCTCAAATTTACTCTTATGTTTCCACCATTATTTTTACTCAATTGCTTCCATTATTCTCCTCTCACTTGCACACTTTCTGTTGTCTGCACCTCCCTTCTCCTTCTGCATCCCCCTTGTGGTCTTTTTCCTACATAATTCATCTCCATCCTTCCCTTTGGTATTCTCTCCTTTTCCATCATCATCACATGCCCATACCCCCTCAGCCTTGCTTACTCTACTATCTCATGAACTCCCTTTACCCCCACTCTTTCCCGGATAACTTCATCCTCTAGAGGTGCTTAGTGGAAAATTAAAAGATTTTAAAGTAGTGCCATGTAACAACAACAAAAACCCTATCTTCAGCTTTGACTTGGCTTCACATGTTTCACACTTTGCTTAGCTTAATTTATTATTTAAAAATTTAGTTTTGCACAACCCTAATCTTTATGCTTTGTACTATCTCAAATGTTTCAGGTCAAGAGCATTTTCAGTTGGTGGCAGATGACTTGGAGACTGTTGTGTGAAGGTCAAGCAAGGTTAAACATTTTGATATTTTAAAATGGGATCATGTGTGAGCATTTAGTGTTTCTATCTCTTAAACGAATGATCTACGCTGACTGGTCTTCTAGAGTATGGTATTTCATTTCCAACCACATTGATTTTACCATCTTTCAAAAGTTTGATGAACAAATAATGTGATTTTCATGCGATTTGAATCTGTGACTGTGGTTGTGCATTCTAACCAGTACAGTATTTTGTTGACAAACGTCTGCCAAATGAACTGAATTTCTACTATTCAAATGTACCCAAAAGGTATGAAGTGGTCTTTAAAGAGGATTTACAAAAAATAAATAAAAAAAATATATATATACATATATTGAATCTCACAGTTCTAAAATAGTTTCTCATTGATAATATAACTATTGTGCTTGTATTTTCTACCCTGTAAACAAAAACTATTTTTCCCATGTTTATATTTCTATTATATTGATCTATTGATGACTCGGTGAAATTGACAAAGTGGTTATTTTAGTTATTATTATACTTAAATAAACACAGATAGGCTGTTCTTAATTTTATGAATAAAAGTGGGTTTGAGGCAAATTTTAGATTTACTTATTGGAAATATTAGGCACTAGGTACCGAAAAATATCCAAGACTTTTACTGAAAGACTAGCTTTGAGGGATATATTTTGTAAGGCTTACAGACACTTAATACAGCTATTGATTTCAGCTTGTGTCAAGATAATGTTTTGATTCAAATGATGGCAATCATCTCCAACACACTTTGGTGTGGATCTTAACAGGACCGAAATTAATTATTTTCATGGCGAAAATGTTATTTCTTGGAGTTTGGTGAATCACACTTCCAGCTGGTAGCTTGTTGCTTAGTGTCACTTAACATAATAATAAAAAAAATTAGGTTTGTAGCACCTGGCACAGCTTTATTTCAGTAAATTTCAATTCAGAATGATTTACGCCTACTGACCTCTGACCCTTGCACACTATTATTTAGAGAGAACACTATTTATCCCCAAATGCCAACAATATAATTATATCATATTAAATTTAGATCATATACATATTTAATTTAAAAGAAACCAGAAATCATTATTAAATATGTATATAAATATATATCAAAACTATTATTTTTTCAATAAATATAATTATGGTTTGTGTCTGACAGCAGAGAATTTTAATAAGTTAACCCACATTAATGCAATGTCTCTAGTTTAAGCAGGATCATCATCATCATCAACAAATGTTTACAGCCTGTAGCTGGGTAAGTTAAGTAAAATGCCTCCATCTTCCACTATCCCTCCACCATTCTTCCTCCTTTAATTTATTCCATTCTTCACCTCTCGTGTGAACACTTTTTGTTATATGCTCCTCCCATCTCTTTCTTGGCCTTGCGGTATTTTTCCTACATAGTTCATCGCCAACATTTTTTTGGCATCCTCTCCTTCCCCATCCTCATTACATGCCCATGCCATCTCAGTCTTGCTTCCTCTGCTACCTATTTCATGTTTTCTTGTACCCCCACTCTTTTCTGGATAACTTCATTCTTAATCTTTTTTCTCCTTGTGACAGCTAACATGCTCCTCATACAAACTTCATTCCCATGGCCTCCACTTTCCTAGTCTCTTTTACATTCAACATTCTTACATCAAGCAAGTTATTGTCCTTAAACACAAACTGGTAATTTAATTTTCTTGTAAAAATTACTTGATAAAACCTGGACAGTATGCTGCAGTTCTTTTAAAATTTTGGTCAAATAAAAAAAAAGTGAATCAACATAACGCAAAAGACAGTGAACCATTTAGCTTACGGTAATTAAATAACTGTGTAACAGTGAAAGATAATAGTAGGCCTTTGTGTTTAGCTAATGCATGTTTCATTAGATTTTAAAAACCATTGCGACCAACAAAGGTAAGATGGGTTACTATTTATATTTGCTAGTTATCATATGATATGTCTATTTCATAGGATGTTCATAATTTTTTTTTTTAATTTGGACTCTTGGATACTTAGGTAAAATGAAGATCAGATTCATAAAATATAGATTCGACCCAACTATAATTGCTAGTTTTATAAATAGAATAGCCATTTTGTCATTTTTTATTGAACTACTATTGTAAAAATTGTATTAATTAAAATGTGCTTCTAGAATAGCAAGTCCCTTCTTAGTATATAGTTTTCTATTACTGGAGACAATCGTGCATATTTAAATAAATGTTCAATAGTCCTTAATTCAAATGCACTGCAATCAAATGAGTTTAATGTGTAATTAAGTACTAAAATGAATTTGTACAGTATAGAATGTATCAATTAAGCAATCAAGGAGTTTGAACTTCTTTTCAGGAGAAGTATTGAGTTGAGCCTAGTCTACATACAGTACTATGTAGCCTTGGATCCTAAGTATCATTAATATATCCTTGAGTTATTTCAACCTTGTTCAGTGTTCACACACTCTGTACCTATCTTTTATCACATTATATAGTACCAACTACTTTGGAAGTAGAATTTAGAGGAGGATAGAAGGGCAAGGCCTATACACACTTATCAGAAAACTGTAGGCCTCAAAGTTTGCAATTAAAACACAATAATACACATAATTATATAATTTTTGGGGTATGTCAGTCCCCATCTAAAGCAGAAGAGAGTAAAACACTGAATGGACTATGGCAGCATGGCTAGAGGTAGGTTATGGTCACTTAAGATACTGTTGTTGCCTGTTTCTTGATTCACAAAAAAAAGTTTTGGCTTGGATTCTGCATCTACTAAGAGTAAAGACATAAGTTTGAACAGACAATTGCAGAATCCAAATCTATAAACTTTTTTTTGTGAATCATGCTGCCATAGTCCAGTCTGTGTTTTACTCTCTTCTGCTGAAGAAGGGGACTGACTTACTACCCCATAAATTACATAATTATTATGTGTATAGTTGGGTTTTAGTTGTGAACTTTGAGGCCTACATTTTACTAATAAGTGTGTAGGCCTTACTCTTCTATCCTCCTTTCAATGTTTAATATAAAACAACTGTTTGTCGCTATTTTTCCTCTGGAAGTAAAATAAAATTCATTGAAAAAAAGAAGTTAAATCAAATTTACTAGCCATACTCAACATTATTATATTACTTTTTAATTTGTTTCATTTATTAAAATAGTGCTAGTAATTATTAAGTAATTAGTTATATGAATTACTATTAAAGGTAGGTAAATATAAATGAGATATATTTAAAAGAATTATTACAGAATACTTTGCACTCGCTGGTGCCTTTGTATCAATTCACGTTTTGATGTTTATTAAAAACTATGATCACTGTCATAGCCTGGGAAGTAAGAAGGTCTAGGGCCTCTAATAACCTCCCTATCCACCTATTATCTTTGATGTACTAATAATTAAAAATAATGTTTTTTTTTCTCTCATAAATAACAACATGTGTCTCTGTGGGATGATAATCAGAATAAAAATATTTTTAAAATATTAACAATTTTTATGTCTGAAATTTAGATTAAGGTTAATATAAAAGGGTAGTTTCTAGAAAGTTAAATTTGATCAAAAATTCTACAAAGGGCTATTGCGTAGTACAGTTTTATGGATCAGCACACTGTGTACATTCTTCTAGTGTTGGGTTGACATCTTACAAAATATGGACCAAGTAGTAAGAACTTATGGATATGAAGTGTGTAGACTAGACTTTACACATCTATCTAAAATAGAAAGTGAACGGTATGTTTGTACACAGGGTGCAAAGTAAGCCCACAAATTAATGGTGGTAGTAAAATAAATTATTGCCTTAGGGCAGTGGTGGAATTATATTTTTGCCGCCTAGGGGCTACACAGATATTGCTACCCCCCGCCTCCTCCTCCAACAAGGAAACGCCTTCAGACAATCCCACATCTCAGACCCCCGTCCTGTGTAAACTATAGACTAAACACCATACAGAGAAGTTGTATATGGATGATGGTAATAAACCCAAAATTATTTTTTTTCCTTGTTCAACTACTCTTCATCTGCTAGCTTTTATTTCAAACGTTTTTTATTTAAATAGTGGTCTAACCACTTCCTGCCCCCCCTCCCCCCCCCCTCATCACCCATGAAAACTATTGATTGGTTTGCATAGAAGTTAAAATATGAAGTCAAAAGTACCTAATTTGTTAGAAGTTTTTTGAAATGTTGTAGTTTATTAAACAGTTTTTTTTAGAGGATGTTTAAAACAATTTTCTTTAAGCCAAGGCTAGGCTTACTTTTTATATTTTTAATGTTAGTGACTAGTTTAAAAAAATGCTAAGCCCAAGTCCACAGTTACTATTCAAAAAACCTTTGAAATAGCTTATAGAGGTATATATAGTTCAAAAATGTTCTTGACTGAGGCAGTTGGGGGAATGCTCGCCGAACCCCCAAAGTGTTAGGTCCAGGGGTTGGGTAAATCATAAATATCCGCCCCTGGGTGGGAGTAGGAGGTAGAAACATCTAATATATTGAATCTCTTATTTCTCTACTTTTTAAAGACTGAGAATTATAGGGTCACCAATGCATGGGGTGCTTTTGAATATCAAGTTATAACCCTAAAGTTGAATCTATGTATTTACCACATTATTCATTGTTTTATTATATAATTGTACTTCAAATGTTTAAAGCTTTCATTAAAACTGTTTGTGACCTTGACGAAGATAAATACTGAACCCTCATCCTTAACCCAGAGGCTTCACTGTTAAACCCTTAAACATGTATCTAGTTTTTATTTTTATCAGCAAAGTTTTTAAATAGGCGAATAAAAATGGTGGAGGTCAAAGTTTAAGCAAATAAGTGTCTTCATTTTACCTTAATTTTTTTTTGTTTTGAGATTTGCACTCCTCTTTAAATTAAATTAATGCCAGTATTTATATTCTACTCTTATTTCAATATTTAAATATGACTTAAATTAATACACATCATTTTAAAAATAGAAATAATTTAAAAAGTTTATGATTTAAAGTCTAAACACGTTGCACACTTAAAACTGTTCAAATAATAGTAATCTGTATCATGAGTGGAGAATAAACATCCTTATAGAAAAATGAGAATAGCCTCTTAAATCAAACATTAGTTTGTAAGTGGGTGATCCCAATTTTTAGCTTGCATCCTGTCTACATACATTATCTAACTTTGTTTAGTTAATAAGTCTATGAATTGAACTCTTGAAAAGTATATACTTGTCAAAGTGTTTGCATAAAGAATATTATTATTTTCTTACTATCAATTTTAACAAATTAATACTGCTTTTATACCACCAATTTTCTATTAAAAATATTAATATAATTGTAATGCATGCATAATTTCATTAAAAATATGCTTTGATTACTACTTATTCAAACTGTAGTTTCTTACTTGGACATTTGTTTAAGATTTTATATATTTAATGCTTTAATCTAATTTAAAAATATTCTTCACTCCTCTGGATCTTTTTCAAAAATCTACTCAACAAACTCAAGGAATAAGAATAAATAATTTGCTTGCTACAATGGTGGAAGAACATTATTTGTTTAGGGGGGGGGAAATCAAAATAAAAGTTTTTTAGGGACTAGATTTCCCCCCACCCCCTGCCCCCACCCTGACAAAAATTTGTATGTTGGATGTCCCTTAGAGATATTTAGAGGGATCCTGCTCCCCAATATTTGAATATTAGAATATTTTTAAGAGCTATTTGGAGAAGTCTTCCACAGACACTTTTTGAAATTTTGATGCTTCTAAAAGCTTTTTAGCATTGCCCTCCTTCCACAAATTTTTGAAAATTGGTTGCTTTCAAAAACTATTTGGTGTGGTTCTTACATGAAAACTCTTCAAAATTACATCTATCTAGAAGTTATATAGGATAATCCTCTAAACATTTTTGAAATTTGGATGGCCCTAGAAGTTATTTAGAGTACTCCTCACCTGATTATTTCTGACAGCTAGATGCTTCTAGAAGCTATTTGAAGTGGTCTTCTCTGGCAAATATTTGGAAATGAATGCATTTAGAAGTCATTTGGAGTGATTTAAGGCTATTTTTCAGCTTTAGAGTCCATAAAATCAGAAGATTTGAAATACATCTAGGAGGAGCAAATTTAGTCTAAGGGGACAATGCACCCCTGTGAACTCCCTAGGTTCTACTGCCCTGGCTTGCTATGAAATTATGTGAGAATTTTTTATTTAATGATGTATCCAAATCTTTTTACAGCTAATAAACATAATAAATAATAGTTTAAGCTTAAAATGAAGTATTATTTATTCCTATAATTTTGATTAGATAGTAACAGTATATTAAAAACGTTGCTAAAACACTTTTTTCAATTATACTTAAAAATATCTTATCTACTATGAGTATTGCATATGGGTTATTAATTTTTGCTTGTAATTCACTAAAAATAACGAAATGTTACCCTATAATTTTTGATATTCGGTACTATTTTTAATATTCTTATTCTGTGAGTGCAATGGAACTGAGATTTTACATTATAGGAATGTTCATCAATTGAAAAGTAATTCTTTTATAAGATTCCTCCCCCGCAAACTCTCTC
>CABFWB010000313.1:194276-213953 GCA_902151455.1 Timema bartmani
TTTTTTTTTTTTTACAAAAAATACAATATTAGTTTGTTGGAATATGTAAGTTCACCACGATTTTCTATCACTATTAATTTGACCTAAGTATTTTGAATGAATAATCTTTATTTTATGATTATTTATGAAAAAATAATTTTAATATGATATATAATTTAAAAATGACTTACATAATTAGTCAATAAATTCCTCTTTTTATTTTAGTTCCTTTACATTTTATAAAACTTAACTTCTTTCTTAGTTGTTTTAAAATCATTAATACATATAAATATTATTAAAGGTAATAGCCATGTTAATTAATTTGTATATGTCATGAATTCTATGATATTTAAAATAGCTTTATGTTTTTTTTTGGCTATTTGGGGTAAAAGTTAACACTCATGACATTGGAATAGCTCAACTAAAGCAAATTTAACATATTTCTTTTTTTTATTTCTCAGAAGTTTTAAAGACAAATACAATGTTTAAAAAAAGTTATCACGAAGAGCTCAGAAATTCAGGTAATTTTTTAAATTATGTATTGAACTTTGTCTAAATAGTATATGTAGCCTGCCTCTCTGGCTCACACTTTAACCCCCACAAAAACAAACAAATAACTTTGTTATTATAAATAAGCTAATGTTAAAAACTGGCTATTAACAATAAATGTGTGGGTTTATTAAAATTTGTGTTGAACAAATAATATGATGATGAATCATTCACAAGTAACTTTATAGATTGTTTAGTTAAAATAAAATTCAGTGTTTGTTCTTATATTTTTATTTTCAAACAAATTATAAGTAGTTTTTTTGTTTGTTATACTGTTTATTTTTATTTTGACTTGAACACTATCTTTGGGACGAGAATATCAACTACGATATCTTGATCGAAACAAATTAAAATGAAGCTTGTATTTTTTTTAAATAGATTTTTGGCACTATTAGAAAATAGTTTGTCAACTTTTACCCAGCTGTTACAAACTTGATCAGATTGTATATTTTTTAATGGTTAACCAAATTAATTTATTTGTAAATGTCTTTAGCATACTGGGCCATTATTATATATCAAAATATAGATGATGTAAAGTCAATTTCTAGGTAGAAAATATACTCCTATGACTGAGTTGCTGAGCAGCTTTCCTGCAAAAATGTAATGGCTATATGTGTATTCATAGTGCCAGACATTATTGTAACTATTGTAGAAACTATGTTTCATAAATTTTATTACTAAAATATTTCCCTAATATGCACAGTATTAAGACATATTTATTGACATTGTGGAACAACATTGAGTAGTTTCTGCATCACTAACTTGTTTAAATGTGCATGGTTATTATTAGATCCATATTTGTATCTTCATAGCTTATGGTAAAACTGTTTAGTCAGAAGGCACCAATTAATGTTATTTTATTTATTTTATATTTATGTGTATTGAAAAAACTTGATTTCTGGTATAGCACTTTTTCTCATAAAAACCACACTTGTTGCCAACAATTCGTTGGAGGAAAAAATGAATGAAAATAATGTGAGCATTTAAATAAAACCTAAAAACGTTTTTTTGTTGTAATCAATTGAAAATTTTAACTTATTTTCAAGCTTAATGATTTTTTTAACCTCTTTACATTCCGAAACTTATTTTAATATTCAAAATTATATTGCACGAGTTTATTTCTTAGCATAATTACACATAATTTATACCTTTGGACTTCATTTTCAACAATAATTGTTTTAACATTTGGGTGATTTTTAATAAATTTACTGGTCATATTTAAATGCATCTCATTATTTTTCCATAATATCTCAATTAGTGCATTATTACTTTTTATTTATCAGTGTTTGAAATAATTAGAAATAGTTGCTGTTGAACGAATCTAAGAAATACATTCACTTTTGTATAGTGACCATTGCACACTAGATGGGAACACACAGTACTGCCTTGCTTGAGTTTAACATTTTCTTCATTTATTTGGTACATTCTTTATGATTTTGGATGAACATGTTTGTGTGGCATCAGCTTGGCAGCTCTATCTATCTAAGAAATTAATTCCATTGAAATTGTGTTCAATTGTTCCAGAGATTGATGGATTAGAACAGGCTCTAAATCAAAAACAACATTTGTAGGTTTGCGCCCCAACACAAATAATGAGCATTTTTTCTTCAGAAACGTCTATAAAACAACAGTTTTAAGTTTTATATTAGGGAGGTAAGACTCAAAAATATCTCGAAAATTCAAGAAATTTTTTTTCTTGATCTCGTCTCAAAAGTTAAAAAATGAATCTCGAAAATTTGAGGACTAAAAAACAGCAATAATAGCCCTAGGAAATTAAAAAACTAAACTGGGAATTTATTATTTCCAATAATACCGTAGTAACCCAAAAATAGGCCGCAATCCCCTCCAAAACAGCCTTCATTAAGAAATGTTCTGGTTATAAATATTATTTTTCAATATCAAACCTTGACAATACACTCTTATGCTATAAAATTAAATTATAAATGTTGTTCATTTTTCATTTGTTCTTTATCTGATACTTTTTACATGTTCTTATCTATGTGTCCTATCATTCTTTACAATTTTCCATTTTCTCCCTTTTGTTAATTCTTTGTTTCCTCTTTTAGGAAGTTGCGTTGTGCGTTTCACTCCTCCCTGATGAGTTCCAATAGAATGAAACCTAGGTCAGGGGTTTGGGTGGTGACGATCGATTTTCTTTAATAGGCAACCATTACCTCTTTGTCCAATGGTAGCAATGTAAAGTGTGAACTGTGTTCTTCTTTTCATTGTAAAAACCATATTGTGTTCGTCCCCTTTTATATGTTTCTATCCACCTTTCCTATACAAATATAATACAAATGTTGTTCATTGTAATTACCTATCACTATTTTATTAATTGCATTTAAAATGTGTATGAGCTATAGCTCAAGTGTTTGACTGAACTATATATAAGACAATCTAAAGCAAGTGCCAGCTCAATTGTCAAAAAGAAACTCTATAAACTATATATTTACTTTAATAAACATAATTTAATTATTTTTTTTTATTTAAAAGGGCGTTTTCACGTCTCGTTCTCGTGTCTCAAAACTTTTTTATATTCTCATCTTGAGATTGTCTCGAATTGATAAAATGGTTCTCGCACATCCCTATTTTATATTGTTCAATTATTCACGGTTTTGACTCTTTAAGATAGGTTGCTCCTATGCCCATCAAATTTATGCACATAGTTTGTTGTTTGTGTAAACATATCATTGCATTGTTTTACATTAAGAATGTTGTGTGTGTACTCCATAGTTTATGAATCTGTTTATTAATTATATATGAGTGCGAATAAAGTGAATATTCTACTGTAGATGTCAAAAGTATATAAACTGATAACTGTGGACATGTTATATCATATGTGCAGTACTCCAACTTAAGGACTCAAGAAAAACTGTTAGGGGGTGATTAGTAGAGTACTATTTGGAAAAACTTCAGTCTTCCATCAGTTTTCTTAACCGATTATGTAAGATGTTCTCCTTTTTAGCTTTATTTTTAGAAATAATAAACACTTATATACTCCTTCAATTCTATCAATGTTCAAAATTTAAGACACAGAAGAAATTTAAAAAAAATGCTCTGGGGTTTCTTTTGTGTGTATCCATCTAGTAAGCAATATCTTTAAAACTTACACGGGAACAATCATTATTCCAATTGCAATTCTTATAATGAACCCACTTGGAATTCAAACCGTAATATATACTGGCTCTTGAATATCTAATAAATGTTTTTGTTTTAGATTTTAGTAACAGAATTACAATTTAATACCTTAATTGTAAAAAATAGTGTTGTAAAATTATTGTAATATGTTTAAAAAACAAATATGTTTTTTAAAATTGCTATCGATTCGAGAAGCTATTCAAGCATTCCTTGCACTCTATAGTCAATATGTAGGGGAATTTCTTCACCCCATGAATATTTTTATGTATAAATAAGTGATTTTTTCACACATCATGACACCAAAATTTGTACATGCTTTACAAAGCATTATAATTATTAATGAATGTATTTGAAACTTGTATAGCTATATTGTAACGTTAGATCTTATTCTTGTTACTTGTAAGTTAACAAAAGGCCTTCAGCACTTCCTGTTCAGACATATAAAAGATAGATAATATACATCCTGCCACTATTTAACAAAATGAACCATATTTATTTTTTCCATTAAAATAAGCACTAAATTAAAGATTATATCCTATTTTTTTAAAATTACAGTAGGGCCCTGCTTTACGATGTTCCATTAATACAGAAGTTTTCAATTATATACATGATCACTATGTTTGGTGCATGTTTCGCTCTTGCAGCGTTTTTCGGCATGACACACACAGTGAATGGCTTTGGCTGCTATTTTATGTTGAATAATTCAGTATGTTTATAGTACTGATGGACACTATCAAATGATAAAAACTATCAAATAATCACTTGATAATTTTTATTTGCGTACTTTATGTATGATAGTGTAAACATGCTAATAGGATTTTATATGCATTTAAAAGTTTTATAAAGCTATATTTTGCTTTACAGCGATTTGCGCTTTACAATGATTTCCGCTTTACAGCGAGGTTCTGGAACCTAACCTGCCATACGAGTGGGGCCCTATTGTAAAGTACTAACAAGTCCTATTATCTAAAATAACATGTTAAACATTCTAAATATGGATATTGATAAAAATACGACTAATAAGTATAACTAAATGAAGAGGTAAGGTGAGAAAGTGATATTGAGAATCCAACACAGTTGTTTCTCCTCACTGTCTGATATAGTCTAAAAGGTTCATTATTGATTATTGGCTAATTCTACTGAGACCGAATAATCAAAGCAGATATCACCTTGATGTGTTGGGGTTCTTCTTACTTTTACTTGAATTTCTTCTGTGTTCACTATCAAGTTTTTTTTTATTATTTGAGGTAGATATTTAACTTGCATTTTATGAACCTACTGGAACTAATCATATCAGCACACTGCTAACAAACTGATTTAAATATATAACAGACACAACATCTAACCCTCTTTTGTTAATTCATCACTGTGAAAGGGTAAGCCCACATTTAACTAAAAATAAATTTGTTGGCCATGGCTAACAAGTTTTCATTTCATAATATTCCACAGGAAAGTCTTATCAGTGTAACTACACATTTTTTGAGAACAAAGTTACTCCTGCTAGGGGTTTGATGTGCAAAGTTTTTTTTTACCTAATAAACAAATATTTGGTACATATTCCTTCACACAGTATATATCTCCAATTACTCCAGAGCAATGAGTACAAACTTTACTTAATGTGGAAAATAACTCAAGATCCAACAAACATAGTTCAGAATTGTGCATTACAATAATTAGTGTTCTTGGGCATCAGGACTTTTCACCAAAAACGACATATTCAATTTAAAATAAGGTTTGAATACCACTTAAAAGTAATTTATTTGAAGAGACAAGTTCAATTTTCAATTAGGTGAAAATATGTTCCTTTTTTGGTGAGTAAGCAAGGTGAGGAATGAGTGATTCAAAGTTCACTATAATTATAGTTCCTGACCCTAACAGCCCCATTTGTGATAAGAATGCCAGGAAAAATCTAAATATTACTAAAAGTGTCCAAAAAAAAGTGTCAAAACTTTAAATTTGTTTGAGACAAATTAAATGGCTGGGTATAACATATAAATACTATTGAATAGATATATAGATTAGATACTTTTATTCCAATGTTAGTATGCCTTATGGTTATGAAGCATAAATTGTTGAAATTTCATATTCAGTTTGAGTTCTACATCCATATAGTATCCAGGAATGACTTTATAAAATCAACAATCCATTTTGTTTTTTTGTTGCAATACAAATATTATGCTACAAAACTTTATACGGTAGGTCGTATCATATTACATAATGTATTCAGGGGGGTCACACTGGGAGGGGTTGGGGGAGGTGTCCCCCCAATGTTGGTTAAAAGTTTGAAAGTTGGGAATTTTGTGATATTTGCAATCTGGAGTTGGGAAATTCTAGGCTAAATTACAATATGTTTTGAATAGTTTATTGACGTACCAGTATTAACATTTTAGGGCAACTTCCATGAGGTTATGAAGCAGGACATTGGTAGACAGGTATCAAAATACTGTAGAAATATCGAAAAGTTCCATTATTGCTTTATTATAATGTTGAAAATGTTTTTAAATAAACATGGCCAAATTTTTTGATAAAGTGACGAGCTAGTTCTACATCTCCGGGAGCTTACTAGTTAAATATTGCTTCCAAATGTGTTATAATAAAGCAGCGGTTTCCAACTTGGGGGTCGCAGCGTGTTTTGGGTGGAGTCACAATAAAGAGGTTTTAGCTTTATATTTACATTTTCAAGGAATTTAATGATTATAAGAAGATGGGAAATTTTGATAGAAACATAAGTTGTTTACGTGCTAAAAACGACCTAGTTACTGCTCAGGTTCCTTTTGGTTATTCCATTCTGATAGCTTCTTGCTGACTTGTTTACTATAGCAGCCTTGTAATGCTGCTAGCATAATATAAAATCATCCACCAACCCTGAGATTTTTGATTCTATTTGACTACATATTAGTCGCATATAATCATTGTTATAAGCAATTTATAATAATTAAAACAAGCATTAGTGGATATGCGGGTTTAATGTCACGCTCTTTTTGCTGGTGAAGTTGAAGTAAGGATTTTAATTCTGGCCAGGGGTAGTTTATCTTAATATCCTTCCAAGCAAATAAGTGTACATTTCCTCTAAATTTACCTATCCCACTGGTGTAGCTAACTGTAGATAGTCCGGGCTGGTAGTAATACACAGTGAAAGAAACTTAAAACCTAGGATTTGAATGCTTTTAAGTTATCAAAGGGTCACGATGGCCACAGAGAGAAAAGATGTGGTCATAAACTACAAAATGTTGGAAACTGCTGTAATAAAGTCAGTTAAATCTTTTAATCTAAAATACACGATTTGAACAATATCTGTAAATCTAAATAAATATATTTAAGCTCAGATGCAGGTAAACTGAAATAAATAATAATTCAAGTTGCACTGAAAAAGCCATGTAGCCTTAAAAATCCAGTATGAACAAATAAACATGGCTGCCACCGAGGGAGGGGGGCGGGGGGGGGAGGCTCAAACCACCCTCAAAATTTTATGAACAAAATTGCTTTATTTATGGTTCAAACAATACAAGTACAAATTAGGGAGTTGTGTTACCATAAAAAGCACTTCAGAGAGCTTCTAGAGGTGTTTAATATCTAGAATTTTTTATAGCCTTCAGCAGTTAAAGGATTATGTTACCATAAAAAACACTTCAGATAGCTTCTAGAGGTGTTTGCTATCTAGAAATTTTACTATCCTTCGGCATTTAGGGGATTATGGTGCCATAAAAAAAAATTCAGATAGCTTCTAGAGGTGTTTAATATTTAGAAATTACCAAGCCTACAGCAGTTCGGGGATAATGTTGCCATATATATAACACTTCAGATAGCTTATAAAACTGTGTATCAATTAGAATCATTTCTAGCTTCTGGCAATAGGGGGATGTGCCCACCAAACCCCCTCTCTGAAATTATTGGCTGGTTACAGCCTTGCAAACTAATAAATTTAAAAATACAGTTGCCTAAAAGCTCGGTTCAAGGCTTGATTATCACCCCAAATTAAGAAAAAATAGGGAGCCTCCTCGTGACGGCCCCCCCCCCCACGTTCTCAACATTGTCATTCTTATACTCTCCTTTGCTACTTGGGAATTTTTCTAATTTCGAAATGCTTAGAGTTGGGAAAAACACTGGTTCACCCCCCTCCCCCAAATATATTTCTTGCAACGCCCCTGAATGTATTATACTGTTAATATAACAGTCTGAGGGTAGAATTAATATTTGTTTGCCACAATTAAACATTTTGTGCTGAAATACTATTGGTTTAGTTGTAGAGATGGAACTCTCAAATCCTTGATTCCTCTAATTTCTTGCATCCTATGGTAATTGAGAGATTCAAAATTCATAAAAATCATAAAAAGTATATCTAATAAAATACTATGTTTGGAAGAGTAACAAAATCACAAAGAAAAGGAAATAGTAACAATACAATTAATTTAATAAAAACAATGTTCTGTTTGTTGGTTATGACATTGTAGTCAAGACAAATCAAATAGTATTTGTTGGGGCACCAAGCATTAAGAATTTTTTTTAATTCAATTTTAAATATTTTCACTCTTAAATTATACATTTTTAAGGATTCATAGATTTTAATCCTGATACGAGATTCAAAAGAAAATTTAAGATTTGGATTCAATAAATACAGGATTTGACCCATCTTTAGTTAACATTTAAGAAAACATTCTAGAGAAACAAATTAACTAAGGAGAGTAAATTAATATTTAAGATAAGACTTGAAATGGAAAAAGTAATATTTATTAATTAAGTTAATATAATTTGAGGATCAATGTTGATAACATTTTGTAAACAAGATAGTTAAACTGATTACTGATTAGTTACTGAAAAAGTGATGACACAGTTAAAATGACACGAAACAAATACAAATTTACAAAGAAAACGTGAAGAGTTATATAATAAAATAATTAATTATAAAGATATGAGAAGGATAATGGTTTGGTTTATAAAGTAGGTACCTATAATGAAAAATTAAAAAGTCTAATACAACATATTATTAAATTTTATAGGTGAAGCCTATATGAAATATTAAAGGCTCAATTGCTAAGTTAATATAAATTGTAAATCAATATTGACGAAAAAGCTTATATGAACTAATAAATACTTGATATTATCAATAAGTTAAGTGAATATAAATTGTAAATGAATTGATAAAAGTTTTAAAGTAGTTTATGAAACTGACTCTGTAAAAAAAGTTGATGACACAGTTAAAATTACATGAAAAGAATTAAAAAAAACCCAGAAACATTGTGAGATGTTGTATGAAAATTAATTTATAAATGTATAGTAAAAGTGAATAATCTGCTTTAAAAAATGATAAAAGATGAAAAAGTTTGAGTATATAACTTACAAAATTATTTTATTAATTTGTATAGCTGAAGCCCAAAGGACTTCCTTGGAATGTTCTAATTTTTTCCTTTAAATATTATCACTTCCTATAAACAAATAGGTAGCTCTTGTTTACACCACACTTTTAATATATAACATCCTGCAGCGATATTGACACTTCCAATGTCTCACCACGAAAGTGAGTTTTCTTGTTCAAGAGTTTATTTTATTCTCATGTTATCATATATCTTAGCCTATAGATATTTAACCTACCTGCATATTTAATTACCCTTTAATTATGTAGTATTCCTTTATTATTAATTTCTAATCATTTCTTGATGATGGCAAGTTGTTTGCCAAAACATGTTGCGTATACTCCCAATTGGACTTCAAAACCGCTGGGCTCCAAGGAGCAAGCGCTTTACTAACTATAAATAAGACTTAGGCATGTCAAATTTAACGCTTTGAAATTCCCTACAAACTCTATTCATTATTATTTAATCAAACTCTCTCTATCTTATCATTGCATACCTAACAATTGATATTTTGACTTATCTTATTTAAAATAATATTCCAATTTACTATGCTGTTATATTAAAGTACTCCATAGTATCTAAATTTTATATTGTTTGAAACTATAAACTAGCTACTACATGCTATTACCAATAGTTTTTAATGAAACTTTTTATTAGTTCATGTGGACTTTATCTATACGAATAAATAAAATAATATTATAAGTTATATTTATACTTTTTCCTCTTTTTATTATTCTTAAAACCAAATTATTTACTTTTCTCATACCTTCATAGTTTATTATGCTTCATATAGCCTCTCTCATTGTCTCTGAAAATTCTTTTTTAGTTCCTTTTATGTCATTTTAACTGTGTCATCAACTTTTTTTCTGTAATCAGTTTAACCATATTTTTTAAAACTTTTATTAATACTGCTTTACAATTTATATTAACTTAACAATTAATTTTATAACTCAAAAAAAGACCCAGCTTGTATGATTTAATAAAATTGTAATATTAAAGTTTTTAATTTTCCATTATAGGTACTTTATAAACCAAACCATTAATTTTTCTCATACCTTTATATTTAATCATTTTGTCATATAACCTCTCACATTGTCTTTGTAAATTTGTATTTGTTTCATGTTATTTTAATTGTGTTATCACTTTTTCTGTAATCAGTTTTACAATATGTTTGAATTCATTTTATCAACATTGATTCTCAAATGATATTAACTTAATCAATAAACACTATTTTATCCATTCCAAGTTTAGTATTATATCATCTCTATTTAGTTGTACTTTTAAATACCTGTTATTTCATAAAATATTCTTTTTCTAAATACCTTTACTATGCATCTCTAAGAGTTCATCAAAGAGTATTTAATTAAGACAACTTCTGTTATCTATCTATTATATGGCTACATTTCCATCTTGTGCTAAATTTTCTAAGCACAGATTTAAACACCTTTAAGTCAACTTGTACCTTCCTTAACATATAAAACAAAAGATTTAGCACATTGCATTCTATGTCGACAGAGCTTGGTAGGTACCTTAATAACCCAGCATACTATAGGTAAACTATATCAGGCCTTAATTGCATTAATGCTGTTATTTTGTTGTTAGAATTCACTCATTTGTAGCATCAATATTTATATTTCATAAAAAGTTTGATTACATTTATTTTCAAACACATATCTTTGTGTTGCAATTACTTAGAATCAAATGTTATTTATTATTAGGGATGGGACCCTCAAATTCTTAAGTATATTCAAGATTTGAGGTTTCGAGAAAATTTCAGATTCAAGGCTCAAATCCTTAGGAAAAAATCTTCAATTTTTTTCAAGTGAAATTTGTTTTGGAGCTCCAACACTGCTTATTACTAGTTAATTGGTATATAATTAATAGTATGAAGTTAACAGCTAGGCCCCAGACAAGTAATTTAATACTTAACTGAATGAATGAATGTTATAATAAATGGATTATAAGAAAGAATTTAAACATTTAGTCACTATTAGTATTTTCTTTTATTATATTATATTAATATTTTTTCCTATGTTTACAATTTTTTCCAAGATTATGATTCATATTTAAGATTCAAAGATAACTTGGAGATTTGGATTCGAGATTCATATTTGTAAAATAGTGGATTCGACCCAACTCAAACAATATTTATTAATTTATGAGAAACTTTATTTCACATACAGGTTGGATGGATCATGTGATGCAAAACGGAGGGAGGATGGGTCTGTACACACAATTTAGATTTCATTAAAATTATTGTAATATTAATTGTTAAAAACTCCACCCGTCTAAGTACCATTAAACACTTATCAAATCATATAGGGCAATGTTCCCCAAACTGGGGTTCACATCATAGCACTGAGTTTTATTAATCATAAAATATCTGTCGACAGTATAGTTTGTTAAACAAATTAATTTATATTTTTACTTGATGTTCACTTCCTCTAAATTCAACCCTCCCAATTCCTAATCCATTAGCGTAATTAGCACTTAAGCGTATAACCCGAACGGGTAGTAAGACGCGGTGTTAAATATATATATATATACTTGATGTTACGGCTTTATTTAGTTTACTACTTGAGCTTTATTAAAATTCGGAATGAGTAATGATACTTTATTAGATTTAAAGTATTTATTTACTTTTTTTTTATGAATACCTTGAAGGTAAACATTGTTTAGGCTATGGCCCTGTAAACAAAATGCGACTGATGAAAGTATACTAAACTAGGGGTTAGAGGAGCAGGGCCGGCATTTAGGGGCTGGCGGGGTAGGTAGTAGCCTAGGGGGACAGATTCTGAAGGTAAACAAAAATGAGATAAAGTTTTTTCTTAGAGATGGAACTCTGGAATCATTGAACTCTCGAATCCTAAAGGAAATTTGAGATTTGAGATTTCAAAAAAATATTAAATTCGAGAGTTAAATCCTTAAAAAAACCTCTATTTTCATTTTTCAATTGAAATTTGTTTTAAAGATCTAATGCTGCCTATTGATGGTTTAGAACTAACATAATTATAGGACAAATTTAACAACCAGGCTCCAGAACATTAATTAGACACTTAACTGATTTTATGAATATTATAATCAATTTATTATAAGACTTTTTAAACATTTATTTACTATTTCTATTTTCTAATGCCCCTGAGTGTTCATAAATGTTTCAATATTTGAGTTTGAATCTGATATTCGGGATTATAAAATTAAATGAAGATTCAGATTCGAGACTTGGATTTATAAAATAAAGGATTCAACCCAACTCTAGTTTTTTAAAATTTATTTACTACCAATGAAGTAAAGATGTCAAAAATAAATGCATTCATATTTTTAAAAAATTTACTATACCTACTAAATATTCAGATTCTACAAATATTAAAAATAAATAAAAAATGCTTTCTCCAAGCTAGAGTCCACCTTACAATATGAAGACTTGAAAGATTTTGATACCCTAGATTTAATTATGAGTTTATAATGGTTACAAAATTGATTACACCTTCATTATCATCACCCTGAGATGTTTTAGTTTATATATGTAGAAATGGACTACACGAGGACTTTCCAAAACTTTTTACCGAGCTAAAAACCTACATTCGAAGCACCACTTCAAGAAAGATAAATTGGATTTGCACGTCTCTCTATTTAACCTAAAATAGCCCAAACATTTGAGCTCACAAAATTAGTAGAGCATGTTGCTAAAGCTATAAAACAAAAAATTAATTTTTAAGCTGTGGTTTTTGTACATTTATCTTTTTAATTTGTTTTTTCATATTTTTATTTTTGTGTATTTTTTTTAGTTAATAGTGAAAATATTTTCTCTTATATAAATACATGAATCGTGAGGTTTTTTAAATGTCTTGAGAGAGGTGGGCGACATTTTCATGCTTTGCCAACACTGGAGGGGAGAAATGTACAATAGCTGTTTGTAAGGTGCCTGTTTAAAGTATAGGCCTTCACTATTAAGTTTTCCAGGAAACTTCTTGAATTCATATCAGGGGTATCACGCTATTTACAAATGTAGTAGAGCTTACTACACTAGTGTTTGAAATAACAAATAGTTGTGACATTAAAATGGATTTGCTAGGTTAAATATTATATAAGTGTGTGAATTTAAAGCCCTCATTATCAAGGAGGTTGGCTCGAGTTTAACAAGATGGGTTCTTGAAATTACCTTTATTTAGTTTGTTTCACTGAAACTGTAATTCTTGTCTAAGTCTTATATCCAAATGAATTCCACACAAGTTATATTTTCCTTGTGTCAAAACAATAGGAGATTTTAGAAAATACTTTTTTTTTTGCCAGCTCTCTTCTCTGATGTAGATACTTATAGTATAATGCTAATATTTATAACATAAACTTGATAGTTTCAAAGAATTGAATGTACTGCATATGATTTCAGAGCACTTGATAAAATACTAAGTGCATATTCTTCTATGTAAAATCTGCTTCGCATGGGAATGCAATGTGTTATGTCGCTGGGTTTACTGTGAATGTATGAGCCATGTGTGTATTCTCAAAATCTATATATGCCACCTAATATATATAAATTAGACTTCTTCTCAACCAAGAAAAATGAAAACTGACTAAAAACTGAATAATCGATAGTTTCTTTAATTGAGGTTGTTACTAGATGGCCACCAGTTCCATTCTCACACTTTATTAACTATTGTAAAAATATGCATATCTCACATTTAAAGTTGCATCTGTCCTTTTTAAAGTTTATTTATGATTCTTCAAATAAAACTTTAGTGTTTATTTTGACATATTTTTTTCAGACCTTTGTATGTTGAGTAAAAGTCTAATGTTATAGTAAAAGTATGGTTATTTTATTTTATCCAAGGAATAAAAAAACAAACAAATGGCCCAATATATATATATATATTTTCTTAACATGCTTGGTATACTGAAATAATATTGTTGCCTTTATAATACATTATAATTACATGATAACACCTTTCACAGTATTTCATGAAATATACAATGATGCAAATATTTGCAAAACAACTATTGTATCATTAGTCATTGTGACAAGACGTAATCTGCTGGTGGTTTCTATGTAGCTTTTGTATTGTTCGAATAATTTCTTGAACACTGACTCTTTCAACTTTTAGACAAAAAGAATGATTTACATTGACGATGTACATTTCTACCCCTTCTTTATACATCACCGAACTAGTTTAAAGTCTAATAATGTATGCATGCTCTTGTTGGATTAATTTTAATTAACATAGAATAAAAATGTTAGCTTTGACAAATATCTATTGGAATATTTACTATCAAAATAATTTACCATTAACACTGGCAAATACAGATGGTGCAAACATCTATAATATATATATATATATAAGTTATGTTCAATCTTTTGCGTTTGGCTACTTTTTTTTGGCACCATCTTATAAAATATGTCCTATTTTATTAAAGCACTGCACCTTATTTTAGTGAAATGTATAATTTTATTTTATTGGTTTGCATAAAGGTTAAAAACACATTTTAAAAACTTTCAAAATGTCGAAATAAATAGGGCTGACATGTTAAAAAATGAAGTAAAAGAAATTTTATGAACATTTCATTAGTTAATTTAAACACACTCCCATTAGTATTGTTAAAAAACACACAGCCAAAAATAACAGTGCATAATTTTTTTTTCCGATTGTGTGAATCTCGGCTTTTTTAAACCTACAAGTATTTGTGCAAATGCATTAGCTACAAGCAACACAAAATCACCAGCTAAATCTGATTGTGAAGTGGTTTATCTTGTGGATATACATACAAACAATACTAACTGCCTTTTGACTTTTTTTAAAGAAAATATCCTATTGTTATTACTTCTATTGTTACTTCTATGACTATGGTACCACTCCTAAAACACTATGTTACAACTATTAATAGTCATAAGTCTTGATGTAGATATCTCATGTAGTGTAATGCACTTAAAAATGCTCAATCTCATCACTTGTGATAGAATTAATTAAAAGTGAATATATTTGGTGTGAAAGATATAAGTTATACATACATAAACAGATCTAACTTAATATACATTATAATTATGTATATATACTTATTCCAAATAAAGATTAATAGAGGTCTCTCTTTATTTATAATTATTTCATTTATAAAACTTACAGAAACTATTAATTAATTCATTTTCCTATTACACAGTGTATTGCATCTTGTAGAATAAATTTATTCATAATTGTGTTATAACTTAGAAATGACTTTAACATGGTTGTAGCATTTATTTTTGTCATTAAACCCTCTCACTCCTTTTATACTCCTGAAATAGTGTTATTATTTCAGTTAAATGTAGATAACTTTAACAAAGTTTCATGAAATGTTAAGTTTGGTTAAAATTATGATGTGACCTAAAGTGTCAATATATTATTTAATTTGTTCTCGTGTTTCCCTTCTGTCTGAAAGCATTAGTACACGCATTTGGGCATAGCAAGGCTTGTGAAATATACATGACTAATGCATATCGACATTGATTCCATCTCTTCTAAATACATAATATTTTAAACCTCTTAAAATTGTGATTAGTAATAGTAAGTATACGTAAAGTTTTGGGATGAATAATTATGTTAGACGTGCAGCTTGGATTTGGAGATGAACCTGTATAGCTCAGTGGACAACGCAAAGCTAATCATTTTAATCCCAATTCAAAATTCATAACATTTTTGAAGTTGAGATTTTGTATTAAATATACAGTTTGGCCTATTTTTCTTTGATATATGATCTATCAGGTATTTAGCATGCCTCGCTGATAAATGGTAGTATTGGTGTTGGGGTCACCATTCCACACTTTTAACTCATTTAAAAAAAATTCAATGATTGAGAGCTGTAGATAAACCATAGCTAACTCCCTTCTACACCCATCTCTTACTTGTGCCATATAAAGTGAATGGGGTAGGTAAGCGTTAGGTGTGGCAAGGAGATAAGTAGGGATTATTTTTACCACTCTTATTCCATTTAAATTACAGCTTGTTGGTAAAGAGGGTTTCCTACACTTTTTTGAACAGTGATTTTATACTAAAACTATAAATAATAAATTCAAAAATATTAATTAAGAAGTTTTTATTGTCAGTAATTTTGCAATATTCGGACAGTACCGGTATGTAAAAGCCATCTAAAATAATTGACTGAAATCAAATTTAATGAATAGTTTTATTTAATATCTTTAAGTAACAAAGTTATTGAGTGAACATTAACTTTGTATATCAAGGTAATCAAAGTATGTACCTATATAAAAATCAAATACTAAAAATAGTTTGTAATTCATTGATATTTAGCTTTGTTTTCAGAACGTCTTGAATTAAATAGCAATAAAGTGAAGTAGTTTTGAAACATTCTCCAATACCTTTTACCATGCACGTTCTGGATGCCATTCTTGAAGTTAAGCCTTGCATCTAGAACAAAAACAAATATAAATTTATTGTTTTCATCTCATTATTAAAATTCATAAATGTGTGATAATTTGAATAGTTAATTAATATTTAAGTAATCTCAATTTTATCAATATAATTACTAATGTGTTTTGCATAATAGAACATCTTTAAATGTTCATTATTTTAGATACAGTAGGCCTACTACTTATTTAAGGGGGCCACCTCAGTAAGCGAGAAATGGCCTTGACAGTGTCACTACCAAACCATTCATTCCCTTGGTCAGAAGAGAGGAAAAGAAGAAAAAATTATAAACATTTCCTTCTATTTTCTGTGTATGTGCTCTTTTAGCTTACTACTATTCTTTGTATTGGTTGCCCCCTGTCTTTAGAATCAGAGGAAAAGGTTGATTGTCTAAAGGTGAATTCACACTGAAGGTACTGTGCGCCGGCTGTGTGATGTTGCAAGCATTCACACTCAAAGGACTGTATGCCGAGTGTGCTGTGCGCTATTTGTGTTGTGTCACTACCATGCTCTTGATTGTTCTGGTCAGAGTAGTTACTTTTGACATTGAGTTTTTCTGCTATTTTCTTACAAATATTTTCTTTAGTGATATTATTATTATTGTATTCTTTATGTTGCAAATTATATATTTGTAACAAAATTATTAAGTTTTCTTCGGCCATAGTTACTGCACATGAGAGTTGTGTTGAAATGTTCTTCACCCAATGTCAGATTTTTTGATAAAAACATTCGTAAAGGTTATCACTTACCGAAAGAAGCCAAACTAAGAGAAATTACACACGGTCGACCATAGAACGCCCAACCTCAATTCACACTGATAGGACTGTGTGCCTACAGTGCTGGACCATCTGAACTGTGACTTTGGGAGAACACTTTTGAAGCTATCCAAGATTACAAAGTTGGGGTACAGTCGGCATACAGTCCTGTAAGTGTGAATCAAAGAACGGTCTTATAAGGCTACTCATATGAAAGTGAACTGTTCGAGATTGTCTGCAGCACGACACAGCTGGCACACAGTCCTCTCAGTGTGAATCCAAGTTAAGACAGCTTCAAACATTTTCCCCACAGCACTTCCGTTCAAAATTTGACAACTTTGGATTCAACACAATATTATGAGAACTAATGTGATAGTTTTTTTAGCACCACATCTTCTTCCCGTCCTGGCTACACACATATGTAGGTACAAAAAATGCCACTGTGTTAGGGATAAGGGAGGTTAAATTTAAAGGAAGTTTACCCAAATTTTTATGAAGGAAGAGTGGAAAACCATTTATGAAAAAACACCCTCAATACAACCGACTTGAGATTTGCACCCCGATCTCCCTGTCTTTGGCAGTCGAGCTTATCACAAGATTGACACCTTTTAGACCATAGGGCCAGTAGAGTCGGTTATGAGAACGTTAAAGGTGGAGATTAGTCAGCTATGTCTGGGGTAGGCAAATTATATTAAAATGTTATTTATTATTAATTTTCGGGAATAAATATTTTTGTTTTAACATATAAGGTGCTGTCCATAAATTACGTTTGACATAAGTTGACACTAGTCATTTTCAATCAATGTTTGCAAAAAAGAACCTGATAGCTGTCAGATACCATCTCTCCTATGGTCAATGCCCTACAACTATAATATGGACATCTATGCTGCATATTTATTCTTAATGTGTGAATATTTTGATAATTCTTAAAATTCTATTTTATATTTAACTATACTGTAACTTAATATTTTGACATCCTACCTTACTTAAATAAAATGTAGAGCTACTTAGTGAGAGTAAATTACATAATATCTAATAAGTAATTACCTACATTATTTAATATTGGTTATTCTTACCTTTTACCTCTCTATAGGCAATGTTTGTTGAGAGTTCATTCCAAAAAGCCATCATTGGGCGCTCGATAGTTAGGTTAAGAACCAGAGCAAATATTAAGGACAGGATCATATCTGAGATGCATGTCCACACCTACAATAAATTTGAATCAGTCCATATCTTAATACCTGTTTGGGCTATACACATTTTAATTACACTTATTTGGTAGGGATGAGGAAGGTGGAAGTTAGTGAAGATACACCTTCAATTGTGTGGGGAGTGTGTGAGAAACCATTTATTAAAAAAACAACTCTGTACACCCATCTGAAATCCTTTCAAAATCAAATGAAGAGAATAAAACAATTTCTTTCAACAGTTTTGAAAGGTGAATATATTATTACCATACCTATAATATGAAATAAGGAATAGGAATTACAGAATGTGTCTGTGTGTGTTTAGGAAATGGAAGTGTTGTTCATCTGTAATATAAAAAGTTGTTTAAATTTACTTATTCTAACTATGAACAAACTATAAAATTAAATTAAAATAAATGGTATATTGAAAGAATGGGAGATATGAGCTATCCTCAACTAAGGTGAGATGGAAGGGGATTCCAGTTAAGGTATGTATCCGAAATCCGAATAGTCCAAGGCTTGCTAGCCAGACCCTTAAGTTTTAGACTTGATGCAGTCTTAAATATTTTACACTTCTCACACTGTTCATAGCTAGGACTGCATCAAACTATTCAAATGGCAACAACCTTATTTAAAATTGTGGAAAACGAAAGTCAATGTTTTAGAAGACAAAATGATAATATTAAAACAATTGACCGTCAAACACCGCACCAACAGCATGAGAACAGCACATGGCTGCTAGCCTTCATATCCATGATGACCAAGACCTCGAGCAGGGCTCAATAAGGATGCATAGGCATCCTTCGTGACTATTTGGACAGATTTACACTTGGTCACGTGATTGTCAATGCATTTATCAAGGGCATGGGTCAAGGCGATGCTGCATGAGTAGACTATTCGGATACAGCCAATGTCAGTGATTTTGAAGTTGCTTTTTCAACAAAAAAACTTTTGGCCTGAAATAAATAAAATATTGCTCCAGTAAATACTTTTAGTTTTAATTTTCTACATATAGCAGTGGCGTATTCTCCTGGTATGCTAGTCCTGCGCCGCATACCCATGATTATATGGACTAGTTTATAAATTCATTGTTGTTTGTGCAAACTGTGTGGACAGTAATGTTTAAATGGTGGATAAATATACAAGTATAATGTATCTATATCTTATTAATTTGTAAACTAATATTTGTTCATAATTCAAGAATATTGTGTTTTAAGTAATTATTCCTCCAAAAGGGTCTTCTACGACTACCCAGCTTATGAAGCTCAGGACCTGCTGCTTGAAAACAGCAAGCAAAGCTAGAGAAGTTCTAATGACCTTGACC